>CM033474.1:18828014-19428014 GCA_019447015.1 Hymenochirus boettgeri | reverse complement strand
TGGACAACCAAAATAATGACTCTCTGAGACATTGGGAAAGGGAGAAGCATTTTCCTGTGATACTGCCCAAATCCAGTGCTGAATATTCTCAATGCAATAAGAGGTTTGCTCATGTTAATTAATTTAGCCAATGACTGAATGCTGTACCACTAGCCATCTCTGCTCATGTGTGAGCTTCAAAGAGAGCTTGGAGAGGAGGTGGAAGCCTTTTTAAAGGCAGGGGCATAGGTGGATTTTATGTCTGGCTAAGTCATCCCGAATTATTAAATCTGGGCCAAAAAAAGAAATGTTGGTCAAAAAAAAAATTACCCAGAGGTAAACCAAGGTTTTCGGCAGTTTTCGGTGGTGGGTGCCTGCCGGTAGTGCCGAAGTACATATGTCAAGTGAATGATGTCACGCAGGGCGTGGAACGCTTCATGTCACATGTCGCAGAGCACACATGGAAAGCGCTGCCTGCTGGGAGAGATAAGATTTTTTTTATTATCAGGCCAACGGGAACATTTTTATCATAAAATCAATCGATTGTACGACCGTGAGAAAGTTAGTGTATGGGCCCCATAAGGCCATGTGATTGTATTAATAACTGTGCAGTTATGTGTCATAGCTCCACCCCTATATTCAAAAGAGAAAAAAAGGTTAATGTAGACATGGTGGTACAAGCTACTGGGTTCAAGTCCTTGCTCAGCTCAGGCACAGTCTGGGAGGGAATACCTGTCCATGAACCGGTCACAAGAGAATAGGTATATCCCTGTGCTCCGCACATTTTATATTGTAAATATGAATGAAATAACTGAAAGCCAGTCAGCCCAACACAACCTTTACACACTGACAATAAACCTACACCTGCATGGTGCAAAAAGGCTCTTAGCCTATTTTATTGGAAACACAAGAGCCTTTTTGCACCATGCAGGTGTAGGTGTGTCGCGCTCTTCATTTTGGATTACTGGTACTTAGATTAGTGACTAGTAATATCCTTATAATTGACAGTAGGGGATTATAATATAAGCGTGGTACTTAGATTTCCCTGTATAACTCAGTCTGTGTCCTTGTACCTTTATATGGACATAGAACTCCTCAGTGACTTCTAATATCCTTATAATTGACAGTAGGGGATACATTATCCCTTATAATATAAGAGTGGTACTTAGAGTTCCCTGTATAACTCAGTCTGTGTCCTTGTACCGTTATATGACATAGAACTCCTCACTGACTTCTAATATCCTTATAATTGACAGTAGGGGAAACATTATCCCTTATAATACATGGGCGGTACTTAGAGTTCCCTGTATAACTCAGTCTGTGTCCTTGTACCGTTATATGGACATAGAACTCCTCAGTGACTTCTAATATCCTTATAATTGACAGTAGGGGATACATTATCCCTTATTATATAAGAGCGGTACTTAGAGTTCCCTGTATAACTCAGTCTGTGTCTTTACCGTATATGGACATAGAACTCCTCACTGACTTCTAATATCCTTATAATGACAGTAGGGGTACATTATCCCTTATTATATAAGAGCGGTACTTAGAGTTCCCTGTATAACTCAGTCTGTGTCCTTGTACCGTTATATGGACATAGAACTCCTCAGTGACTTCTAATATCCTTATAATTGACAGTAGGGGATACATTATCCCTTATTATATAAGAGCGGTACTTAGAGTTCCCTGTATAACTCAGTCTGTGTCCTTGTACATTTATATGGACATAAGAACTCCTCACTGACTTCTAATATCCTTATAATGAGCAGTAGGGGATACATTACCTTATATATAATGGGCGGGTACTTAGAGTTCCTGTATAACTCAGTCTGTGTCCTTGTACCTTTATATGGACATAGAACTCCTCACTGACTTCTAATATCCTTATAATTGACAGTAGGGGATACATTATCCCTTATAATACATGGGCGGTACTTAGAGTTCCCTGTATAACTCAGTCTGTGTCCTTGTACCTTTATATGGACATAGAACTCCTCACTGACTTCTAATATCCTTATAATTGACAGTAGGGGATTATGACATTATGACATTACTGTCACATCCTCCCACCCTGGTCTGTCCACCCGCTTATCAGTAGAGATCTAATGTGGTTTCTAATAGACCCCAGTTTCGAATCGAATCTGAGGGTTTCGAAGTCCCGGCGAAACTTTGGGAACTCTCACATTTCACAGAACCCGGGTTTTTCGAATTTTCGATTTTTATCGAAAGTAGACGATTTTGAAAATCGAAACACAAATTTTTGAACTTTCGGAATTTCCGAAAATTCGAAAACGGAACGAAACTCAACAGTTTCGAACATCTCTACTTATCAGTTATCGAAAAATGTACTCCAACTAACCTAAAAGTTGAACAATCAGAAAATGAGTATCAGATAGGACTGAAACTCTAGCAGAAATACCCCACTTTACTCAGAAAGATAAACATGGGGAAAATAAATAAATAACGATGTTTGATGAAACCTTCCAGTATAGTATAAAAAAATATCTTTATTATATTCAAACAAACACTAAAAAATACTTCCAAGAATATCCATATACTGGACGACTCCTGGGCGTCCCCAGGATAAATAAATAAATCTTGACTAACCGGAGCATCCAAGTTCAGCAACAAAGCAACAACATTTCGGCTCATCTTCTAGAGCCTTTATCACGCCTCAGGCTTGAGCCAAAACATTGCAGAAACACTATCAGGGTTATTGAATAAAAGTTCTTATCGTTTAAAATGGTGCTAATTTTGCCCCAACCAATCAGATGTTAGCTTTCAAATGTTAAATAAGATCTGATTGGTTGGGGCAAAATTAGCACCATTTTAAACGATAAGAACTTTTATTCAATAACCCTGAATATAAATAAAAGTTTTGGAAAAGACCCTTTTAGTGCACCATCTTGCTTCATATATATATAATATATATTATATTATATATATATATATATATATATATATATGTGTGTGTGTGTGTGTGCAATTAGAATTGTTTGTGCACTAGAATTCTATTTTTTGTATGTATTATATTTTGGGTCTCTAGTTGCACTTTAATATGGATGTACAACAACCCAATTTTTTATATATATATATATACATCATTACACCAAGTGAGTCTGTATCAGGCTATTATTACTAGTGACTAGGTGTTATTATGGCCTGATATAGACTTGGTGCAATGATATATATATGTATATATATATAATTTATAGGATACCCCCTATTTGATCTACCTAAAAATGCTATGTTAGCCTGAGAATCTAGGTGTAATTATAGCGTGATAAAGACATATGCAATTATTTATATCATTTATAGGATTTTGTGTAAAATATAAAATTTGAAACTCTCACTTTATAATATGTAAAATATAAAGGGGGGCGTGGAAAGGGGCGGGCCTTTAAAAATGGTACGCGGCACAGATATTACAGCTTTCACCTTATGTGGATGTGGCCTGGGACGTGGCGTAAAAAATTTGGCGCTGCGCTTAGCACGGCACTGATATTTCCATAGCCCTCCCTATTTAAAGTCACCCTATGCATCTGGGCAGAGGGGTGGGGAGGAGAACATTGCTGTACAACAGTTCAGTCCAAAATCTGTCAACTTTGTAATTATTGTGGTTATGGGATGTAGAGGGAGTGGGATGATTTATCTCTATTTAATTTTTCATTTGAAGGGTGAACATGCCCTTTAATTGATCAATCCTCTGCATTGGTGATTTTCCCAATTCCCCAGTCACCTTATTAACATGAGATCATTTCTGTTAAAGGGAACTCCCTATTGATTAATAAGCTGTAAAGAGAACATTGAAAGCATGCAATATTTCAGTAAATTCCATTATAATTGGATTTAGCACACGGTGCCAGTTTGGGATTTGTAGACTGATTACGGTTATGTATCTATATATATATATATATATATATATATATATATAGGATTGAAAGGCAATGCATTCTGTCATACTTTGATTCATTGGGCAATATATTTAGAAAGGTGTTATATTCCATCAAGTGATTATCATCAAATTTCTCACCCCAGTAGAAAGATTCTTTGCAGCTCTCTGCCTGTATTGGAATACCCACGGTATAATACACCAGATAATGAATTATAGCCATATTTCATACTGACACCTTTTGGCATTAGAATAGTGTCCATAAATAGATGCTGTATTCTGTCAATGTCCCATCCTATATAATGAAAGGCTAAACCTGCGTCCGTGAATCCGTGTGTGGCTTCCCCTCTTCTGCGCATGTGCGCGTAAGATGTAAGAAGAGGGGGGGAGATGTGGGGGAGAGCGAGAGTCACATGACTTTTTAAAGGAAAAGTTCACTTGAAAAGTCAAGTAATCCTTTAATGTATTGATTGAAGACCGGTAGGTTACTGTCTTACCTCCCGTTCTTCAATCAATATCTCAGGAGCCAGGGATGAAGATCGAAGAAACTTACCTTTCGCGCGATCCATTGCTGTAGAACTGGTCATGACCGTTTCCTAGTTGTAATCAACTATAGCGCGCATTATCGCATATAGTTGATAAAGCACGTCGGCACCTGTCAGTGCTGCTGCGGTGGATCGGTACGTTTTTGCTGTCTTCGTCCCTGGCTCCTGTAATATTGATTAAAGAGCGGGAGGTAAGACATAGCTTCACTTTAAAGCGGAATTGTCAACTTTGTATTATTATACAATATGATTTCTTATTCATCTATTCTTCCATTTAGATTTGTTTCCCCCTTTTTGACATATTTCATAAACATGTTAACATTAAAATAACAAGTATAGCAAAATCCACATGCCCTTTGGGCGATCATTCTGCAGATGGAAAATGTGCAGAACACAAAGGTGGTAACCAAACTCTGAAAGATCCATTTAATGTAAAGTCCCCAGGGCTCTTCAGTGTTCTATAGATAGGACTCAGCTGGAGAAGGGGGATTTAGGTCTCATCCATATTAATAAGCCCCTTATTTTATTTACAAGACAGAAATACATTTTGACAATGCTCTACAAAGGCATTACGGGTAAGTGCTGAGTTTAGCATCTAGTGCGGAGGGTTATGGGAATGAAAAGGGGATGGGAAGTTAATAAAATGTATTACTGAAAAGGTATAAATCCTACAATGGAATTGGAACATCCTCAGCTCTTATTGGTGGCTTTTTCAACATTGAATGAGTCAGGGCTTTATGTGGAATCCGAGAGGAGGACAAAAGCTAAAATGTAAATTTACCGGCCTGGATTTTACCATTTGTAACTAGCCAGAAAGCTTAAAGGAATCGTACACTGAAAAAAAATGATTTGCCACATTCAATCTATAAATGAATCCATGTAAGTAGCTATTACTATGATGTGTTTGTGTTGCTGCATGACTTCAATCCAGTACTTGTTTTGCTCAAGCTTAATCCCCAGCCCCCAGCAGGGTCAGCTAGTAGTCCCTTAGAAGGGGACAGAGAACTGACTAAACACGTATGTGTATGTATCTGGAAACACAGAGATTATTTATATATCCTTTGCTATGGCAGGATGGCAAGTTGTCCATATCTGACAGTGTATCCTATTTTTTAATAGTTATCCCAACCATACTGCAACAATTTACTTTTAAAAAAAGGAGGAAGTTAGGATTGATTATCCCTACCTCCCAATATAATTTAATTAAGGAGCACAAGCACATACAATTTTCTACTGCCAGGTTAAGGTCCATGGCATTCCAGTATTAAAGATAGTGCTGAAGCACTGAAAAAGCCTGGCAGAACCTTTTTTCCCCCTGCTGGTGCTCCTCACAGAAACGAAATTGGGAGGTAGGACTTATAAATCCTACCTCCTTGTGCAAGGTACTTTTTCATTTTAACTTTTAAAAAATGTATATGCACCATAGTTCTCCTTTAACATTTTTGTAAATTACAAGGTTACAGCCACTATGTTTGTTTCACAAACCACTTCTTTGTCTGAAGCCTGATGGAAGATGATGGCCAACTGTCTTGATTGACGTAGCTTGGAACATTTCCTGTTAAACCTATAAATTGACGTTTCCTCAACAAGGCTCCGAGCCAGAAATTTCCTTCTTTAAACCATTACATATCATATCATGTTTTAAAAAATGCAAATGAATATTTTTCTGTTCCCCATTTAAGATATTTCTAGCGTGTTGTCTACTAATTTGTTCAATTAAAGTGAATTGTTTACACTTTATTAACAATTTCCCAGCACGATCTCTATATATTTCATATTGTGAGGTAACACTTCAGGAAAGTGTTCTCCTGTGTATTTAATGTTGTACAACTGCAAGCCAATGAAACCTGTAACAGTAAAAATTGAGGCCAAACACCTGACCAATTACTAGCTAGCACTGACCAAACTCCACCTTTATTCCTAGTACTGTATGGCCATTGCTTTGCAGGCCTTCAAAACATGACCATCCGGGGAATAAAAAGGTGTAGGACATTAATATTCTGTGCAATCCCAATCTTTTGGGAATACATATTTATAGAAACCTGTTTATTGGCTGCCATGGAATTTTTTGTTTTGTAAGTTTATGTACATCCTCACTGTGTGCAACTAAGGCCCAGTACACAACCGGCTGCCACAATATTTAGGTCTATTGGGTCACATTATTGGCAAAGATTTTAGGCATGGCCGACAGATCTCTATGATTCTTTTGTCCAAATCGGACAGTTAATTTTGACCAATCATGTGGTCTTCAATGACCCGCACCATTGGTCTGGCCAAAATGTCACCCACAACACGTTTTATTGCTTGGTAATCAGGTATTGAGCAGTTTATTGCTTGGTAGTCTTTCAGTCTAAAAAAATTGTGTACCAGGCCTAATAAATCCTACATACAAACAACAAATATCCCTGCACCTGCCATTTGATACATTTCATATTTCCATTTAATTTCTGATTTACAACCTGACCTTCTTCATAAAAACTGAGGCTTAAACTAAAATCCAATATAAGAATATTTAATTTGCAGAGAAAGGTTTAATGAACAGGTTTAATTGATGTGATACTCCTTGGTTTCCTTTAGGGAACCCCCCATAGGTTGAATTGGGGTTTATTTTGGTGTAGCCATAGCCATACGTTCAGTCTATGCAGCAAGATTTTCTGAGCACGGGAAGACTAATCCATGGACAGTGCATGACATCTTAAACAAGCTTTTGCCCCAGGTGCAGTTGACTAGAAGGTCATCTGTAATATTTCTCTCCGAGAAGCTTTCGAAGCTCCTGTCCTATAAATAGCTTATTTATCAATGCGGCTCAAGGCAAATGCCCCATAAGATCTTAGAGTCCCTCAGCTTCATGTTTGGATGAATTGTCTTTGGCTTTATTGCATGTTAGTGTCTGGATTCTTGATTCAAGGGATCAGGAAAAAGACATACGTGGAAGAGATTTAATGTGATGTTGGACAATAAACAGGCTAGGCTATGCTATCAGCAGAAACAGAACAAGTCTTCCTTAGCAATAGGGATGGACTAGAACTCTGAGTTTGAGACAAACTTATGAGTTTGGACAAATTCAAACTATTTAGAACTCGCCGAACTACAAAATTTCTTGCTTTCTGAACTCGCGGACGTATTGTTCATTAACCCTCATATTTAGCACTCCATAACTCTACAATGCGGCATTCAGTACATTTCAGGGTTCTTGACTAATTTGAGGGTTACCGAACGCTACATTCCATGGTTAATTAACTCTGTACAGCTCGAAATGTAATCAATCCCTGTATGGTCATTAAATCTGTCCGTATAGGGAATAATAGACTTCTTTTGCATAGTACATTGAAAAAGAATCAGATCAGGTTCATATTGACTCTACAACAAGGAAGACACATCGTAGACCTTCCAACATTCCTAATTCCTTAGTGAGTGCCAATGGAGCAATGAGAGGGATGGAATATTTGAATGTTAATAAACTGTGGGATTGGCAAACTCTGGAATAACCGCACCTAAAAGATGACTGTGGGCACTGCATGGGTAGAGAAGTCCCTGCTAGGCTGGAATTAACTGTGGCCCTTCTTGGGAGGTAAGAAGTCACTTTGCACTTCCTATAGAATAGTGAGTTGGTAAGTAGTTGGACTTGATGAATATATGTCTTTAATTAATGTTCTAGGCAACCGATTATATTTTATTTTATCTTCATGAACTAAAATCCACAGTTGGATGTCTGTGCTAGTGTATCATCAGGGGTTTAGTGCACAGAGAATCGCAACTTTAAGGGGATGGATAGGGTTAAGTCGCCATCTTGTACACCCTTCTTCATCCCTGGGAGTAGAGCAGCTAAAGAGAATACTTAACGTCCCAATCTGGTCTGGCCCACCCTCTTTAGTAGGCAAAAGGAGTTCACAGTAATTTTGTCTCCAGACTGGTTTGGGGGCAGAACAAGCGGTTTTAGACCTTGACATTTCTGAAATTGCAACTGTCGATTTAAGATTTTTTGTGGTTTTTGTGGAGTCTAATTTTTTTTTCTGGTTCTATGAACCTTGAAGTTGGAATGGAACCCAGAAGATTCCTGCAACTGTACTAGGCAGGAGGGCCAATCTACAGGATGACTCGCTGCATTGCATGGATCGCCGGTCCAGGGGAGAGGGCAGGATTAGATTGGGACTTTTGCAGTAAGTTAATGTATCTTTTAGGTGCTGTACTCCCAGGGGTGGGGACCTAAAACACTAGTTACAGCATATAGGGTTGGCAGGATTTACTACTTTATGACTTGCTCAATAAACACCATTATAAGAATGACCCTTATTACACTATTGCAAACACATTTTAAAGGATCATCTATAGTCAAATGTCCTCTCCAAGGTGTTAGATATAAATTCTGAGCCTTCGTTGATTACATATTTCAGTTATAGTCCTAGGAGGCCCTTGGAGTGGGTGGCCGTTCAGCATGAATGTGGCAGACTTTAGCTTTGCTTTAGGAGAGTTTACTTTATTGATTATTTCCATATGTTCAGCCTCAGCTGTTATGGGTTATTATTCAATCCAGAGGCAGCGAGCGAAAAGTTTCTTATGAACAGAGGATTAGCAAGGGAAGATCTTGTTTGCACTGAATACATTGCCCTCTAAACAATATCTACAGGATTGTGTCAATTATTTCCTTATGTGCCTCCATATTAAATAAGGTTTACCATGGGGGAAAAAAAAGAAAATAACATTGATAACATTGTATGGAAATAGTATTGCTATTGACACCAATTCCCTTTTATAGTAAGTTTTTACCCATTAGCCATGCTTCACAATAACGTGATAATAAAATAAGGAATATTCTTAATGATTTCATTATTATTTGTACAATCAGCCAGTAAGGATAAGCCGTTAAACTGTTCAGTGTATTTAGAAAAACTCTTTTGTGGAGATTCCATATGTTCCGTGCGCAATCCCGCGATACAATACCAGACGTAAACAAGACATCTGGTATTGCATCGTGGGATCATGCAAAGATCATGCAAAGGTAAGAAGGGGGTTTGTATTGGTAGCTCAGCGCTATTTCCAAAAACATTTTGAAATGTCGCTGTGCCCTAAAATCCATTACCCGACATTTAATTGTATTTAATTTTTATCTATCTGTATAATGGCTTGCAGTTATCCCCTTCTTTGTATACTCTGTATTTGCGTACCCAAGTGCGCTTTATAAATAAAATTCTACATACATAAATACATTACTTCGCGTTAACGTGGGTTTTACACAGATTTGACCCATATTGATTCTATCTTATTATTGAGAAATTTAGCTTCATTCTTAACAGACCAACATATTACAAACCTTCTGGGAAGGTTGGATGTTTAAATTAACATCAGTTATTTATGTATTAAAGGTGAACAAAATCCCCATTTAAAGGGATAGATCCTCATCTCTGGGTTTTCTTTAGAATGGGCCAACTTGATAAATTTGCACCATCCATCCACTTCCACATGGCCCCTTGGGGGATGCACCAAATGACTTGCCAGGATATAATTGTAATCCCAGCTTTTTGTTAATTAAAAACTTTCTCATATTCAACTTAGACCTCTTCTTAGACATCCTATGGAACCCATGTGATCATTTTCTCATCTTGATGGACTAGTTCTGAAGCCAAGAGTACGTCCTAAGCAATTAATCAAACACTTGGCAACTCATCAATGAAAAAGTTAATTAATTGCATGAGGACTCGCTGCTGTACTAAACCATTGCGCTAATGAACATCATTTATGAAAGATCCTAAATGAAAATCTAAAAAGGCGCAATAGCAGCAATTGTTCAGTCATCTACTCTATACAGTCCTAAATGAAGGCTTGATCTCACAAGAAGGTGCAGTAAGTTATTACCGAGAAAGAAGACTAGCTATGAGAGACAATAAAAACAAATAAGAACCCATTGATTGTCTTGTCATCTCACTGTAGTGGCAATACCTTAATCACTGCTCATCAAACCAAGAAAGAAAATTGCAGGCAGAAAATCTTTAGAACACGTGTGTCTAGTTTTCAGAGTTTTTACAGATATATCAATTTCTTAGGACACAGAGTCTTGCAGACTGAAATTAAAAAACATGGTCAATAAATCTAAAAAGCTTACTCAAGCTTACAAATTCTCATAAGCAAAGAACTACATTGTGAATTATCTCTATTGGCTGCCTTTGTTTTAAAGGGCACATTCCTCCCTTTAAAATGATTCCAGGATCATGCTTCCAGCTGCAGCCTATCTAAAGTTACAGTAATGTAAAAGGAGTTTTTTCTTACTACCACTGTGACATCACCAGCGCCACTCCTCTGCCCCCAAGTCTCAGTCTTGAGCATGATCACTGCTGGGACACAGCATCATCAGCTGCATCAAGGTGCCCAATCGGGTGAGAAAAGTGCAGAGAATGGATGCAGGTTGCAGGTCTGTAACTAGCTTCAGAAAATATATATATATTTTTTTCACACATCATGTGACTGTCACAGACTCAGACAGTCAGGACAGAGAAAGAAGTGTAACTTTACAAGCCTATAACTTAAGATCCAGAGAAGCTAGAGACATCATCATGTCATAGAGGACACTTGTATGGAGACCACAGTTACCCTTTATGTAGAGGAAGCCAATGCCATTTGGCCGTGTATGCTTAACTGGTTGAAGGTCGATTAAGAGTGTGTAAGTCATGCCATTGCACATTATGCATGTATGTGGAATCTGTCATGCAAAACGTGACAGCAACCCTAGTGTATGGCCAACTTTATAAACGTCTGAAAGCACCAATCAGTTCCTGCAGACTGAACAGCGAGCTAAAAAGATCCATTTATACACGGCTGATTGGAGAACTGTCTCCCCAACAATTTCCTTTGCTCCTGTGTAAAACCCTGAAGCCAAAAGCAAAGATGACAGTTTTCTCTGTGGTATTTAGAGGGCTCAGTGTACCGGTAAAAGGCAGTGCTAATATTATTACATTTAGTTGACATTCTTTAATGCAATTTAGAACACTTGGGGCTTCTAATCTTCTTGTCACGTTCTCTAATTTCTGGCTTTCGTCTCCATCTAAGTTCCAGATCCCATTAGAAAACCCACAGTGAATAAACAGACGGTAAGAAACCTGGGATTCAGATTCATACTGAGACTATGAAATGTCAGCCCAGAGGCCCCAGCTACAAATTTTAAGGGGAAATAAAACTTAGGTTACAAACGAGGCACTAAGAAAAGGCAGAAATTAACAGGGAGATTCAATAAAAGTTCTTAAAAAAGGTGCTAATTTTACCCCAACCAATCAGATCTTATGTAACTTTTGAAAGCTAACATCTGATTGGTTGGGGCAAAATTAGCACCATTTTTAACGATAAGAACATTTATTACATCTCCCTGTTAGTGTTCAAAGATGAAAAATATTAAATAAATGTATTATTTATTATTTTACCAAGCTCTTTGATTTGGGCATTTGAAACCGTTTTGACCATCTTAACAAATTTTCTATGCCGAAATATTACAGTTGTTACATGGAAAGTCGCTTTTGACAGTTCAAAACTAGAGATACCGGCAAGTTTTATTACGCCGGCCAAGCGGATTTTTACAATTTTCGATGTCGAAATTGGGAACCAAATTTTATAAATAAATTTTTCTACTTTTTGACACCAAACTTCTCAGAGATTCTGTATATTTCTCCAAATCCTTGAAATTTTGGAAATGCCAGTCTTGCCTTGAAACTAGGAGGGTTTGCCAGGGGCAGAACGAACCCTATAGTGCATTTTAAGTAGGGTTGCTATATCAGTGAAAAACCAGGGGTTATAAATTATGCTTGCAGCAAGGCAGAGCCCAGGGGCGTTACTACCAGGGAAGCAGACCCTGCCACCAGAAGGAGCCCGGGAGCCAGATACAGCCTCTTCGTTATTGATATGCTTGTCATAGTTTTATTTTTCCATATTAGCATTGACACATAAGGGACCGAATTTACAAAGGTATCGCTGTTTAATTTGACACCTTACCGTGTCCGATTATCTCACATATCAACAGTGGCGATTGTAATTGTGCGATGGCCCATATAATACCTTTGTGGCAGTCTGCTACCACATGGTATTGTACGAACGACCGTTAATAAATGTAAGATCACGATGCTACTTTTACGATAACCTGTGGTATTGGACGTTGCTGATACAACGGTTGATTATAAAAGGCAAAGGGAAACGTGTAAATGATCCAGACGTTTCCTCTTTTTTTTTGCACAGAAATAGAAATAAACCCCCCAATAGCGAGACTTCTCTTTGTGCCAAAGTTTGTGTGTGTAGGGTGAACATGCCCCTTAAACTCTACTTATATTTTAACACTTGGCTCTAGCCAGGAATAGACATTTTGTCTCCTTGTAGGTCTCCTCCTGCTGACATTTCCTTTCCACACTTCCTGAATTAAACTTATCACTTCCAAATATGATGGCGTTTTCACTATGAGGTCACAGGCAAATGCAAATTATTCTGCATTATAAATAAACACCATGCATTGGTGTTATATATTTCCCAGCATAACTGACCGGACCACCATCCTGCAATGCTGTAAATCCTTTTGCAAGACTCCACTGAGATGGTGTTTAGTTTCGCACTAAATGTTAGAACAAGACTTAACGAAATCTTTTCTACATCTGCTGCACAGCGTTTATTGGAAATGGAGCTGCCACCGCAGAGTAAGGTGCTGACCCAATAGAGCGGCTGATATAGCTTTACCCCAATGGGATTAATACATTTTGCAAGATTTCTATTTAATCATGCAGGGTGCAGGGTACAGGGAATGACAGCCTTCCTAATCGCAATAACTATCTGGCTGCAAAATATATATCCCCTTAGGATATGGGATTGCAATAAATCACATGATTAGCAGGTCCCCAACCAGTAACACGTGGCACATAATTAATGGTGCTTCCCTAGGATTGCTGTGGATAGTTGTTGTCATGTTTATTTGCAATATTTTATTGTGTTCTTTTCCTATGACACTTTCTGAAATGACAAAGGAACATAAAGGGAAATTTATTCCATATATATATATACATATGAAGAGTTTAATTTACATTTCATTTACATATGGGTCTTTAGAAGGTTATAGTAACATACATGTAATTGTGGAAATCTGCATTGCCTAGAATGTACCAGGAATCTGCCACATTCCAAGCTCATGCAATAAGATGTGCTATTTGTAGTAATTGATGGTGAAGCTGAACGCTTCAATAATATTGTTATAATACATTAAATAATTCCAGAACTGTACATATGTACACAGGGTTGTGTACTGAACAGACTTTTCGTCCAACTATCGTGTAATATATGGGTGCTCAGTTGGGCCTAGTTGAAGATCCGATCTAGCGATGTTCGACTAAAATGGCCGTCCTTAAAGAGGGCCCTGGGATCTCGGGTGCCAACAGTAAAAACCTTTGATCTTTGTTTGGAACTTGTAAAACCAACCTTAGTAGAAGCAGACTAACCACACGGTAGCAACTGAAGCCAGGGGCCAGCCATGTGGAAGATGCCAAGGATAGATGTTGGGTGGGGAATATGTTAATTCCTTGAAACAGACAGCCACATCACGCTGCATTTTTTCACGCCCCATGCCCTTAACCATAAAACCTGAGCTTCTGCATCTTAAAATAGTCAGGGACAAGCAAAAGCTTGAAATCTGCTCCTCATTGCGGTATTAAGTCTCCATTCAACAAAATATTGTTTCTTTATTTTTTTCTGTCCATATTTAGTTTAAGATTAATCAGCAAAACAGAGAGGAACCCAGACACATACGGCTTTCTTAAAGCCACATTTTCAGACAACTATAATTTTGGTCCACCAAGTATATTTAGCTAGAAAGTTGAAAGCTTTCCTGAATATATAAATATAAAGAAAAATCACAGACCAGGCCTTAGTATTCTTTTCAGAAATTGGGACCACAGAGGTTTGAATGTATAACAGATGCTTTTATAGCGTTTACCAGTTTACAGGGTACTTGGGATAGAGACTTTAAATATTGTTCAACAACTAAAAGAGTTTATATATACTCTCACATGTCATTATATCCTTTCATGGGACAATACTGAAGATATGTATAAAGTTTTTTCTCTCGGTACCAGTAACACAAGTCCTCTTAACTTTTAGGGCCCTATTTATAAAAGTTCGTTATCGTTATCGAAAAAATAACGATCGGTATTCGAAGATATTGACCGTTATTCTACGACAACGATCGGTATTTTACGATACCGAACGTTATTTTATGATAGCGATCGTTATTCTACGATATCGGCATTGTAAATTTATGATAGCGATATAGTAAAATAACGATCGATATCGTACAATACCGATCGTTATTTTTTTCGATAACGACAACAAACTTTTATAAATAGGGCCCATAGTTGCAGCAAATACAGGAAACTCCACTCTATTCCAAAAGTTGTAGAACTATAAACTCTTTTGCGCAGGTAACTTGAGCGTTCAGATAAAAAGAAAAAATAAGAATACAAATAACTTTTCATTAAAACCAATGATAATACCTGTTAAAATCAATTAAAAAACATATATTAAAGGGCATCTCTACCCCCAAAATTAAATTCTCCCCCCACTACTGGCCCCACTGTGTAGCATTTAAAAATCCTTACCTTACCTGTTTGCTCCAAATGGTTCTCCTGTAATGTCTGTCCAAAGTCCAAGAAAGTAAAGACCAGGAGCCTGTCTGGGAGGGGAAAAGTTTTCGCCTCTTATGTGTCCTCTGAGAGGTTTCTGGCTTGCTCAGTGCAGTCCTTTAGCCCCCCTTCCTCCCTTCTGATCCCTGTTTGCTGCCTGGTGCCCTAGTGTAAAAACATTTTGCTGTAGTATAGTGGACCCTCTCCCACTCACAACCGATATATTTGTGTGTAAAAAAAAAATCCGAACTGTACCTACAGAGCCTAGTTCTCCCGGCGTTCTGTACTGCCAGCAGCCGTGTCCTTGATTGGCTGCCGATCCACCCTCCTGCTTGCAGTTTCATGCAAAATATTTTTTTTTATAAGAGGTGGACATGCCCTTTAAATTAAATTAAACACACTCTTCAGTGGTCGTGTATCAGTGTTCCTTATTAGTCAACTGTATAACACACAGGTTGGTTCACAAGTTTTTCCCAAGGCGAAACACTTTGATCAGTATTTCCTTTATTTTATATTCAAACATATTTAATGTTTTTTTACTGCTTCAAAAGTAAAATTATTGTTTTTATGCAGAAATAAATGTGTTTGCAAAAATAAGTGTGAACCAAGTGTGAACCAAGTGTGAACCAATCCAGCCCATGTGTTGAATAGAGATGTTCAAAACTGTTGAGCTTCGCTCCGTTTTCGAATTTTTTAAAATTTTCGGAAATTTCGAAAGTTCGAAAATTCGAGTTTTGATTTTTGAAAATCGTCTACTTTTGATTTCCGATTTTCGAAAATCGGCTATTTTCGATTTTTATTTGATTCAATGTATGTTTTTGAACTGATTTTAATTGGTTAAATCCTTGGTTTTAATGAGAGCTTATAGTCTCGAGTTACCTGCACAACCATTTTTTCCTTGTAAAACCGGGTGGATTGTTCGGATTTTGGGATTTCGGAGCGCAATTTTGGATGATTATAGAACGTTTAATAATTTTCGATAATCCTTGAGCATTCGATAATTTTTGAAAAAAACGACAGAAAACTCGAAAGTAGTTTCCGATTGTATTTTCAAGGATCATCAAACATTCAAGGTTATTTTCGAGGATTAATGAAAATAGCCTCGAACGTTGGATAATCACCCAAAGTGCGGTCCAAAGTCCCAAAAATATGTTCCGTTTTCGGATTTTCAGTTCTTTGGGATTTTCCTGAGATCCGTAAATGGAAAATGGAACCATCTCTACATTTAAGCATATGTATTGTCCCTATTCTGGCAGGGTAAGCTGGCTCCTCCCTCCATACAGCCAAGACAATTGACATCACAACCAATGATTGACGTGCACATGCTCAAGCTTATAAATAAAGCTCACTGAGCAAGGAGAGGAGGCAGATACCTTTCCAGAACTGAAAATAACTTGTGATTAAATATCTGGTTACAAATGGATGTAATAAACTGTCATCAAAGTCACCAGTTTTTTGTTTAAAGGGTGGACAAGCCCTTTTATGAATGGACCCATTGTTTTAATTGGTAAACTAGATTACATTAGGGAACAAGGTTCCTCTGAAATAACACATCATTTGCCTTGCAGCAGAGCAGATTGTAATGTTGGATGCTCTGAACCTCTCAGAGAAGCAGTAGGGGGTGACTTCTGGGCGACATTTCCTCTATAATGTTCTGTATTAATTCAGGTCACGTGCTGCCTCCCTATAGGATGTTCTGGGTTTTCCTTATGTTCACATTATCACAAGATACGTGAACAAGGCAAAACGCATCAAAGATCTGGGTTATTATTAAACCTGCCTCCGTCATACTTTCCATCCCAGTTTTACTATTTTCACGGCTTGTTATTTTTTTTAGCCACTTGATAGAGAAATTTCCATTTTCAATCCTTTCGCCCAATGTCTAGGAATTAGGGAGAAAACGTTAATAATCATCAGTATATTGGAGCTATAAAGAATGTTGGGAACCAATATGGGTTCTATTAATTCTAACTTAATCCGTCCATGTGACACCTGGGATTGTATAGCACTAATCAATAAAATTGCTATCCATCCCAGAAGGCAACTATCCTTTAAGTAGATCTCATGGCAGTTGTTACCTTTATGTGGCAATGCTTGTGTGTGTTATCTGTTTTCCTGTCTATAGGGATTTTCTGGATTAAGCAGGTTATAAGCAAAATTTATTATGTAGTCAGGGGAATTCCGATTGAGCTCTGCCCAGTGCGCAACTTTAACGCCAGCTGGTGTTAGAAGTCTCGATAAAAACAGTTGCAATCACCATATAGTATAGGTTGCGGGTGTCTATTGCAAAACACATGCACCCCCATCGCAACTCCTGTCTTAAAGGGTCTCTCCACTAGAGACTACGCGGTGGCGGTGGAGGACCGAGCAATCGGGTAAGTTCCTTACCTTCTCTCCTGGCTCCTGCAGGATTTATTGAAGAACGGGAGGTAAGACACAGATCCTTTACCTTCCGATCTTCAATAAAACTAAATGGCAATTTTTTTTATTTTCAGTGGAGAAACCCTTTTAAAATAAACAACAAGACAGCAAATAGAGCATTGCAGCAGTCCGTAACTTGCCCTGTCTGGTCCTTATTCAATAAGAGGTGCAAAATTGCTCCCGCGTTCTTAGACCAGTAGAAAGGTAACATCTGATTTGGTTGAAGCAAATGAAAGGTTATGTCCACCACCCAAACAAAAAAATTCAACTTTAATAGAACACCCCAAAAATTAAGACCTTGGAAGGTCTAACCCGTCCTGTGAGGCTTATAAGTATATTTTCCAGCCCTCGTTCCTTCAGCTGCCTTCTGCTCACACAATGTCTCAGCCAAGCACTGACGCTGCTGCCGGTCCAGCCCCCTCTGCTGCTTCTGTGCACGGAACAGCAGCAGCAGACAGCAGAGGGAACGAGGGCTGGTAAGTATACTTTCAAGCCTCACAGAATAGTTTAGTCCTTGCAAGTTCTAGGAGAGTGTTGTATTAATCTGAATTTTTTGTTTGGGGGGGGTGGGTGGTGTATTGTTTGGCGGGTGGGTGGACATACCCTTTAACAGTCTTGCAAATTTCTGATTTTGGCTTATTGTTATAGAATAAGCCAAAATCTATAAAATTGTACTATTTTTGTGAAAGGAACATTATCTGATATTATCCCTTTTAAACCAACTCATTATTATCAGTATAGGGAGGGCCAATGTATCCAAACTTATACTTATAGCTTAGTCCATAAAATAACTATATATACACAGTAAATGATTGTTTGATGATAAATCACCCATAGACTGCAACAAAACAACGCCATCTAGTGACTGCAACAAACGGAGCTTACGAATGGCTAGAAAGAATGTCTCTGTTCAAGCTACATGATTGTGGTCTACTGTGTATCTGTGTGCTGAGAAGTAATGTTCACACTGCTGTTTATTGTAGAAAATACGTTGTAGAAAAGCACTTAGAAATGAATTGGTAAAATAAATCAATTATTCTTATTATCTATTAAAGGAATAGCAGCGCATTTCAGTTAAATAGTTTCAGCACACGGCAAAGTCATTTAAACAAACCACAATGGAGGAATGTGTCACTGGCATACATTCATGTTTTATTTCTATTTAATAACGATGTGGGATGGTATGGTTTAACCTGCAGTATTGCCTTCATTCTCTTCCTTTTTGGCAGGGGTTGCCTTCTCCTCCCCCTGGTCAATGAGCTTTTTTATACCTTTGAGCATGTGCAGAGGCGGCAGCAGGGTAATAAGCAGTCAATCATTGGTCACAGTCTTGATTGATTGCATTAAGGGAGGGGCCAGCTTTCTCTGCCAGAATAATTAGTAATAGATAAGAAAAGAATGTGCTAGACATATTGGATGAAATGGGGGCAGTGACCATTTTTTGTTTTAAGGGTGGACATGCCCTTTAAAACTAATAAAAAACAATTAACCAGGGGTGTTAGTACCAGGACAGCAGGGGGAGCAACCATATTTCTCCTATGACAGATATAGCCTCCACAAAACCACTGTGCATGAAGCAGGGATAGGGGCCCTATCATAGTTTTGCTGGGGGGCCCAGCGATTTCTAGTTACACCACTGGATTTAACATTGCACACACACAAACACATAAACAGTAAATAAAAGTGAAATCCTGGGATTATTTTCTCTCTGTGTGTAAGGTTGGGACCTTTCATCAGAAAAGGATCATTGAACCACAAGTGAGGAAGAACATTCCAGGATAGTGGATTCCATCAGTAAAGAATGATTTGCAGTGTGTCCTATCATCTGACTAATACTAAGGTTAGGTCAAAGTTATTCCAAAGGAGCATGGAGCATCTGACATGTGGGAAAATTCCTGTTTATGATACGTGTTGTGTACGGCCCATTGTTATGGCCTGACCGCGTACTGTATGTGCTCTATAGCTTTTTGACTGCACAACTTGCTGGTTGGTAATAGAGATAGACAGAGGGTTTTTTTTTGTAAAAGTTGGTTTTGCATCAATTGCTGTAAAAAACAATTGTAAAAAACAATTGCTGCCGGAGCAGATACCACGGAACCTAGAGACAGAGGAACACAATGCAATACTTACCAGGAGATTTCCAGGATTTTCCTAAGCAGTAATCTATTATTGGATGTCATGGCTGCTTAAAGGATCACTATACTCAAACAACTTTACATTTCCTGAAAATACAATTTGAGAGAAGTTAAACAAAAATGTGCTACTCACATATTTATCTGTGTTTGCTTTGTCATTAAATCCTTAATGTTAAGTAAGTGCTCCTAATTGCCCCCACCTCCCTTACACACTGCCTTCTTGTAGTGTCTGCGACACTTGTAAGTTCTGCACAGACTCACCATTGAACATGCTCCGCTTACAGATCTCCCCCTTTCTTTTCTCTGCGGATTCCCTTAATTGTTGGAGAAAGGGTGCTGGCAGGCAGCCAAAGATCTTTTTGTTTCTTGAGTGACAGGTCTTTCCCTGTAAATGCTGTGATTTCAAATCAAAGATTTAAAATCTGAAAAAAAGTTACAATTTTTAAAAATTTGATTTTAGATACCCCATAATGGTTCTATGATAACATAGAGGTTCCACTGCCCTCCCTGTAGGACCAAAGATAACTGGATACTCAGGGTTTTCAAAACCCAACAACCCTTTGTTTTACACGGCGGAATACTAAAATATTATGGTATCAGAGCTTTGTGCTAAAACCAGAAAAAAAACATTGAAAACTCTACTTCATTTCCATGTTTCAACAGCAGCAAACCATAAATTCAAAGGCAAATTTTTAGCTTTGTGAGTAAATTGTGCAAATTGTCTGTGAAATCAGTAATTTCGCTACAAAGCTACACAAAAGTAAAAGTAAGTACCCTAAAATTGGTTTTGTAAATCACCATAAACTTTGTGGGGGGAAGATTTTTGTACATTCCCTTTGATTTCAAAATAATGGGCCACCTCTACTAACCAGTTCCGGTATTGTAAATAGCTTGTCTTGGTAATATTGGTTACCATAGGTTTAATGCAACACAGTAACAGATTCATACACGATAACAGGTCCTAGGTTATTGGTAATAAGTAATGTGTAATTATTTACACATTACACATTGTGTGCTGGTGGGGGTATTACATTAATTATAATTGCAATTTATAAAACGTTGTCTTTTTGTAATGGATTTTAGAACTTACAGATTTTACAAAAATAATCGTAACATTAGCTCAAGGGTCAAACAGATGTTGTAGAGCTGAAATTTAAAATGAGTCAACCTTAGATCTATTAAATAAAGAAAGTTCACAGAAACCTTAAAATACACTTCAGATTCATTATCGCACCTCATCATCAGGAATAAATAGTCATTCTTGGGCGAGACATTCTGCCCAGCAGGCTCTAAGTTAGAAAGGAGACATGGATGCCGTATATCAAATTTACAACCATAGGGAAGTCAGATCACCTGTTTTGTGAAGGGTACTGCTGGTTCTTTGGCACTTGGTGGTAAAATTTGAATTCTTAGATTTCCTTCTAGGACTGAAGCCAGTATTTGAAAAAGGGGGGTTAGATGGAAGGGGGGTTAGATGGAAGGGGGAAGGGGGGTTAGATGGAAGGGGGAAATACTGTATAGAACACACATTTAACATATATAGACACACATTTAACATATATAGAACACAAATTTAACATATATAGGCAGACATTTAACATATATAGACACATTTAACTAAACTCTTTTGCGCAGGTAACTTGAGCGTTCAGATAAAAAGAAAAAATAAGAATACAAATAACTTTTCATTAAAACCAATGATAATACCTGTTAAAATCAATTAAAAAACATATTTAAAGGGCATCTCTACCCCCAAAATTAAATTCTCCCCCCACTACTGGCCCCACTGTGTAGCATTTAAAAATCCTTACCTTCGTTTGCTCCAAAGGTTCTCCTGTAATGTCTGTCCAAAGTCCAAGAAAGTAAAGACCAGGAGCCTGTCTGGGAGGGGAAAAGTTTTCGCCTCTTATGTGTCCTCTGAGAGGTTTCTGGCTTCCAGTGCAGTCCTTTAGCCCCCCTTCCTCCCTTCTGATCCCTGTTTGCTGCCTGGTGCCCTAGTGTAAAAACATTTTGCTTGTAGTATAGTGGACCCTCTCCCACTCACAAACGATATATTTGTGTGTAAAAAAAAAATCCGAACTGTACCTACAGAGCCTAGTTCTCCCGGCGTTCTGTACTGCCAGCAGCCGTGTCCTTGATTGGCTGCCGATCCACCCTCCTGCTGCAGTTTCATGCAAAATATTTTTTTTATAAGAGGTGGACATGCCCTTTAAATTAAATTAAACACACTCTTCAGTGGTCGTGGATCTAGTGTTCCTTATTAGTCAACTGTATAACACACAGGTTGGTTCACAAGTTTTTCCCAAGGCGAAACACTTTGATCAGTATTTCCTTTATTTATATTCAAACATATTAATGTTTTTTACTGCTTCAAAAGTAAAATTATTGTTTTTATGCAGAAATAAATGTGTTTGCAAAAATAAGTGTGAACCAAGTGTGAACCAAGTGTGAAACAATCCAGCCCATGTGTTGAATAGAGATGTTCAAAACTGTTGAGCTTCGCTCCGTTTTCGAATTTTTTAAAATTTTCGGAAATTTCGAAAGTTCGAAAATTCGAGTTTTGATTTTTGAAAATCGTCTACTTTTGATTTCCGATTTTCGAAAATCGGCTATTTTCGATTTTTATTTGATTCAATGTATGTTTTTGAACTGATTTTAATTGGTTAAATCCTTGGTTTTAATGAGAGCTTATAGTCTCGAGTTACCTGCACAACCATTTTTCCTTGTAAAACCGGGTGGGTTGTTCGGATTTTGGGATTTCGGAGCGCAATTTTGGATGATTATAGAACGTTTAATAATTTTCGATAATCCTTGAGCATTCGATAATTTTGAAAAAAACGACAGAAAACTCGAAAGTAGTTTCCGATTGTTTTCAAGGATCATCAAACATTCAAGGTTATTTTCGAGGATTAAATGAAAATAGCCTCGAACGTTGGATAATCACCCAAAGTGCGGTCCAAAGTCCCAAAAATATGTTCCGTTTTCGGATTTTCAGTTCTTTGGGATTTTCCTGAGATCCGTAAATGGAAAATGGAACCATCTCTACATTTAAGCATATGTATTGTCCTATTCTGGCAGGGTAAGCTGGCTCCTCCTCCATACAGCCAAGACAATTGACATCACAACCAATGATTGACGTGCACATGCTCAAGCTTATAAATAAAGCTCACTGAGCAAGGAGAGGAGGCAGATACCTTTCCAGAACTGAAAATAACTTGTGATTAAATATCGGTTACAAATGGATGTAATAAACTGTCATCCAAGTCACAGTTTTTTGTTTAAAGGGTGGACAAGCCCTTTTATGAATGGACCCATTGTTTTAATTGGTAAACTAGATTACATTAGGGAACAAGGTTCCTCTGAAATAACACATCATTTGCCTTGCAGCAGAGCAGATTGTAATGTTGGATGTCTGAACCTCTCAGAGAAGCAGTAGGGGGTGACTTCTGGGCGACATTTCCTCTATAATGTTCTGTATTAATTCAGGTCACGTGCTGCCTCCCTATAGGATGTTCTGGGTTTTCCTTATTTCACATTATCACAAGATACGTGAACAAGGCAAAACGCATCAAAGATCTGGGTTATTATTAAACCTGCCTCCGTCATACTTTCCATCCCAGTTTTACTATTTCACGGCTTGTTATTTTTTTTAGCCACTTGATAGAGAAAATTCCATTTTCAATCCTTTCGCCCAATGTCTAGGAATTAGGGAGAAAACGTTAATAATCATCAGTATATTGGAGCTATAAAGAATGTTGGGAACCAATATGGGTTCTATTAATTCTAACTAATCCGTCCATGTGACACCTGGGATTGTATAGCATAATCATAAAATTGCTATCCATCCCAGAAGGCAACTACCTTTAAGTAGATCTCATGGCAGTTGTTACCTTTATGTGGCAATGTTGTGTGTGTTATCTGTTTTCCTGTCTATAGGGATTTTCTGGATTAAGCAGGTTATAAGCAAAATTATTATGTAGTCAGGGGAATTCCGATTGAGCTCTGCCCAGTGCGCAACTTTAACGCCAGCTGGTGTTAGAAGTCTCGATAAAAACAGTTGCAATCACCATATAGTATAGGTTGCGGGTGTCTATTGCAAAACACATGCACCCCATCGCAACTCCTGTCTTAAAGGGTCTCTCCACTAGAGACTACGCGGTGGCGGTGGAGGACCGAGCAATCGGGTAAGTTCCTTACCTTCTCTCCTGGCTCCTGCAGGATTTATTGAAGAACGGGAGGTAAGACACAGATCCTTTACCTTCCGATCTTCAATAAAACTAAATGGCAATTTTTTTTATTTTCAGTGGAGAAACCCTTTTAAAATAAACAACAAGAC
Organism: Hymenochirus boettgeri; assembly: GCA_019447015.1. NCBI lineage: Eukaryota > Metazoa > Chordata > Amphibia > Anura > Pipidae > Hymenochirus > Hymenochirus boettgeri. Next base: position 19,404,069 of record CM033474.1, on the reverse strand, counting down.
AGCAAATAGAGCATTGCAGCAGTCCGTAACTTGCCCTGTCTGGTCCCTATTCAATAAGAGGTGCAAAATTGCTCCCGCGTTCTTAGACCAGTAGAAAGGTAACATCTGATTTGGTTGAAGCAAATGAAAGGTTATGTCCACCACCCAAAACAAAAAATTAACTTTAATAGAACACCCCAAAAATTAAGACCTTGGAAGGTCTAACCCGTCCTGTGAGGCTTATAAGTATATTTCCAGCCCTCGTTCCTTCAGCTGCCTTCTGCTCACACAATGTCTCAGCCAAGCACTGACGGCTGGCCGGTCCAGCCCCCTCTGCTGCTTCTGTGCACGGAACAGCAGCAGCAGACAGCAGAGGGAACGAGGGCTGGTAAGTATACTTTCAAGCCTCACAGAATAGTTAGTTCTGCAAGTTCTAGGAGAGTGTTGTATTAATCTGAATTTTTTGTTTGGGGGGGGGGGGTGGTGTATTGTTTGGCGGGTGGGTGGACATACCCTTTAACAGTCTGCAAATTTCTGATTTTGGCTTATTGTTATAGAATAAGCCAAAATCTATAAAATTGTATATTTTGTGAAAGGAACATTATCTGATATTATCCCTTTTAAACCAACTCATTATTATCAGTATAGGGAGGGCCAATGTATCCAAACTTATACTTATAGCTTAGTCCATAAAATAACTATATATACACAGTAAATGATTGTTTGATGATAATCACCCATAGACTGCAACAAAACAACGCCATCTAGTGACATGCAACAAACGGAGCTACGAATGGCGAAAGAATGTCTCTGTTCAAGCTACATGATTGTGGTCTACTGTGTATCTGTGTGCTGAGAAGTAATGTTCACACTGCTGTTTATTGTAGAAAATACGTTGTAGAAAAGCACTTAGAAATGAATTGGTAAAATAAATCAATTATTCTTATTATCTATTAAAGGAATAGCAGCGCATTTCAGTTAAATAGTTCAGCACACGGCAAAGTCATTTAAACAAACCACAATGGAGGAATGTGTCACTGGATACATTCATGTTTTATTTCTATTTAATAACGATGTGGGATGGTATGGTTTAAACTGCAGTATTGCCTTCATTCTCTTCCTTTTTGGCAGGGGTTGCCTTCTCCTCCCCCTGGTCAATGAGCTTTTTATACCTTTGAGCATGTGCAGAGGCGGCAGCAGGGTAATAAGCAGTCAATCATTGGTCACAGTCTGATTGATTGCTTAAGGGAGGGGCCAGCTTTCTCTGCCAGAATAATTAGTAATAGATAAGAAAAGAATGTGCTAGACATATTGGATGAAATGGGGGCAGTGACCATTTTTGTTTTAAGGGTGGACATGCCCTTTAAAACTAATAAAAAAACAATTAAACAGGGGTGTTAGTACCAGGACAGCAGGGGGAGCAACCATATTTCTCCTATGACAGATATAGCCTCCACAAAACCACTGTGCATGAAGCAGGGATAGGGGCCCTATCATAGTTTTGCTGGGGGGCCCAGCGATTCTAGTTACACCACTGGATTTAACATTGCACAACACACAACACATAAACAGTAAATAAAAGTGAAATCCTGGGATTATTTTCTCTCTGTGTGAAGGTTGGGACCTTTCATCAGAAAAGGATCATTGAACCACAAGTGAGGAAGAACATTCCAGGATAGTGGATTCCATCAGTAAAGAATGATTTGCAGTGTGTCCTATCATCTGACTAATACTAAGGTTAGGTCAAGTTATTCCAAAGGAGCATGGAATCTGACATGTGGGAAAATTCCTGTTTATGATACGTGTTGTGTACGGCCCATTGTTATGGCCTGACCGCGTACTGTATGTGCTCTATAGCTTTTTGACTGCACAACTTGCTGGTTGGTAATAGAGATAGACAGAGGGTTTTTTTTTGTAAAAGTTGGTTTTGCATCAATTGCTGTAAAAAACAATTGTAAAAAACAATTGCTGCCGGAGCAGATACCACGGAACCTAGAGACAGAGGAACACAATGCAATACTTACCAGGAGATTTCCAGGATTTTCCTAAGCAGTAATCTATTATTGGATGTCATGGCTGCTTAAAGGATCAATACTCAAACAACTTTACATTTCCTGAAAATACAATTTGAGAGAAGTTAAACAAAAATGTGCTACTCACATATTTATCTGTGTTTGCTTTGTCATTAAATCCTTAATGTTAAGTAAGTGCTCCTAATTGCCCCCACCTCCCTTACACACTGCCTTCTTGTAGTGTCTGCGACACTTGTAAGTTCTGCACAGACTCACCATTGAACATGCTCCGCTTACAGATCTCCCCCTTCTTTTCTTGCGGATTCCCTTAATTGTTGGAGAAAGGGTGCTGGCAGGCAGCCAAAGATCTTTTTGTTTCTTGAGTGACAGGTCTTTCCCTGTAAATGCTGTGATTTCAAATCAAAGATTTAAAATCTGAAAAAAAGTTACAATTTTTAAAAATTTGATTTTAGATACCCCATAATGGTTCTATGATAACATAGAGGTTCCATGCCTCCCTGTAGGACCAAAGATAACTGGATACTCAGGGTTTTCAAAACCCAACAACCCTTTGTTTTACACGGCGGAATACTAAAATATTATGGTATCAGAGCTTTGTGCTAAAACCAGAAAAAAAACATTGAAAACTCTACTTCATTCCATGTTTCAACAGCAGCAAACCATAAATCAAAGGCAAATTTTAGCTTTGTGAGTAAATTGTGGCAAATTGTCTGTGAAATCAGTAATTTCGCTACAAAGCTACACAAAAGTAAAGTAAGTACCCTAAAATTGGTTTTGTAAATCACCATAAACTTTGTGGGGGGAAGATTTTGTACATTCCCTTTGATTTCAAAATAATGGGCCACCTCTACTAACCAGTTCCGGTATTGTAAATAGCTTGTTTGGTAATATTGGTTACCATAGGTTTAATGCAACACAGTAACAGATTCATACACGATAACAGGCCTAGGTTATTGGTAATAAGTAATGTGTAATTATTACACATTACACATTGTGTGCTGGTGGGGGTATTACATTAATTATAATTGCAATTTATAAAACGGTGTCTTTTTGTAATGGATTTTAGAACTTACAGATTTACAAAAATAATCGTAACAATTAGCTCAAGGGTCAAACAGATGTTGTAGAGCTGAAATTTAAAATGAGTCAACCTTAGATCTATTAAATAAAGAAAGTTCACGAAACCTTAAAATACACTTCAGATTCATTATCGCACCTCATCATCAGGAATAAATAGTCATTCTTGGGCGAGACATTCTGCCCAGCAGGCTCTAAGTTAGAAAGGAGACATGGATGCCGTATATCAAATTTACAACCATAGGGAAGTCAGATCACCTGTTTTGTGAAGGGTACTGCTGGTTCTTTGGCACATGGTGGTAAAATTGAATTCTTAGATTTCCTTCTAGGACTGAAGCCAGTATTTGAAAAAGGGGGGTTAGATGGAAGGGGGGTTAGATGGAAGGGGGAAGGGGGGTTAGATGGAAGGGGGAAGGGGGGTTAGATGGAAGGGGGAAGGGGGGTTAGATGGAAGGGGGAAAGGCGATATCTGTAGAACAGGCCATGCTTGGCTTTAAGCGTATGTAACTTGACCCTTCAATGAAAGTTTATGTGGTTCAAGTGACTCCATCAGATTTAAGACCTGGCTGGAATCCGGCCAATAATAACAGTTGTGCTGTGAATTTGTAGGCCAAACTGTAGCTATGGACATGGTAGAAAATCCCAGTGCTTATGCGAATAAGACCTCAGAGATCCGACCCCATCCAGACTGACTGCAAAGGGGAAACAAATGAACATTTTTTTTTTAAACTGGGATTAATACTGGAGGATTGAGGTAGTACAATTTGCATTATGGCGCAAAGCAAACATTATCTGTAAAAGCTTGTACACATGTCCGATCTTGGCACTGATGTTCGTTGATCCGCCTTGACCCCTGACCAAATGCATACACATGTGTAATTATCGGCCGAAATGGGCATTTGACGTGAGGTGAATGTGCCCGGGGGTCAGTGCCAAGATCAGACGTGTGTACAGGGCTTAAGACAGATGGACTAAAAGTGGCAATACACATGTAACCTCTGTTGCAATTTGCTGACAGAACACATTGGTATCTTGGTACTGGACACATGGACCTGACTGATTGTCCATATGCGGTATGGGGATCTGTCGGCCATGCGGCAATACACACCGATAGTATAGGCTTAAAGTTAAGGGACTCGGTACCAACCAATGGAAATTTTCTGTCTTTCCTGGCCCACCATAATGCCAGCAACAGTCGTTCTTCTGCATTGTGGCCGGTCGATTTCAGCCTCTAAACACCATTGATACTGGGTAAATCTCATTGGTCCCCTAAGGGGATTAACCTTTTATCCGCAATGTGTTGGCACATTTATATTGCATTGTATTGTGTTTTTAATCCATTCACATCAGGCCCTATCCAAAAGAGCTTACAATGTACAATAAGCATCTTTTCTCACACACATCCCATTATTATGTGGGAGTGCCCACTGAAAAGTCCCCCAAGCACATGGAGTAAATACAAACCCCTTCTAGATGTGTCCAAGGGAGGATTCAAACCCAGAACTTTATGCTGCAAGGGGTGGGTGTTAACCACTGAGTCACTGAAGGGGAGGAGTCATAACCATGGCAAAAGTTAAGCAAATACTTTTATAAATACACTTTATTATTTTTAATTACATTTTTTAATTTCTGCATGGACACAAAATTAACCCACAGCCTATGTGGCAACATTTCATTGTGTTTGGTTATTTTTAGGGATTTTTTTTTATATCAAACACCCCCCCCCCCCCCGCCCCCCACCCAAAAAAAAAAAGAAAAAAAAAACCCCACACTTCTTTAAAAATGTCGTAATAATCGGGAAATTTGTTTCGGTTCATACACAGGTTCCTGTTCAAAGCAAAAGCTAAAAAAAATAATTAGAAAGAAAATATAAGTTCCCGTGTATAAATGGCCAAAAGTGTTTGGATTCTGGGACTTTAATTGCCAAAAAAGCGGTGAGACACGAGGGGAAGTCTTGGTTTCCTCCAGGTTCCACAGTCGAAACACAAAGTTCTCATCTACAATGAAGTACAATTTCTAGACAGAAATATTTCTCGGTAACTTGAGAGGTGTCACACCGCCACGTTCTAAACTTGGCTGAATGAACTTTGTTTCGTATAGACAAAAATTTAGATATATAGTCACACATTGAACATATATAGACACACATTTAACATATACTGTATAGACATGTATTTAACATGGTATATAGACACACATTTAACATACATAGACACATTTAAAGGGTATCTCCATTCATAATATTGACTTTTAGGAATCCAGTTCTATTAAAGGATGGGAGGTAAAGGAGCTGTGCTTTACCTTCGTTCTTAATAGACAAACACGTTCGTTCCCCCGGCGCTTAGTCTGACAGGTCCCGACAGACCTTGTCTTCTATGCCCATAGATCGCGCATGCGCATAGAAGACAAGGTCCATCGGAACCTGTCAGACTCTCCTGGCTCCTGGCACTGCTCCTTTACCTCCCGATCTTCAATAGAACTGGATTCCTAAAAGTCAATATTATGAGTGGAGATACCCTTTAACATATATAGAACACAAATTTAACATATATAAACAGACATTTAACATATATAGACACACATTGAACATATATAGACACACTTAACATATATAGACACGCATTTAACATATACTGTATAGACATGTATTTAACATGGTATATAGACAGGCATTTAACATATATAGGCAGACATTTAACATATATAGGCAGACATTTAACATATATAGACAGACATTTAACATATATAGACACATTTAACATATACTGTATAGAACACACATTTAACATATATAGACACACATTTAACATATATAGAACACAAATTTAACATATATAGGCAGACATTTAACATATATAGACAATTTAACATATATAGACACATTTAACATATACTGTATAGAACAACACTTTAACTATATATACACACATTTAACATATATAGACACACATTTAACATATATAGACACACATTTAACATATATAGACAGACATTTAACATATATAGACACATTTAACATATATAGACACATTTAACATATACTGTATAGAACACACATTTAACATATATAGACACACATTTAACAAATATAGACAGACATTTAACATATATAGACAGACATTTAACATATATAGGCAGACATTTAACATATTAGACACATTTAACATATATATACACATTTAACATATACTGTATAGAACACACATTTAACATATATAGACACACATTTAACAAATATAGACAGACATTTAACATATATAGGCAGACATTTAACATATATAGACACATTTAACATATATAGACACATTTAAATATACTGTATAGAACACACATTTAACATATATATACACACATTTAACATATATAGACAGACATTTAACATATTAGACAGACATTTAACATATATATAGACACATTTAACATATATAGACACACATTTAACATATATAGACACACATTTAACATATATAGACAGACATTTAACATATATAGACAGACATTTAACATATATAGACACATTTAACATATATGGACACACATTTAACATATATAGACAGACATTTAACATATAGAGACACATTTAACATATATAGACACACATTTAACATATATAGACACACATTTAACATATATAGACACACATTTAACATATATAGAACACAAATTTAACATATATAGCTTAAGCTTTAGTTCCTACAAAGACTCACTGTAAAGATTTCTATAAGGTCATAAAAATCCACCTTTCACATCTTACCCTTCCCTCTACGGCCTTCATTCCTTTACTATATGCTGCTGAATGGGCCATCTTTGTTGCCATTACACCCCATCTTTGCGGTTCTTATTTGGTGTCTACTATCTTTTTGTCAAACTATACTAAAAATCTGGATATTCATGGAAGAGATTTGTTTTTCTGGGCCTGTTCTGGAGTAGGTGGGGTGTTGGTCAAAGTTGGGGGTATACAGCTCTGTTTCTACTGGTTTTAACAATCAGTTTGGTTAACATTCGAATGACCTTCCCAGGTGCAGTTGCTATTATGGTGACAAGCTAATGAGTTAGTCCAAGGTCGACAGAGTACAAGACAGAGAATATTGATCTCGCAAACAGAAGCACTTACCCAGAATCTATAATGCTTATGATTACCATGAATCAGACTGTATAAAAATAAAACTATAAAGAAAAAATGATCTGTTTGTGAGATAGTTTCATCTAGGCAACCCATTAAACCTGAATGGTTATACGTCTATAAAGTGTTTTGTTGTTGTCTTTAATTCCTGGAAGGTTGAGGTAATGCAATTCATATTGTAGTGCAAAGCAAGCATATTGTATTTGCCAGAATGTCCTATGGAAAGTATTTCCACATACGTCTCTTTCCTTTAGATGGTGTAGATAGACCATACCTGAAAGCTATTAGCAGACATTATTGATTCATTTCAATGCTCATTACATGTTTACTGGTAAATCCCCGTGAGTCACTTTCTTTACAGGTTTGCTATTATATCTGTTGAGTCACGTGTGACTCTTTGTAGCTTTAATCTTACAATCTCATTGCACACACTTCCTATAAATTGGGCAATATAACGGCCTACTTAAATGCAAGGTGTATAGGTAGCTTTATGGAAACATAATCCCAGTGTTAGTAATGTGTACTAGGTCATCAGTCTAAAGTTGAGCATCCACCAATTGATGACTGTAGGTTGGGGAGGTAACGATCGAAGAAAAGGCATTATTGTTGGTCTTGTAGCTCATGTGAGTATATAAAAAAATCCTGTTGGTTAGTTGGTCACCAACTGTCTAAGAAATGTAAAACTCTGGCTCATCAAACATGATCTACTAATACATGTTATGTCTGAGCAAGAAATAGCTTGGCTAAGTGGATATTGTTGTGTCTTAAAATAAAATCTTAGTCAGCTCAGTTTTTAAGCTTCCATAGACATGGAGAAAATGGTGTTTTAAAAGATGGATACAGTTATTGTGTGGGGCCATCTTAATATTTGTAGATTCTTAGCACATGAAACTTAGTCAGCGCCTCATTAACATGTGGTGGAAACTTAACTAATTCCTTAGGGAAAATGTCAACTGTTCATTTGGACAACATGGACTTAGAGAGTCACCAAATGCCCACCAACAAAAATCATACTTACCTTCCACTCCCAAAAACTTCATGACCAAAACAGTGACTTACATTCCGGCATTCCTGAATTGAGATATTTGACCCAGAGTTTGCCCTTCTGTTCCCCAAATGTTGCAGATTTTCTCTTAAAGGGTATGGACAAACCTATTTCACATTAATTGAAGAACCAGGAGGTAAAGAAGCCATTTCTCCTGTTCTTCAATCAATCAAACAGCCTAGGAACAAAGCCTTTAAACATATACGCACTCCTCTGTTGCTTCCTCTGAAAGGTCCCGACTCTATCCACTCTCCCTTATACTATATGCACATTCATTCCTGGACCCTATTTGATTAATTCAAGAATGAGAGGTAAGACTTATCTTCTTAACCTTCTGTGAAAAAAGGCATGTGCACTTTTTCAGTGGAGATACCCTTTAAGAGGAGCAGTAACATTTGGGGAACAGAAGGGGGAATTTATTTCTGATCATCAGACTTCCAACCAGTATATCAATCCATATGTAAGATCACAAAAATTTCAATATCTTCCATTTGAGTTTGGGGTACTGTGTAATTCACTTTAATTCATTCTGCCCCTTTTTCCCCTCAGTATGGTCAAGGTAAATATTTTATCTTTCTGTATCTGGATTATGGGTCTGTTACCCATGTGACACCAGATTTATCACCTCAATTCAATTTGGATTATCTTCTCTGTTTAACGTTCCCATTTCAGCTCATTTCCTGGATTCATTTGGGTTGATTGGAACAGTAATTTGGTCTCTGTTTATTGCCCTAATCAAACAGAATTGTTTAGGATTTATTTACCCTGAAAAGAGTCTCACAAGTGAACTTTAATTCATTTTCACTGATGTTGTTTCCCTTCTCTTTCTGCAGAACATTCTAAGCTCCTTTAATATGAAAGGAAGACAAAGGAGCTCATAGAATTAGCTGGTAATCCTATTTTTTTTGCTTTGCTTTAAAAAGAAAATGTACACGTGAATTCGTCATACTGACTAAATGAACTAAATAAAAGAATTGCATTATGGGGGATTATTGGGATGATTTGTGTGTCTGATAAGTCGTCGTTCACAGGCTTCGTTCACAGCGCATGATAACGCGTTATCGCACATTTTACTGGCGGGAACAGGACACATTGTATAGAAAAATTCTATTCAGAATGCTCGAAAATGGTGTTAATGAGCCATACATTTACCTGAGCTGGGCTGGGCTCACAAGCAGATTTTCAGTGTATCGGTAGATCGGTCAACCCAAGAATCTGTGGCATTTGTGCAGACGGCCGTTTGATTTGGACAAATGGGCATTCAGACATGGCGGTTAATTGTGACCAATTGGCTGGTCTCCTACGGACTAAATTTTGCACTTATCTAATAAGGTCCAAAATGGCAGATTTCGATGGCTGGGGGAGTATGAACATTTCTGCCAATAGAACTGTGTATGAAATCTTCACTCACATAGTTAACCTGAATAATTGCAACCTCCCCAGCAAAATATTGATGTGCCCCCCTCGGTGAGTCATCTACAGTGGTTGCTTGGGTTACGGGGTTGTGTCTATGTTGTGTAAAAATAAGGTGTAATTGAAATTTGGAAGATGGATTTCCCCTTCAAATTAGGAACAAATGTCCACCCCCCAAACTAAAATTTATATATAGCCCAATCCCCCCCAACCCAAACTTCCCATGGGTTAAAATTCCATGCAGGGATTCGGAATATACTTACCAGCCATTGCCTGTCTTCTGCTGCATACACGGCAGCAGCAGAAGGAGACAGACCGACAATGGCATCAGTGGTTGGCTGAGGTGGCAGCAGAAGACAAGGAGGGGATTGGGCTATATAAAAAAATTTGTTTGGTTGGTGAACATTCCCTTTAAATGCACTTTGTATCATACAATATTTGGCATATGGATGTATCAGTTCTAGATACTGAGTGGCATGGTGTTGGGTCTACGACAATTTCATGTGTAAAGAAAGAAAAAAACATGTGGGTGTAGGCAGGAAAGATATAAGAACTGTATAAAGGGAACCTCCAGTTAGGTAACCACTATAATAATTAGCCACACGGTCATTAAGTAGCCGTTGTTCATTAATCTGGAAATTGTGGATTTAAATCCTTATTTTTCAGTTTATAACAGGAAACTGTCACTAACATTTACACTGATAAGATCTAACACACTGTATCTGCAGGACGGATGGTGGCGCTATCCTTTTAGGCTGTATTGCTTGTAATAATGCCAGTAGAGATGTCCGAACTTCCCAAAATCCGGTCCACTCGAGGATCCACGAATTTTCGAAAAAAATTCAAAAATCCGCGAGCGGACCCATTTAAAATGAGAAAAATACGAGATTTTTAGTATTTTCGAAAATTTTCGAAATTACGAGGATTACTAAAATACATATTTTCGAAAATACTAGTTTTCTTGTATTTTCGAAAATTTACGAAAATATGCGAAAACCCGTAATTTCGAAAATTTTCGAAAATACTAAAAATCCGCGAATCGGAAGTTCGGAAGGCGGAAAATCCGGAAAAATCCGCCGTTCGCGAACGGGATAAATCCGCGGCGGATCCGGGTTTGGATACACGAACCGGCCATCCCTAAATGCCAGTGGCTCGAGACTCTGGCACTGTCCAAAGGACCATAAAGGGAATACTAAGATGTTTCCACTTATTCTGGAAATGAATTCGGGTTTATGCTGACTATACATTAGTTGATTAATCTACCAACATGTCCACAATGTTGCTCCCACAAAGTTCCTCTAAACTGCCTGGGCCAATCCCCTTAATGTCAATCCAGCCGGAAAACTTTTTAGGAATGCCGGCAGGTAAAACTCACAATGGCGAATAGGTGGGCAGTGTATGGCTAAAAGTTTTCCATCATTTTTTTCTATTCTACTTTATGGCTTGAGTCTATATAGTATGTTTCTTATACAATCAGATGATATTTTGACTTTAACTGTCCCATTGATAATTAGTCCAAACAAACCCACTCTAGCACACCAGGGCTGACAATTGCCAACAATCAGTAGGTGCAATCCATAAACCCCTACCCTTGAGTTAGCAAAGTCCAACAGCAAAGAAAGATAGGGGAAGCTTTCTACATCTGCGGGCTCCTCTTGTCTTTCTTTCCCATTGATAATTATCCTTTTGACCTGCTGTGGGTTGGTCATAGCTTAAAAGATCCCAAGCATTACAGTAAAGGTGGCCATAAATATGAACGGTAAGGGGACGGGATTAACCTATTATCGTTCGCGTGTAGGGGCTATTCCCCGACCGATCGAATTGCCGATAAACTACCATAGTCGTAGGCCGGTATCGGCTCCCTTTACTTGAGGTAGAGGGAGCCGATAGGATCGTGCGGTGTATGGCAGCACAGCATGTGTGCCAACAGATACCAATGTGATCAGATACCAATGTGATCTGTTGGCACACGTGCTGTGGAATCACATGTGTAAGGCCAGCTTTAAGAAGAACTTGCAAATATAATTCTATTGTGTTGCCCAAACAGTGGTAAGGTGATATGCCTTAAATTAGTGCAAAAAACATTTGAAAAAGGTGTGAAATACACATCAAGCAAATTTAGATAACTGAACTGTAGACCCAAGAGAAAAAAAATAATTGTGAAGCTTAACGAATCACCACCCACTGGAGGTCATTGTATCTAGTGTCTACTCTACATGGCAGTGTGAAAGGTACACAGCGATACATCAGTATGCCCTTAATTCCGAGCAACATCTAATTTTATTCATTGTCTCAATACTCTTGGGGATTTTTAATCTTCATATGTCAACGTGGAATTATGCAGGAGCACATTCCTATGTTTATGAATTTAAATCATCTGTTCCTTGGTTAAATGCCTGATTTGTTATTTATCAGGATTATTTTACCTATTGACTCTTCCTTGTTCTTCAAACTGTTCTCTCCCCCTCAAATGTAACAACCTACCTCATAGAATGCAGCCTTGCTGTACCGTAACATTTCAAACCTCCGTTGTGTAATTAAATGAAATATATATAAACTTGACCTTACTAAAGTACCAGGGACTGTGAACCGCATGCCAACCAATCTGTGGAGCAATTGTTTTGCAGAATTGTAGATGCGTCTCTGTGGTCTTGGAGAACCCGTATGGATCCTTCCTTAATGGTACATAATTTGTCCTTCCCATTATGAAATGTACTCATTAAGGAACATGGGTTTCTTTTCACTGCCTTCCTAATATAGTCCTAGTAATTATGTTGTTTGTTTAGACAAGTTAATTGCAAAGCTCTTCATTTCTTAATGCAAATTATAATAAGGGCCTCCCGTTTATAAAATCATTTTTTAATAGTTTCGCTTGGTGCTCATTACCTTCTGTTATCTTAACCATTATTTAGGGAATGAATTAACCAACCAAATCTTACATCTTCAGGTCCTTTTATCAAGGACACCATTTTTAAAAGGCTAAAAACTAGAAATATATTTTAAAGGGCTTGTCCATCTCTAGACAAAAATGTATAATCACCTACTGTACATAATAACAAAGCATGATTATGACCAGTTGTCATTGAAGTGAAGGAGTATTTAAAAAATTTAGCTTTACTTAATAGCTTAATATTTACCTCAATAGAAAATGACCGCAAACCATAAATTTTACATTCATAATGTAATGATGTAAAGGCTGATAATGGCTGATGTTAAGACAAAAGACACAGTCTTCATTGGTGTATACAATCTCCCTTTGTGAATTCAACTGTTTGTCTTTTATAGAGCACGACCTTGATGATACGATCAGTAGAAGACACATTGGGAAGGGTAACATATGATTTGTGCCTTTCAGTAACAGAGTCAACAATTACAGTTGTACAATGATATAAATACCACATTTTTTTTTTGCATTGAAGTCTTGTTTTTGTAAGACTGTTGCAATTTGGAAGTAGTGATGAATCTCGTTTTCTTAAAAAAAACTGGTTTTGATTCAGACCTGGCGATTTTTGAAAATCTGTGGATCTGAGTGAATTTACAAAATTTTGAAAAATCAAAAAATCAAAAGTTAGAAACATGTGAAAATGAAATCAAAACTTTTTTGAAAAATCGAAAATTAAATTGGAAATCTGTTTAAAAATTGAATACTCAAAGTGTGATCGAGAATGTAAAAATTTCCCATTCAATTAGGTTTGAATCGGATTTTCGGAACTTGACAGTTTCTTTAATTTCTAGTTGGATGATGGATGTATTATATCAGCAGCAAAGATAAATAAACCTATCCCTAAATAGCCTAATCAGAATTTCTCAATAAAGTTGACGGGGAAGAAATTATTATTTATTTTAATGATTTTTTAGATTAAATGTACTTTGGTAATTCAACATATTCTTCATATTTTTGGAAAAATAAAAAATGGTACCCAGCTGAAATTTTAGGTCTTTTTTCCCCATAATGCTGACTTCATTTAAATGCTCATACTAGTCATTGCGTTGCATCACTGGCAGTTGACTACTGAGCATCTTGTTACCCAGTGGGCTTAAGGGATGTTAATGGACACTATTAAGTGCCCCTGCATACAGGAAGTCTGTATTCGGGAATTATTTATTATGCAGAGAGAAATCACAAGATGGGACGATTAGTGTTAGTAAAATGAGCAAAATGCTTGTTTATTTCTTGAAAGGGTATATAAATTCTGAAAGTCTCTTTTAAATGCTTGATTGGTGACTAGAGGTGGAGCCAGCGGAGTCAGCAGAAGGGTGTGGTTGCGGGTAAATTGTAAATTGTCCCTGCCGGCTCTTGTTAGATTAATTGAAGAATGGGAAGTAAGACACAGCTCCTTTACCTCCCATTTTTCAATTAATGAGCAAAAGGATAGGTCCTATATTTAGTGAACCTATCCTTTAAAACATTCCAGTATTCTAATAGGCTACTTGTTAAAAGTCTAAATGTTCTAGAACGATCCTTTTCTTTTCACATTTAGGAGCAAAAGTTGCAGAATATATACAAACATGGGGTATTTTGTAATACCTATTTTATTTTCCCACCACCATAGTAATTCACACTGTCATTACATAACTCTACCAGGCGTAATTTACCATAACTGCGTATTATTTACCATTACTGGCCATTAGTTACCATTTACAATAACTCAAAGGCTCGTTAAATTGCGCTTTATCATTATTTTACAATCCAGTAGCTCTATAAACATGGCCCACAGTTCTTCTAAATCACTAAAGCCTACTTGTGTCTTTTTGTGTTTCTCACATAGTATGGAAAGACAAATACAACTAACTCACAGGATATGTTGTCCCTTAATATGATTAGGAAGTCCAAGGGTCCTTGCCTGCCTAGTTTGTCTCTCTACATCAGGTTGATTTTTTTTGCCCACATGTCAAAAGAGATGGAAGAAATTTACACAGTTAGAACCAAGAACGAGTCCTAGATGTTCTGGACAGCTTTACAGTTGGGAGCTGATTTTCTTAGAAAATTATTTCAAGTGTGTAATATAAGGAGAATGAATGGTTCTGAAGGCCACACACAGGCCTGCGTTTAAAGAATTTTCCTTCTTTAAAAACAAATACGATAATCCCCGTCTTGTTCACTTTAATTGAGACACTTATGTTTAAGCAAGAGGGGATTAAAATTGGTGACCATGTGAGGCCATCGCTGTGGGACATTGTATTGTGTGTGACTGTGTGTTTGGAATTAGTTTACTGCTATGGATCTTTAAATATATTCGGTATATATTTGGCAATCGGATCAGCAGACAGAGTCACATTATTATAATAACACTATTTCCAGCTGACTAGGTAAATATTACCAAATGGATTCAAAATGGATTCAATATCGAGTTTCAGTGGCGGTCATTCTTCTTACCCTGCTTCTATGCATGATTAGACCTGATTAGCACATGATTGTTGGTAGGCAAGCAGAAGAACATTTTTCTCTAGTATTCCATTAGCCAATGCTAATAATTCTGCTTAATAAGTTGCAATGTTTTTACCATGCCTTTAATTTTCCTATCACTGGATCCACTATCAGACTGGTCAAATGGTGCTTAAAGGTCATGGACAGCAATCCTAAAGACATATAATCTACCCAGAGTCCACCGTTCTTTTCAATGTTTGTTGCTGTCTCCTCTTATAGCTGTACAAGCTCATTACGAGCTTGTATATGCACAGAGTAGACAGCAGTGTCAGACGCAGTCATTTATTTGCTATGACATCATTTGTCATGGCTGTTATTGACAGCTGCACTGAGAAGAGTGAGAAGAAGAAGAAAGAGGAATTTTGAGGACAGGCTGAGTATCTTTCTACAGAAACTCTATTCAGTTAAGGGTAATTTTCAAGTTTTCAATTTTCTAAAAGGAATTTTCGATTTTCTAAATTTTTTAATGAAACTTTTTGAAATTTTAAAAATAATTTGTTGGATCCAAATTAATCTTTAATTTTACATTTAACATAAACTGTCTCAGATTTGAATGTCGCAGGGTAGATATAATCCCCTTTATATGTCTATAAAGTTTTTTCTTTCTAATTTTGTTGATTTTGGCTCCTCTCATGTGAATACTGAAGGGTAAGAAATGTCAAGACACGATAGGACATCAACTAAAGAAATAATCAAATGTTTTTTTGTAGCGGAGACGGCTGTCCTTGTAAAATGTAAACAAAGATCAAGATTACATATATATATGATATATTTGTCTCTAAGGAACACATTCACATTTCTAAGATAAACAAGGGGGATCGAAATCTTTTGTAATATAGTTGTACTATGTCTAATACACCTGTTATTAAAGAGACACTGAAGGCCAAAGCTGAATTATTTGCTTTTTGATCATTTTACCTCAGGATGTGGCGTTCTCGAGGTGAGAATTCTCCGCAGAAGTTGAAAGTCTCTTAAGGAAAAAGATGTCAAAATAAATTGTAGCTTGAGGTGCCAAATGCAGTCAGGGATCCATGATCCATTGTATGTGCCAATGGGATGTGTCTGTAGTTAGACAGCTATGCCCCAATAAAAAAAACTCTATTTCACTGTTATCCCAATGGCTTTTTAGTTTCTTAGGTTAGCTTGACACTGGATACATTGGTATTGATCACTGTAATAATTAAAAAAAAAAAAATGGTACTCTGCTGTTTTTTAGATGTCAGATCTGTAGCGTGTTTCTTGACAGTACATTTCACTTCTCTTCCGGGAATGGTTGGCCAGCTGACAGTCATTAGTGTCTGGTTATAGGAGAATGTAGATTTGTATTTGTACCAGAGACAGACTACTGGTACTCTAATTCTGTAATGCTACTGCAGTTGTCATTAGAATTAAATGATATATATTATTTGGCTTACGGGATTTAGAATTTTTACCAGTGCACTAGTAAAAGCTGCCAGCTTATTGGTGAAAAGCACTAGCAAGCATTACACAAACACAAAGAACGTTTAGGGGTTTATGGGTATGTCTAGCCTTAAAATAGAAAAAGTGGTCACGTGTCGGTTACCTGCCCCCAACCCCAACTGAAATATTCAAAACATTATTAGATGCATTATTAACCAGATATTAAGTAAAATTATTGTCCCTATTCTGGCAGAGTAAACTGGTTCCTCCCTTCATGTAGTCAATCAAGGCTATGACTGTTGACATCCCAACCAACGATTAAGTGCTGTGTCCCTCGCTGCCTCTACTGCACATGCTCAAGCTTATAAAAAGCTCATTGAACAGAGGAGAAGGAAAATACCTTTGCCAGAATGGAGGAAAATGTATAATGAAATACCTGGTTACAAATGCATGTAATAAGCTGGTAAAAACAGCAGTTGGAGTTGCGGGAAGATAAATGTTATAGAGGTGGACATGCCCTTTAAATTAACAGCAATGTTATTCTAGATACATCTCTTTAAATATGTAAAGTATGCAATTTTAACCACGACCCTGAGTATCTTTAACCCCTTATTATTATTATGTGTACTTCTGAGATGCACTTGGGTCGACAGGGAAAGATTTTACTATCTAAATATTCAAAATGGGAGGTGATTAAAACGGAGGTTGACTTTCTAAGTCACACTTGACATTAAAGGCCTTTTTGCCTTTGTAGATGGGATCATGGAACATGGATGGGATCGCCAGTTTGTCTGGGTCAGTTTTGCAGGATGATATGAGCAAGTTATGATTTAGTCCCTATCCATGAATGAGTCACTCCTTTCCCCTTTAGATTCCTTCTTCCCAGTATCTCTATTGGACTTTTACTTTTCTTCTTCATCTGAAAAACATCATTTTCTCATTGTATATTGTATAAGATTCTATCACCTCTCTCTCCATCTATCCATAGCGATTCATCAAGTCTTTATTGGGACATCCCCATCCGTTGTATTTATAGTGTTCATTATAGGATGACTTTCTCTAACAAGATCCATAAATAATAAGGATCTCATCTACTTCTAGGCTTGAGGATACAGCGAAGGTTAAAAATGAATAATGATACAACAAAGATATAAATAAAACTGAATAACAATTTATTGAACTTGATGGACTAAGACAGATTAAGAACTGACAAGGCCCAAGGCAGGGCTGTGCTTTGGGTCCAGGATACTAGGTTGCCTTGAGGATAATCCTGCTCCTGTCATAGAGGGGAAAGTCCAATCCTTCGAAAACCTTACTTAAATGGCAGTCTACCCCTCTAATGAAAAAACAAAAAGGTTAAATCACCTCTCAAGACTGCAATAGTTAGAAAGAAAGCTAAAAATGTGTAACCTTAAATACTGCCCGATGTACTGTTACTAGAGATAGTCAAAACTGGTTTTGTATTGAGTTTTGTTCCGTTTTCGAATTTTCGAAGTTTTCGGAAAGTTCGAAAGTTTGAAAATTTGAGTTTCGTGTACTTTTGATATTCAGAAATCGTCTACTTTCAATTTTGGAAAATTGTCTACTTTTGATTAAAAATCGAAAATTCTAAAAATCCGGGTTTCGTGAAATTCAGGAGTTCCGAAAGTTTCGTTGGGACTTCGAAACCCTCACATTCGATTCAAAACTGGGTTTTATTCGAACCCACATTACATCTCTATCTGCTACCCCTCTTCAGTTTTTCCATTAAGCAAATACATCACAGCTAATGACTGAATGCTTGTAAGGAGCTCAGTAAGCTTGGAGAGTAGGCGGAAACCTTTTAAGAGGAGGGAGGGGGGAAGAGGATTTTGCAGCATAACAAGTTAGCTTTACATCTGTCAGCTTTCTAACTGTTGTCGTTTAGGGGGTGATTTGCGGAGGATAGATACTTTTTATTTTGAGGGGAGAATATGCCCTTTAATTTCAAGATACTTTAGGAACCATGATAAATACTAGACATGAAATAGCATCTTTGATTATGCAGTAGACAATATTTACTGGGACAATAACAGGATTCGGTTGCAGAGGTCTGCAATAATGGGAGCTTACCGTCAATTACATTTAACAGCATTTCTGTCTCCAGATTTTCGTTTATTTTTCTTTGTAACCTCAAAAACCCAGTTTCATATTCCAGACCTTCATAAGGACTTTTCAGAAGGTTCATTGGTCCCAAACCTATCATAATAATCCAGCTTATGTCTTTAATTATTGCCCGAATGGAAAATGGTTTGGGAAGTCGCCCTCCCACTTCATAGAAAAAGCAGGAATGTTGCGGCTCGCAGAGTAAACTCTTGCAAATAGCAGTTTGGGCTTATTTCTCCGAAAATAGTTAGTGCCAGGCAATCATTACTTCTTTTTTTTCTTTTGCAAAATGCTACTTTATGAGAAACAGACCCACCAGGATTAATGTCTTGTTTAAACATTTCTCATATTCACACAAAAAAAACGGAACTATTTTTATTTCATATCACGGCGAAGGATTTTATTAAGAGCTTGCAATAAACCTGGTTTACATTGAAAGGTTTCCTTCCGATGTATTTAAATCCCCTTTCTCGTTATTTTCTAGCGCAAATACCATTATATTTTTATTGCAGGGTCTGTATCCTTAAATAAGGAAAGAAAAGGGAAAGGAGGACTTATGTGTAGTATGTATGGATTCACCTGTACTATCCACAAATTAAAAATTGTATATAGGTAAATCGTTAGAAAGCTAAGAGGTCTAAGTCTAATCAAAACTACTGCCTGATGTTCTGTTTCCTCTCTTTCTGCTTCCTGGTTCTTCCCGTAGGGGCAGATAGCAGTTGTTGCACTGGGAATAAATACATTTTCTGGCTGTACATTGCACCCAGGCACAAACAATGTTCCAGTTAGTGCTGTATATTCCCATAGAGTAAATAAATGGAAAAGAACTAGCAAACAAAAAGGATAAACTGCAATGTTTTTGTGCAGAATAACCCTTTCTCAAGTATAGATAATTAGTTTTGGATGCTTATTAACATGATTTATTTCATGTTTTGGTTGCTAACAGTATTAGAACCATAACATCTTATTTAAACTGATTGCCATGCACCCTAAATGTTAATAATTAATTTGGCTTGAAAGCGACAATTTACAGTTCTTTTTTTTCTTCTGTGTCTAGAGACACATATACATGGATTTAACCAGAGTCGCTAAACGATTCAATAGCAAATATTCGGGGTGAATATCACTAATAATATTGGAGAAGTGTGATATCTAGCTAAGCTAAGCTAAGCAATCCATTTTCTGCGCATAGACTTTAATAATTTCCTTTCTTAATTACACTCAGTTGTGAAACAGACCTAATCAGCGCTGATTACCTGTCTCTTATTTGGATTTAGCTGTGACAGTCCTAATCAGCGCTGATTACCTGTCTCTTATTTGCATTTAGCGGTGACACCAGCCTAATCAGCACTGATTACCTGTCTCTTGGTTGCATTTAGCTGTGACACAGTCCTAATCAGCACTGATTACCTGTCTCTTGATAGCATCTAGCTGTGACACAGTCCTAATCATCTCTGATTACCTGTCTCTTGGTTGCATTTAGCTGTGACACAGTTCTAATCAGCACTGATTACCTGTCTCTTGGTTGCATTTAGGTGTGACACAGTCCTAATCAGCACTGATTACCTGTCTCTTCATTGCATTTACTTGTGACAGTCCTAATCAGCACTGATTACCTGTCTCTTGATTGCATTTAGCTGTGACACAGTCCTAATCAGCACTGATAACCTGTCTCTTGGTTGCATTTAGCTGTGATACCATCCTAATCAGCACTGATTACCTGTCTCTTGATTGCATTTAGCTGTGACACAGACCTAATCAGTGCTTATTGCCTGTCTCTTGATTGCATTTAGCTGTGACACAGACCTAATTAGCACTTAATGCCTGTCTCTTGATTGCCTTTAGCTGTGACATGGTCCTAATCAGCACTGATTACCTGTCTCTTGATTGCATTTAGCTGTGAAACAGACCTAATCATCACTTGATGCCTGTCTCTTGATTGCATTTAGCTGTGACACAGACCTAATCAGCACTTAATGCCTGTCTCTTGATTGCATTTAGTTGGGACACAGTCCTAATCAGCACTGATTACCTGTCTCTTGGTTGGATTTTGCTGTCACACCATGCTAATCAGCACTGATTACCTGGCTCTTGTAGCTGTGACACAGACCTAATCAGCGCTTATTGCCTGTCTCTTTGATTACATTTAGCTGTGACACAGACCTAATCAGCACTTAATGCCTGTCTCTTGATTGCATTTTGCTGTGACAATGACCTAATCAGAACTTAATGCCTGTCTCTTGATTGCATTTAGCTGTGACAATGACCTAATCAGCACTTAATGCCTGTCTCTTGATTGCATTTAGCTGTGACACAGTCCTAATCAGCACTGATTACCTGTCTCTTGATTGCATTTAGCTGTGACACCGTCCTAATCAGCACTGATTAGTTGCATTTAGCAGTGACAGTCCTAATCAGCACTGATTACCTGTCTCTTGATTGCATTTAGCTGTGACACAGTCCTAATCAGCACTGATTACTTGTCTCTTTATTACATTCAGCTGTGTCACAGACCTAATCAGCACTGATTACCTGTCTCTTTATTACATTCAGCTGTGTCACAAACCTAATCAGTGCTGATTACCTGTCTCTTTATTACATTCAGCTGTGTCACAGACCTAATCAGTGCTAATTACCTTTCCCTTTATTACATTCAGCTGTGTCCCAGACCTTATCAGTGCTGATTACCTGTCTCTTTATTGTATTTAGCTGTGTCACAGACCTAATCAGTGCTGATTACCTGTCTCTTGATTACATTCAGCTGTGTCACAGACCTAATCAGTGCTGATTACCTGTCTCTTTATTGTTTTCAGCTGTGTCACAGTCCTAATCAGCGCTGATTACCTGTCTCTTGATTACATTCAGCTGTGTCACAGTCCTAATCAGCACTGATTACTTGCCTCTTGATTACATTCAGCTGTGTCACAGACCTAATCAGTGCTGATTACCTGTCTCTTGATTACATTCAGCTGTGTCACAGTCCTAATCAGTGCTGATTACCTGTCTCTTTATTACATTCAGCTGTGTCACAGACCTAATCAGCACTGATAACCTGTCTCTTGATTACATTCAGCTGTGTCACAGACCTAATCAGCACTGATTACCTGTCTCTCTATTGCATTCAGCTGTGTCACAGACCTAATCAGTGCTGATTACCTGTCTCTTTATTACATTCAGCTGTGTCACAGTCCTAATCAGCGCTGATTACCTGTCTTTTTATTACATTCAGCTGTGTCACAGTCCTAATCAGCTGATTACCTGTCTCTTTATTACATTCAGCTGTGTCCCAGACCTAATTAGCACTGATTACCTGTCTCTTGATTACATTCAGCTGTGTCACAGACCTAATCAGTGCTGATTACCTGTCTCTTTATTACATTCAGCTGTGTCACAGACCTAATCAGTGCTGATTACCTGTCTCTTTATTACATTCAGCTGTGTCACAGACCTAATCAGCATTGATTACCAGTCTCTTGATTGCATTTAGCTGTGACACAGACCTAATCAGCGCTGATTACCTGTCTTTTGATTGCATTTAGCTGTGACACAGACCTAATCAAACAAATGGGTGTTGGTGGGTGTGTTTATGTATGAAGTCGTTTACCATACCTGTTTTGGTGGGTTGTTAAATAAATTAGTCCCAATTGAGGAAGGTATATGTAATACCTAGTTAGAGGAGGAGACTGCTTAGAAAACCCGTGTTCTAGAAATGGCCGAACTCACTAAAATCTTGCAGATTCACAGATTTTCTTAAAAAGTTCTGAAAATTCGAAAATCTGCAAGTGGACCCATTAAAGTCAATGGGAGTTAAAAAATCCAAAAGTTCCGCCTTAAATTAGAAAATAAATAATGGTAACTTAATGGAAATGGCTTAGGGACCTGGGGAATGGTCTGGAACACGTAACAATGGCCAAAAGTCCAGTACCAATTGTTAGATAATTAGCAAAAACTGTTCTGCAGTTCGGAAAAATCACCAAAATATGTAAATCGGCAAAGACCGGATGCAAGAAATCCACTTTGGAACTGGGTTCTGGTTTGGGTTTGGGTCCAACTATATGTAAATTCGAAAATGGACCCATTAAAGTCAAGGGGGGTCAAATAGTTTGAAAAGTTCGGTAACTTAATGTAAATGGCTCTGGGACCTGGGAAATGGTCGGGGGAACACACTTAAATATACAGAACTTCAACAAATCGATTTTATTCTCACGCACGGTACTTTCAAGCTCCCGCGCTCGAACATTCGATAATTATCCCATAAATGATTCGAACATTCGATAATTATCCAATAAGCTATTCGAAGGTCATTCAATTTTCGAATTCGATAATTATCGAAAGTCCGAGAAATCCGGGTCCGGGATAGTTCGTGAAGTCCGAGTTTGTTCGAACTCTCTCGCCTTCTCAACTGTGTTCTAGGGACCCATTGTTAGCAAGTGTTACATATTCACAAATGTAAACACACTATTAGGGAGATTCAATAAAAGTTCTTATTATAAAAAATGGTGCTAATTTTGCCCCAACCAATCAGGTGTTATTTAACAATTGAAAGCTAACAAGCTGATTGGTTGGGGCAAAATGAGCACCATTTTTAACAATAAGAACTTTTATTATATCTCCCTAAATAAATATGTACCACACATTTACATACAGTACATTGTGCTTACCGAGCAGGATACAGGTGAGAAAAGTATTTTCTATTCGGTGACTATGACTAAATATTGTAAAAACAAATCTGCCGGCTTCTCCGCAAATATGAAATGTGCCAAGTTCTGGCATTTCGCACTGTTTGCTGTGTAATTAGGACATTCCAAGTCGGTTACAAAATGGTGTAATCATTCATTAACCTACATTAACAGACACATCAAGGACAATCATTGAGAGAATTCTGGCATGGCCCCCATCACTCCTCATTTACTTTAGGCATAACGTCAATGTGGAACCATTTCTCATCAGTCATATCTGGCGCGGTTACAGTTATAATCCACTCTTCCAGTGTTTTGTTTCCTCATTATTGTTTTTATTGAGCATCCGACCATTTATCTTTTATTAGGAAGACGGGAGGGGGGATTCTGTAAACCTCAGGGGACTGTAGACCACCATGCAATGAATTTCTGATCATGTATGTTTATTGTGGATTTTATATGGATGTAGTGACATTGGTACAAAAGGAGCAAAGATCTCTCTACGGAACATAAAAATGGGACAAAGCCTTCTTATAACAGAAGGCATCTTGCAGTCTCATGCTATATGAATAGCATTGCCCACAAAATCTAAGAAACAAGTAATTTCTTACTCTCAGGTTCCCCAGAGAAAGGGGCGGAGATATGCAAAATACTCCATTATATCCCTTAGCTTATGCATGTGTCCAGAACCACTGGTTAATAACATGCAATATAGCTTAATATATAGAGCCAATCATCTGACCTGCAGACATGACATGTTTAGATCTTGTTATATCTCATCAGTGCAAGATACAGATTCATGGCTCTATGGGGCAGGACTTGGGAGAACAATAATAATATTTTTTAATAAAATTTGTTATACTTACTATTTTTTCTGTAGCAGGTTTAGAAGCCTCAATAGGGGATTCAATTTAGAGATCTAGATTGTGGGCTGCAAATTAGTTTTTTTTTTTTTAGCAAATCAAATGACACAACGGTAATAAGTTCGGCAGAACTTTAGGAAATTTTTGAACCAGAAATTTTCAGAACTTAGAATATTTGATGGGTTTATATATACTTAGAAAACAATAAGAGCACTCGTAGTTCTTGTTATATGGAGGAGGTACGTGGGTAGCTCTTACAGAATTTCTAAGGTTAATAATGTGCACTTGTGTAAATAAATATAAGGTGTCTTGATGTGCGCATGGGGGGTGGAGTCACTGTGGGGTATAAATGAAATACGGCACTTACAGAGTTATCCTGGTGACAGTCCTAAGTGTGTATTATGCTGAGCAGCACCCAGGCAGAAGTTCAAGGGGAGGGAGTGCCATGTTTTTAAAATTTGATATATATACATATATAATACATAACTGTGATATCTTATCATGGGAGCTGCAGTGGTATATAGCCTTATAAAAATCACTCAGCTATGTCACTAAGTGACTCATATCTTATATTTCTTATATCCCACTGCTCCTCCCATTCCAGTGTTCATGCCTGAACAACGACTCAGCGTTTTTTTTCCCGTTCACTAACGGAACCTGCTGGAGCTGCTTCCTGTCACTTCATAACCAATGTGTCTCTCCTCCTCCACAAAGATTTGTTTAACCGCATAAATGCTGGGCTAGGATGTTCCTTTCTACTGGGTTTAAGTTACAGAAGGTAGCTTGGAGGGTTTAAATTATGGTGTGGATAGGGACAAGGCTAGAATTTAAAATGCAAATGGGGAGAAGGAATCAGATACTTATGTATTATAATAAATAACATTATAATATAAGGATATTACCCCACCTCAGAGTTCCCTGCCCTGTATATGGTCAGGGAACTCTGAGGTGGCGTAATATCCTTATATTACACTGTAAGGGGCGCATTATCCCTTATATAATTACTCTTCCTCCCGTTCTCACTTGCACTCTCACACACACACTGCTCAAGTTTGGAAGTCTTGAAGACCTGTGAGTACCCTGTAGCGGAATGGTTTTAAATATATATTTGTATTAAAGGGTAACTGTGGTCTCAAATTCTTCCAAACCAGTAAGAATGATATAACAAGCCTTCCATCACACCTTCACAGTAAAACCTAAATCACATCTCTAGATAATATTTGTAAGAAGTTATTGCTGGAAAGGTTCAACGATATTACTTCCTGCTTGAACTCTTCCTGTTTTCAGCCTTTCACTTGCAGTATTTTCTTTATAATGAGCCAACAATCACATCTCTGGCTTCACCCTGTGAGAAATGATATTGAGGTGAATGTTCAAACTTCCTGCTTCCAGTAGGTTGAGTGACATCACTTTATTTCTGCCTGCCCATCCGCCCCGGGGGAGAAGCATGCTCAGTAAAGACTTAATGCTGCGGAAATCAGGAAGTACCTGGGGGGAAAATTGACAGTTGACAAGGGGAGCCTATTAATGCAGACAGGCTGGTCACATGACTACAAGCTGGTCACATGGCTGAAAACAGGAAGAGTTAAAGCAGGAAGTAATATTGCTGAACCTTTCCAGCAATAACTTCTCACAAATATTATCTAGAGATGTGATTTAGGTTTTATTGTGAAGGTGTGATGGAAGGCTTGTTATATCATTCTTACTGGTTTGGAAGAATTGGAGACCACAGTTACCCTTTAAAAAAATCACAACATCCAAATAAAGGGGCCAATGTCAGAATTCAGTGGTCACATGATAGTCCTATTACTGGAGGGCAGTACTAATGGTCTCCATAGGGGAAAGGTTACATTGTAAGGATATTGGCAGTTTCTCATTGAATCCAAGAGAAAATAACAGAAAGCTGTGTGCACAGAGATGTAAGAACGGGCAGCTTGGGGCTATTTATCCTGATATTGTAAGAACAATGTAATATATTTACCCTCTCTTGGAGACATGTTTTTCTCCCTTGATTTCTTTGGCCAAGATTTCATTTTATTTTCTATTTATCTGAAAGTGAATCTCTGACTGTCAGACTGTAATGTTATATATAAATCATACAACCTATAGGAGATGGGGACATGGGGTAAATCAACAGCTGGGTGTCCTATATAAAACCCGAAGAGGAGAAGTCAGAATATCAATAAAGGAAGGAGGGTGGAAAGTGGGGTGGAAGTTGGCGTTCTAGCGGTGGGTCTACTAGGTCCGTTACTAGAATGGGGTTTCAACCCTGACTGTGAAACTTGGGCTTTGTCCCTGCAGTCGGAACAATCCCGTCCAAATAGGGATGCCTGGCAACCTTGGCAATGAGTAGAGATGGACGGAACTGGTAAGATCCATTTCAGATTTAAGGATCTCATCCCGATGATGATTAGCGAACGTTTAAGGCTATTTTCGATAATTCTCGATAATAGCCATGAAGGTTCCATAATCCTTGAAAAAAATACGATCAGAAACTACTTTCCAGTCCCGAAATCCAAACGTTCTGCACGCTTTTAGACAGAACATTTGGATCTCGGAACCGAGGGGTTCCATGTCATATCCAAGCTGGACCCGGATCCCTATCAGTGAGGGATGATGGTTCAATGGACCCATCCTTTCCCCCTTCCTTCTATACTATTTTTCTTAATGAGGTTTAGAATTTGTTTTATGAATCTGGCATGAGTGAGATGAGGAACGAAGAACGTTATTTTTACTCGTTGCTAAAATCATTCCCCTCACGATATTTTTATTGGAAAAACAAAACCCATTTTACTTCCTCTGAATCCTAAATGATAGTCCTCAAAGGAGACACAACGCCTCCTCGTCTGCACGGTTCATATCACTTTTAAATGTGTCTTTCTTATCTTTGCACTCGAGCTCCTTAGGGAGAACTAGAAATGCTTCTCAGTAGCAGGAGCCTGAAGAAGGAATCCATGTGGCTATAACCAGACAAGATGGTTCCTGTCGTAACTGTTAACAAGGGACCTCTAACTGGCTGCTCCTGGAAATGAAAGTCAATTGGATTCAGAGGGAAAAAACCTTGTTAGCTGCTAATTGCTTTAACCTTTCTGTCCTCTGGCTGAACCTGCATGAGAATATGTAACCAGTTTAATGGTTGCTTTCTATACTATCAAACCTGCCTTGGCTTACAGCCTTTACTACTGCTTATTTAACCTAGGTGTTATTTAAACCATAGATGTGCTTGGAACTCCCCTTCTCTTCTAAAGTACCAGATGGCTATAGATGGCTATAAAACTGAGCCCCCCAAATGGCTGCAAGTCCCCTGAATAATGTTCAGAATTCCGAGCTATATTAAGCCTAATGATTTGATGGTCATTTTTTGCAGAATTTTATTTTTCATTAACTACATTTAAAACAAAATGTTCCTCAGAATACGTATATTTATTATTAGAGGCATAATTGTACTTTGAACTTGACACATATTTACGGTGAGGTGCTGGGCCGCCCCTGCGCTCTGTTTAGGGGTTAAATTCATACTAGACAATTTACGATTGGCTAGCGTGACTTTAACCCCTAGTTTGGATTATCGGAAGGGACGATGGACTGCAATTTGGATGGGGATGTTTGTGTTTGTGCAGCAGGATTTAAAACTCAATAATCTTATTATGGTAATGAAAGAGGGCATTAAATGTCATAGTCTATTCTGGTTAGATACATATATATATATGTATGGTTGCCATGGTAACAGAAAGGTGGGGTATGTGTGGTGGTGTATCTGTAAGTGTGTGAACATGTGTCTGTGTGATTTTTGCAATTCAGACCATAAAACAAAATTTTGGATGTTTAAAGTCTGTCTATTGTTATGGAAAGAGAAGGTAGGTTGGGTTGTGAGGGTTTATCCAAAAGTGTGTGTGTTAATATGGTTAAGTACTGACTTCTTGTTTGTAGGACCCTAAAAGTGTCCAATATGGTCTCAGTCCCTGGGTTGATTCAGCTGTTCAGTAGAGATTTGAGCATGTTTGACCCACCCAACAGTCAATCAGTAGAGACTCCAAGGAAGTGGTGAATCCTAGGAATGAGAAGGACCATTACAGCACATATAAAAAACCCTTGACCCCGTTTAGTTCTAACTATCTCTACAGAAAAAATGTGCTATAGAACAATGTTTCCAAGGAAACATGCTCTTTATTTTTAGAACATTGGGATTGTCCAATCTATCTTCTCTCTCTAGTCTCCCTCCTTCAAGGAAAGATCTTGGGAGTCAACGCTTGCCCATTATATGTGCATATCAACTCTTAACCATGACCACCCCTTGGTCATTATCTCAGTTATGACCTCTAACCAATTCCTAAAGGATGGGTAGTTGTCCATACCTTAACTTTTCAAATACATTTCAGATCATTCCATGATTATTACATTGGCTGAAACACGGACAGAGCAGGTTACCAGGAGATAGCCAAGACTGGATATTCTAGCTCCTATAAGAAATGCTTTGGCTAAAAATATTTTTTATAGATATTTCCAAATAGTCTTGTTGCCATAATAGTAACTATAGGAAATTTATAGGAGATGTTGGATGGCTGAATGTTATTGTTAAGATCTCCCTTTCACCCTTCCGATTCTAATTCAAATAAAAGGTTTAGAGTACAGCATTACAGTGTTACCAGAATTTCCTCTAATGTCATTTAACTGTAATACAATCTTACAGCCTTTATTACATATCCTTTCAAAATATGAAAACACTATAATCCCAAAGTGCTACATCTCAACTCAAAACACATGTTACTCACGTTAATTTAATTGTTCTATGGAACCATTCTCTCTCCACTCTCGTTTCTTTGGAGACCTCGTTATTTTACAAATTACATTTCATTTTGTTTTAATGTTTTACGGCAATTCCTTTGTTATATTGCGTTAGGTCAATCCTAAAGTTGTGCTCTTGGCTGTTATTCACAGAAAAACCCAGTTGATGGAAGCATGATAGAAAAACGTATCGTGATCGGGAAAATCGGTGCAAAGGTTGTGCTTGGAATTGCAGGGAATTTACGATTGCGTAAAAAAAATATCAGCTTTTCCACTGTGATTGCGCCAGATTTATGCCCTTTTATTTAAAGCTGGTTAGGGACCTGGTTTTGTTGTGTATTGTTAAAACCTCCATCAATCACCCATGATTTTTCATTATACAATAGATAAATCATCTGTAGCATTTAATGTCCATAAACATGGGTGTGGATTCCATTTAAAGAGTGGCTGGGTAAATGTTTGGGATGCGGCGTCTAAACTAAGATATAAAATATCCTCCACATGACAAAAGGGGTCAAGGAGATAGCAAAAGAAAAAAAATAGGATGAGAAAGATTTAATGAGTAGTATGTATACTTAAGGCCAAATCAACCCTATAGTAAAATTGCCACCACTAGTCGCATTCACAATAAAGACCGCATGGCCAATGACTTTAAACTATTTCCAAAGCCTCCTTGTGAAGAGCTTGTAAAGCCACCAGAGATGGTGTGGACCTTTAAAGGAACCGGATACGTCTCTGCAGAAATGTCTGGGGAAAAGGTAAGTATTGCAATCTTAGGATTTGGGGGGTCCTATTGCTATGTTCATTTTACTGTTGCTAATTATCGAATTCTCAAATCGGTAACCCTTGAATGTATCTTTCAATTTTGGTAAAACTTGAATGTATCCTTCGATTTCAGTAACCCTCGAACGTATCGTTCGGTAACCCTCCAATGTGTCTTCCGGTAACCCTCCAATGTATCGTTCGGTAACCCTCCAATGTATCATTTGGTAACCCTCCAATGTATCGTTCGGTAACCCTCAAATGTATCGTTTGGTAACCCTCCAATGTATCATTCATTAACCCTCCAATGTATTGTTTGGTAACCCTCACATGTATCGTTCGGTAACCCTCCAATGTATCGTTCGGTAACCCTCCAATGTATCGTTCGGTAACCCTCCAATGTATCTTCCGGTAACCCTCCAATGTATCGTTCGGTAACCCTCCAATGTATCATTTGGTAACCCTCCAATGTATCGTTCGGTAACCCTCAAATGTATCGTTCGGTAACCCTCCAATGTATTGTTCGGTAACCCTCCAATGTATCGTTTGGTAACCCTCCAATGTATCGTTTGGTAACCCTCCAATGTATCATTCATTAACCCTCCAATGTATCCTTTGGTAACCCTAACATGTATCGTTCGGTAACCCTTCAATGTATCTTTCGGTAACCCTCCAATGTATCGTTCGGTAACCCTCCAATGTATCATTCGTTAACCCTCCAATGTATCGTTTGGTAACCCTCCAATATATCATTTGGTAACTCTCCAATGTATCTTTCAGTAACCTTCCAATATATCGTTCGGTAACCCTCCAATATATCGTTTGGTAACCCTCCAATGTATAGTTCGGTAACCCTCCAATGTATCGTTCGGTAACCCTCGAATATAGCAGCCAATTTCGGTAACCCTCGAATGTAGCCTTTAACGGAAGTTCGGAAAGGGCCCGAACTTCAGGAAATTCATCCATTATTAATTTAAACCTATCCCCCTTTCCTTTAAAGTAGCCAGTGTGGTCTATACCCTGATCAATGGGAAGGCACGCTTCTTGTATATTGAGTTTTCACATAGGTCAGGCACCGGACTGAGGAATGGAACATAGGTCAGGCACTGGACTGATGAAGAGGAACTTAGGTCAGGCACTGGACTGAGGAAGGGCAACATAGGTCAGGCACCGGACTGAGGAAGGGGAACATAGGTCAGGCACCGGACTGAGGAAAGGGAACGTAGGTCAGGCACCGGACTGAGGAAAGGGAAGGCCTGATCACTGCATTGAGCTCAAATTATAAGGAGAGAGAGGGTCACAGAGAACTTCAGGGGTGAGGGGGTTAATATCTAAGCACCAGAGAAACTGTAGATCTTTTAAAAGCACATAGTGAATTTGTTGGAGATTTTCCATTATGACAAGACCAGATCAGTGCCCAGTTGGAGAGAATGCCTAAACAGAAAAACCTATTGTTCTTATTCTAGGGCGGAATTTGTGAGAAACATGCATTGCTTTTTTTTCTTTTTTAAATGAAGTCGAGGCAAGCAAACTGGCAGCACCCGCATTTTCTGGTTATTTAGAATAGACCTTTCTCCAGCCGTTTCAGGGAAATTCATACAAGCCTTGTTTACGTAAATCTGGTATTTATAGCGTATTAATTAGGTTGCTGTATAATGACATCATTCAGTATAAATTACAAGGATTATGGCGGTACACAGCAGAAAGCACATTTGCTCTGAACCAACTTCAATGGACGTTGGCCGGTTTTGTAGAGGATGGAAAATAATGTGTCCAAATGCGTCTTACCCTTTTCATGGTTAAAATTGTTAAAGTTTTAAGAAGTTTTCTTTTTTTTTTCTTACCATAATATTTTGCCTGGCACTGAGACTTTTAAGAAACACGCCCCATGGCCTTTGAGTGAACAGAAAAGGAGAACAGAGGAGTAGACATCTGGGGAATGGGATATGACATCATCGCTGTAGCATTATTGTGTTTGAAGTTGCAGAAAGGCAACCAATTAAATCCCGGCATTAAATAATGTTTATGAAACTTGATCCCTTTTTTGAAGCCCCTGAATAGACATTGGATGCAAGGCCAACAACGACCAGAACGATTTGCTGAATGGACGCAGATATTTTGATATCATCGACTATCTAACTACTAGGAGAAAAGATGTTTATTTTAAACAAAGGGACAGTTTTTTTTTTATGTGTGTGCATTTACAAATAACAGTTGCAGCTGCCATGCTGCTTGACCTTAGCTCTGAAAAACAACTGCCTTCTCTATAAATGGTGAATAGTCATTTTATATATCTGTTTCGTGTAGTGTTTAAAATCTCTCTGTGAGCAGTTATCCCCGTTAGTATAATAACAAGGTTATCTGATATGATTATTTATTTTGAGTAAATACAGATGGACATTAGAATCTGTCTGAAGTTTATTTTGAATGGATCCCCCTTTATGAGAGAGACAGGCCATATTAAGGGCCTGACTGGACTCCTTTTAACTTATCCACTGCCAGGCAAGTGAGCAGTGGGCATTACAGGGTGCCCTTATGGATAGAAACCCAGGTGTTATTTTACTATTTATTTTATCAATGGCACCAACGTGTTAACTAACCCCCAGCTTTTCACCCCTGGGAATTTAGCAGAAATCTAAAAAATCTAAAAAAAAAAACAAAAAAACCTCCAGCTCTTGTCCTGCCCCCTCCCCTAGGTCGGTGACCCATTTTATGCACTGTCTGCCTGTTGAAGGGGGCAGGGCCTGGCCAGACCTGACATTTTAAGGTAAGATATCCCCCAATTCAAAGAACTCACAGGGCTGAGGACCAGGTGTTTTACAATTAAAGGAAGGGAATGTCCATTAACCATTGTCTTGTCTAACATTCCCTGGTGGTGGGGTTCACCAGGGAATTAAACCTGTCTAGCACTGACCGTGTGGCATTAGTAAGTTCCCAGAAGTCTAAGGTGTCGGTGAGAGCTAAAGTTCAACAACAGGATATTATTTAAAATAGGAAGAACATGCACTCAACATGCACCAGCATGTGCTTCAAAGTTCTGCATATGGTGCTGGTGTCCTGGACGTCCTGCCATGTCCGTATATGAGTCCAAATAGAAAATTAGGAACCGCACACGCAAGTTGCAAAAGAAAGGGTCCTTAACCCATTTATTAAAAGTGAGAAACTACAAAGGTAGTGTTTCTGGGGACCTAGCCACCCTTCATCATCTGATGGATAGGTCCCCAAAACGTTACCTTTGTAGTTTCTCACTTCTAATAAATGGGTTAAGGACCCTTTCTTTTGCAACTTGTGTGTGCGGATATTATTTAATATCATTGGGTGTTACAGCAAGTTTGTCCTTTTGCCTAAAACCAAATTTAGCTTAACAAGTTCACGGATGGACTCAGAATGTTCCCTCACTAGACAAGCCATATACTGCACAGTTCAAAGGGAGGATGACATGCTTTGTAACGTTGCCAGAAGGACATTGGCTGAAACCTCTTTATTTATTCATGACCTTTCATCCTTTATTTTTTATCGGACAATGAAAAGTGTTAATGGGAATTTGCTGTTCGGACGCGACGTATTTAGAAATCCTTTCTAAAAGTGAGAATATTTGACCTAGACTGCAAAGAGCCTGTTCCAACCAATTACTTAATATGAAGCGTTCATGGAACGAGACATCCGGGGAAATGGGGAGAAATCTCACTTTCAGGATAAAAGCAAAGCTGGTTTTAATGAAGACGAGGCATTAAATAGGTCTGAAAAAATATCACTCTGCTTCATTTCCGACTTAAAGAGAAAAACGTTCAAACTTAGGAGGACAGATAACAAGCTAGAGGGTTCTTCTAGCGTTAAAATAGCACTTAAAGGGCAACTATGCCCAATAGGGAAATCCTATAATTGTAGGGGAGGTAGGATAAAGCACTCCTGCCTCCTATACTGATTAGAGATGGCTGAACTCACTGAAATCCATTCCGCTTGCAGATTGGGGGATTTTCGAAAAAATCCAAAAATTCTTAAAAGCCACAAGCGGACACATTGATGTTGTCAAAGTTTCACCTAAAATGAAAATATAAATAGCAATGGTAACTTACTTACCTGGGAAATGGTCTGGGGAACTCGTATTAATGTCAGAGATGGGGAAACTCCCCAGTTTCATTCCGTTTTCGGATTCCCGGATCTTGGGACAATCCCGAAGATCTGAAAATCTGAAACCAGATGGAATTTTCGATTATTATTGAATGTTCGAGTCTATTTTTGAGGATTACTGAAAATAGCCTTGAACGATGGATAATCCTCGAACATTACATCTGGTTTCAGATTTTCAGACCCGGATCCCATCTCTATTAATGTCTAGGGATGGCATAGAACTCGAACTCGAACCCGAGTTCGAGCCGAACTTTCGAGTTCCGGACGGACCCGGACTTCTCGAACTATCTCGGACGCGGACTTTCGATATTTCCTGGACTTTCGATGATTTATCGAATGTTCGAACGGTCGAACATTCGAAAATCATCGAATTTAAAAAAAAAGTGCCCACATGTCCAAAATCACCAAATGGCAGCTAATTTGAGCATTGCCAGCCCCCTGGGTATAAAAGGCAATGCGACCAGTGCCATTTAGTCAGTGTGTTGGAGTTTATTTAGTGGAGACCTGACAGTGTAGGAGTTGGAGAGAGTTTTCTGAGCTTTCTGTGTGTGGATTTCAGCATGGTGGTTTAGCTCTTGTAGTTAAATATCTGTTGTATTCAATTAGATCAACTGGACTTGAAATGTAGTTCTTGAAGACGTTTCGCTAGTCATCCGACTGGCTTTCTCAATTCAGAATGACTTGTACAAGAATCTGTGGCAATTATGTACCCTGGAAAATCCCAATTAGCATATCACAGCCAGGTGTTAAGGGTGTGATTAGATAGTGGCTAAGAGGTGTTATAGGAACGCCCAGAGTAAGGTGTTAAAACAGCAGTTGTCATGGCAGACAGTTGGTGTCGACACCCCCCACCTCTATTTAGGCTTGGTTTCTTTATTTTCACAAAATGGCCTCCTAAAACCTCTCTTGAACCAGTCACGTTCCTTCGCCAATATGTTAACATTACAATCTTCAAAGGTATGTCCTTTATCCTTAAGATGCAGATACACGGCTGAGTCCTGACCCGAGGAATTGGCTCTTCTGTGCTGGGCCATACGTTGATGCAGTTGCTGTTTGGTCTCCCCCAAATGCTGTTTTAACACCTTACTCTGGGCGTTCCTATAACACCTCTTAGCCACTATCCAATCACACCCTTAACACCTGGCTGTGATATGCTAATTGGGATTTTCCAGGGTACATAATTGCCACAGATTCTTGTACAAGTCATTCTGAATTGAGAAAGCCAGTCGGATGACTAGCGAAACGTCTTCAAGAACTACATTTCAAGTCCAGTTGATCTAATTGAATACAACAGATATACCATGACCTGGATGAATGAGAACCTTCACAAGCACTCTTGTAGTTAACCATCCCTGTATTCACACATCTTGAGACCCAACAGTCCTATCTCCTTCCCATCTTTCCCTTGCACGAAGCATACACTGAGGGAGAGAAGCCAAAGGGGTATGGGGTCTGTCCGGAGGGGCCAAGCCTGCCTGGCTCCGCAATAATGTTGTCAAACTGAAGTGAATCTACTGCTACTCAATGGTGCTGTTCCTACAAACCTATCTCCTTCCCCACTTCCCTTGCATGAAGCATACTCTGGGAGAGAAGCCAATGGGGTATGGGGGCTGTCCGGAGGGGCCAAGCCTGCCTGGCTCCAAAATAATGTTGTCAAACTGCATGTGGCCATGCTTTCTTGTGGGAAAGTAATGGTGGAATGACTACAACCCACTTTCCAGGCTTGATTTTAGATCCTGGATTGCATATAGAAGTCAATGGGAAGAAGGGATTATAATCGAATGTCGAAATCGAATCCGCAAGTAAAATGTACATGGTATCTAGGCGCGAACATCGAATCCGCGAGTAAAGTGTCC
Source organism: Hymenochirus boettgeri (assembly GCA_019447015.1). Lineage (NCBI taxonomy): Eukaryota > Metazoa > Chordata > Amphibia > Anura > Pipidae > Hymenochirus > Hymenochirus boettgeri. The sequence goes on along the minus strand of CM033474.1, from coordinate 19,368,370 downwards.
ATTAGAACCTATACGCGAGTATCGAATCCGCGAGTAAAATGTCCATGTTAACTCGAACGTTCAAACACGAGAGTGCGAAAGTAGGCGCGTGAGAGTAAAATCGATTTTACGAAAGTCCTGGATATTGGAACATGTTCCCAGACATTTCCCAGGTCCCACAGCCATTACATTAAGTACCATAATATTTTAGTTGTATTTGACTCGAACTTTTAGAACTATTTGCCTCCCATAGACTTTAATGGGTCCGTTTTCGAACTTTCGAAATAGTTCGAAAGTTCGAAAACGGACCGAACTTTCAATAGTTCGACCATCTCTATTAATGTCTGGTACAAGAAGCCCTTCCTGTTTTGGGATTCTGCGTAGTATTTTCTTGATTTTTTTGTTAATTCGAAATATCGATAATTTTCGCTTCTTAAATTCGAAAATTATTGATTATTTGATAATTATTCGATAACAATTCGTGGAAAATATTGAAACATTTGTAAATCTGCAACGTTTCAGTTTTGGTGGATCTGTGAAATCCTCTCTGGAACTGGCTTCAGGTTCAGGGGGGGTGGGTCCATCTCTAATACTGATATCTATGTTGAGTGATCAGGTTTGACTCTCTGTTCCTGCAGAGACATGGTTAGCACAGGTCACATGATACATGATGCTGTCTCTCGCAATGTGTCTCTGGAATGTTGGTAATTATGTTTGCTGTGGCTGGGTTAGGAAGGGGTTAAAATTAAACCCAAAACTGCAAAGCTTAGGGGAGACAAACTACACTTCATTTTAATCCACAGTCTCTAGGGCACGCCTGCTTTTGACAGTAGCTCACCCTGTAGTTCATTCATGCTATGTAACTGTTACAATTACATGCACAGAAATATAAATGTATGATAAATATCAATGAATTGCCAACCACCGGACAAACAAGGACATTTAGGTCAAAATTGTAAAATTGTTAAAAGTACCAACATTTTTTTGCATTCACTTATTAACGATTTGCATGTGTTTAGCACCTGTTTTGAGCTTGTGGCAATGATGGAAGTTTTTTCAGTGCATGTCCCGCAATGTCCCAGGTCCCTGCCTAAAAACATCCTAATGCAATGGGTCATTTACATGTGCAAACATCTTCCCTATACAAGATAAGCAGGGGATGTAATATTATCGCTTTAACTAAATTCTACCAGTTATGACCAGAAAAGTTTCTAATTATGAGCTGTAATATAAAACAAAATAAAAACAAGTTTAAGAAATAAAAATAGCTGAGGTGGAAGATATTAATTACTGTTACCTCCCATTCTAACCTAGTATTGGAAATATCATTTGTGAGAGATGGGCGCCTCCCCCTGCTGGTTCCCCTGACACTGCACCTGTCTTTAACATGGCCGCACGTAAGAGAAGGAGGTGGAGGATGGGTGGGTGGGTGCGGCAAACTGTCCTTGTGGCTGGCTCTCCCAATCAATATCTCCGATACTGAACGTGAAAATGACACATTTTTATTTCCTAATATGCACTTTTAAATACAAGCCAATTCATTTTTTTATTTATTTTTTTAAATCTTGGCAATAACTTAATGAAAGTGCTAAGAATTGTAGTTTATCAACACCCGGAGTGAAAGGGAAAACTATTGGCTTATCCGTGCAGTCAAACCTGCATCTGCTGTGCTGTTAATGGCAGAATGATGAACATTCTTAATTAAATAGCAGTGGGGGAGATATATCCATTTGTAGCCTACAAACTCCAATTAATATTAATTTGCTCTTGGCTTTGCGATGTCCGGAAGACTGTCTCATGTTTATATTACCTACTGTCCTTAGAATTAAGGTGTACTCTGTTTATTGGTAATTACACTGACAGAATATTTCCTCCAGTATAAGAAAAACAGCAGAAGCCTGAGATGCACCTCTGCTAACCTTGGAAACACTGGGAGATTGTCTTCTGTTCCAAGCCGGAGGCCTTTCGCTGGACATTTTTTCTTGTGATAAAATTAAAATTAAATTATTTCCTGGTAGCTCTCAATCAATATCCATGATTAAAGAAATACAAAATCAGTAGCCATTAAAGGATCCTTCCACCTCTAGGGGGAGCAGTGCTATTAGCTGATTACCCTTACAATAGCAGTCAATGGACGCATGCTCCCACGATGTTCTATTAGACAGGATTGTCATGCCCTAAGCAGGATTTTCAACTTGCTTCATGGTAACGGAGACCCTGCTTCCACCCCAGGCCAAGTTTTACTGGATAAAATTCCAGTGTCACAGGGAGCCCGGGAATGAGATCTTCTGCTACTATATAGCGGGCCCTGGTTCTGATGGCTTTATAAGCAGAACCACAGAGGAGGCAGCTGGGGAAGCAGCTGAAAGCCATTGGCCATGACATCACCATAACTGACAGCTACCTGGAAGGTCCAAGAAAAATAACAGAGGAGCCTGGGAAAATGAGAAAGGAGATCTCATTCCTGGGACCCTTGTTAGACCATTAAGTATAGTGGTATTGGGGTTTTGGGGGTCGTTTGCAATGCAGCAAGATTGGGCCTGGGTTGTGGAATGTCCCTTTAAAAAAAGTAAACCCTAAGAAGGAAAGCCAACCCATAATAAGAGCCTTTAGGGCTAGGCCGCACTAGCGCATTTCTCACGTGCTTGTGGTCGCATTTTGCAATCCGTTTGTGTGTGAGGAAAGCAGAGCAGTGTATGTCAATATGGGTGGCCAATCGCATGCAACATTGTGTGGACCGTACTGCATGCAGATGGTAATGCACATTGCCGTCCGGCACAATGTGGCCTCAGCTTTAGGCACACGCAAACAGAATATTGCACTCTCTCCTGTGCACCTCCGGGCAGTCACACAGCTTAGCTGATTATGCTCCAGCATCATATCAATATAATACTATACATAGGACAAAGTCTCAATTGAAAAAAACAACAACTTTTCTCTGTAGATGTAGATGTAGAATCTTAAAGCTTAATAGAAATATAAAACAAATAACCAGGGGGAATATTTCTATCTCTTTAATTATTAGACCTGCGTCTATCTCCAGAGAACGGGGAAACTATTTAATACAAAACCAGTAAAAGTTATATTTGTCTTAGCCGGTAATTTAGTAAAACGATAATACGTCATTTCCGTGTTTCGGATAAACCTATGGGCCCTTTAAAAGAGTTTCCTGACAGGCATTAAAGTCAATCACAGTGGAGAGCAATAGTCCTTTCAATGTAGTATATTGTAAATGATACACATGAATAGCCTGTAAAATATTTTGTTATAAACAGGTATTGATAATGTCACTATTGTGGGCAAACAGTGATTTTTTTTTTTTGCCAAAACATATCATAGACCTAGTATTGCATTACTTACATGGTCTTCCTAAAGGAAGTTTTCTCAATGAAGTTCACCAGTCCCTCTTCTGATTGGTTGGATTTAGAAGTCAATGGCAATCCACTGGTATTAGGTTATTGTATTAATATTGCCTGATTTCTATCTTTAATTCTAATGGTTTCTGTCTTTTACTCATGATATTTCTAGTCACTCCATTCTAACTTTAATGGTCTAGTAAGGGGTAAAAGGAGATGAGATAGAATAAAGAGTGGACTGAGCATGTGCAGATTTGTATTTTGTCTGTGGCCCACTAAAGTGGGGCAGCACTAACAGAGGGGCAGCACTAACAGGGCTGAAGTCAAGATGGTTTCACCACAATGTTTGGTAACCATTCGTGAGGAATTAAAAAATCCGTTCAGGCTCATTTATTCTGTTCTTTTAGTCATGTAAATGGCAAATAGCTACTTAGGGATGCAAGAAGGAGAGAGTAAAGAAAAAAGCTTTTCATAATGACAGTAATAGACTTGGACATATAAGAGACAAATGGCAGCAGTTTTGTAATAGCAGCAGATATTACGGGTGAAGTACAGTATTATTAGAATGAACATGTAGCTCTCACTGCTACCTCCCCCCCTGCTAAATGCTAGTAAATAAGAATCATTCATCCCTGTAACTATAACCAGGGCTGCGGTGTAATGAGAAGGATTTGCTGACGGCTATTGATGTGATAATTCAGTGTTAGTCCAGATTCATTAGATCAGTCAATGGGGGGATCGATCGGGACTCCCGCAGACTAGAATTCCCTTTGCGTTGTAATGATTTCAGAAGATTAGAGAATCCTAGAGATTTAGCAGGACAATAAGCCAGTGATTATCTTAGGAGCTGGGGGTTTTCTGTCTATAAAGCGGTTAGAACTGGGGTTATTTTGTTCGATGGACTTTATCTATTCATTTATATGCTGGAAAGTGTGTGTTTGGCTCTATGGGTACTAAATACTGCAAATCTGTGTAGAATGGACGATGTGTGGGCCTTATCTTCTCTACTCTAACAGCATCAGACTCCCAGCATCCTCAGATACACAATAGAGGGACAATGTCTAGGCAGGCACAGAGGGGAATTTTAGAATTAAGGGGAAATTATACCCATGCAGTAACTGACTGCTTTCTGGCTCCTCCCATAGTCATTGTCGCTGACTATTCTCCCATCTCTGATATTGGATAATATATGTTAATAAAGGAGGGGAAAGAGCTTGAAAGCAGTCAGTTACTGCGTGAATATCATTCTCCTTCAAGCCGATTCACCTATAATGCATCACTTTTTTGCAATACCAACACAAAGATACATCGGTGTGAAGTCAGTAAAATTTTATAAAACAGCAAGTTATATTTAGTCTCATCCCCCTTAGCACAGGAAAGAAACTCATGGGATGTGATGGTAAAATACCTGCTGCAACCTTCAAATGGACACCTGGCGATATTTCATTTGCGCCTGGTATTGCCCCATTAAATTCAACTTTACAATGGTCACACCATAAATCACTTTGACCATCAGAAAATCTACCACTTCTAGATTGTAATATTCATTATCGGACTTTGCCAACAACAAATCTTTATAATATGGCCCTTAGTGTCTAACCGAAAATGTTTTCGAGCCGGAAATTCCAGGATCCAAAAATTCACAGATTTGGTGGAACTTGCAGAATTGGTGGAAATTAGCAGGATTTCGGCAAAATTCAAAAAGTCATTGACGAAAATGCGGCAATAAGTGTAGAAAAGTTGAGAATCGGTGACCAATTTCGAGATTCTGTGTCAGTTTTAATCTCCTTTAAACTTGTGTTATGTTCCTGGGATGTGTAACCCTAGCAGTCCGTCAGATCTGCAGGTTTGAATACACTGACAATACGTATTATGCACAGTTTCAAACACGTTGCTCTCTGACGGCTCAGGGTTGCCTGGTACAAATCCCCCATTTTGCCAGAATCTAGATCCAGCTATGAGCCAGGATTGCGGTGTAACGAGTTCTTTGAATTATTCCACTGTTTGTTTTAAAGGAAAGGGATAAGGGGAACCCAGTCATTTCTTCTAAGGCCCTCAGATGTCAGTGGTTAAACATCTGGATGCCATTGCAATACCACACAGTTATTCACGCAGGGAGAGGGCGGATAGGATAATAAGCGTCGCTCATGTCTTTAAGGATCAAAATAAAACTAGAAACGACACATTACTCGTGGGATTTTATTACGGCACAGAACAATTTACATGCCAGCTGGGTTGGAAACAATCGTACGTCCACTAATAGCCTTGTAGGCCCAAATAAGTGGTTACAAAGAGAAAATTGAGCAGGAAAACAGCGTTTAAGAGAAATTTACAAAAGATTTAAAAAGAAAAAAAAAAAACAGGGAAAAGATTTCTTTGCAATTTTACAAACATCTGACCACCCAGTGAAAAATACAGGATCATCTCTCGTTACTTGACTGTAATTGGCTCTCCGTGTAGCTTACCCTGCAGAAAAGAATGGAAACCCATTACCAAACTGCAGCATGATACAAGTGGCCCCTGCATTGTAACCAGGGGCACTTCTAGGGTTTTTGCTGCCTGAGCCAAACTTTAGAATGGCGCCTTTGACCGTCTCTGGGCGGCCGCCGCATTAAAGTGGGTGTGGCTTTGTTGGTGGGCGTGGCTTTGCCAGTGGGCGTGGCTAACATTTTAAGATTTTGAGCTTCCTATCACGTATGTAAACAATTCCTCAGTCAGTCGATTAGCAATAATGTCAATTCTTATAAACAGGTATTACATCCCTTTCTCAAATAGCTTGTGTTGTCACTACTATATTGCTCCTTTCAGGGTTCAGCCATCACCAATATCTCCCAATACCCCCCATGACAACAACAACATAACACGGTACACCCCTAACTCCTCCCTATACAGAGACCCAAACCCAATATCCCAGCAGCCCCTATGACCAGCCACATATACCCCTAATAATCTCTCCCTAAGTCCCTAATCCCTATACATTCATTATTCATAGGCCCATGATAAGACCCCAGGGAGGTTATAGGCCATGCACTGAATCCAGCTGGCAGCCCCCCCCCCCATGATAAGACCCCAGGGAGGGAGGTACAGCCAGGCCACTGAATCCAGCCAGCCCCCCCATGATAAGACCCAGTCCCCAGGGAGGGAGACTCCCCATGATAAGACCCCAGGGAGGTTAGGTCACATTACAGGCCATGAGGCCACTGAATCCAGCCCCCCCCCCACACACACACACCCATGATAAGACCCCAGGGAGGGAGACCCCCCATGATAAGACCCCAGGGAGTGGAGGTTACATTACAGGCCATGAGGCCACTGAATCCAGCCACCCCCCCCCCATGATAAGACCCCGGGGATGATTTAGATTACATTACAGGCCATGAGGCCACTGAATCCAGCCAGCCCCCCCCACCCCCATGATAAGACCCAACATGATAAGAGCCCAGGGACTCAGGGAGGTTAAATTACAGGCCATGAGGCCACTGAATCCAGCCAGCCCCCCCACCCCCACACTTCCATGATAAGACCCCCCATGATAAGAACCCAGGGACTCAGGGAGGTTAAATTACAGTTCCAAGACGAGCAGCACTCATTAAAACATAGTATTTTATTCATTAATTTAAAAGATAACACATTGTCTGCCAACACACATGGCTCTCTTTCCTTCAGATACACAGGTGCAACGTTTTGGATCACCCAGATCCTTTGTCAAGCCAACAAGATTGTAATGCATACACTTTCTTTTTAACCTTTTGGTTACATGCCATCTAGTGGTTGAGTTTTGTTACATAATGTACCATATTTTGCAGTACTTCTTGTAATCTGTATTGGTATATATATGGGTTTCTTCCACAGGTGAATGTGCCGAGCGTGCACCAATTATCCCAAGGAGTTGTGAGCTGGTTAAATCTGGACAGGTTAAATTACAGGCCATGAGGCCACTGAATCCAGCCAGCCCCCCACCCCATGATAAGACCCCAGGGAGGAAGACCCCCCATGATAAGACCCCAGGGACCCAGGGAGGTTAAATTACAGGCCATGAGGCCACTGAATACAGCCACCCCCCCCCCACACACACACCCATGATAAGACCCCAGGGAGGGAGACCCCCCATGATAAGACCCCAGGGAGTGGAGGTTACATTACAGGCCATGAGGCCTGTAATGTAACCCAACCCAACAGGGTCGTGACGACGACCCTGTTGGGTTGAAACGCGTTGACGTTCATCTGAATAAAAATCCTTTGGTTTCAAGACCCGTTGAGTGCTTGTGGTTTGGAGAGGATATATATATATACTGGAGTATAAACCGATTTCAGGAATTGATCTTCAGTTGAACCTCAATGTGACCTTGAACCAGTTTGACAAATTCTGAGTCCCGCAGTCAGGGCTGAAATCCCATCTGCCTCCGGAACATCCACTCCCCACCCCATCACGCACTAACCCCACCTCCTGATACAACCCCACCCAGTCTCCTCCCCATCACGCCACACCAGCTCCCAATCAGGGGTACAAAAATCAGACAACTCTGTTACCAACTAACATGTTGTATGGATCTAAAGAAGATGCACATCTATATCTAAAGAAGGAGTCCAAAGTAAATTCTTCATAGTACCATTACACCCCCCCCCCCCAAGTGCCTCTAAATCATTTTCTAAAAATCTATTCTTTAGGAACTATGGGGACTTTTTATTTGAATAAAGTTCCCCTTGAAGTGCAAATACAGCAGGAATATTCCATGAACACACTAAACGATCTTCTGAATGAGGAATAATCAGATTACAAATGTTTCTGGCTCCATGAATTGAATATTAAACATGGTTTCCGGCTTACAAATTGCTCACCATAAGGCGATTGTTATAGCCTTGAACTCTCCTATGTTAATTACAGTGCATTTCTCTATGGGAGCCCTTCAATCCCATTATATTTATATTATCTGTCCTAAATCCCAAATAATAACACGGCATTCCATTTCCATTTCACATGTCTGTATTCTATTGAGGTCTTATATAGAATTCCCTTATTTTATATTTTGTGCAGTATTGATACATAGATGATCATTTCGTTATTATACCTTTTTCTATTCTAGCAGCGTGAGACTTTATTATTGGTAAAGGATTTAAGGTTAGCAAAGGACATTTCATTTTTGAACCTTAAATAGAACATCGTCTCAGCAAGAAGCTAAATACCCCTACCTAATCCGATCCGAATCTTAAAAGTCTTTTTTTAAGGCCAGTAAATATAATATATATTAATGGTGTATGGCATCCAATGGGCCTTGGTCCTGCTGCGTGTGGGATTTACTTTAATCTTGGTCTGAAAGTTTATTCTCAATAATACAGAGAGTAAGCTAAGCCGGTGTAGGAATTTTATTGGAAGTCACCGTAATTCAGTTTTTAGCCTGAAAATCTTGGTTAATTTTATTATTTTAATTTATTCCAGACTTAAAATAAGAAAGATCATTGGCTAATGCAGAGTTTAAATAATTATTTTTTTCTAGTGTTGCAACTGAACAGCCATGTTTTTCCCATCATGCCACATTTTTGATTTATCGTTCAACAGGAGGGCACCAAAGGATATGTGCAGATTGTGAATGATCTTGGCTTGTCTCTGGTGAATGCTGGCACAATGTAGTAGTCTACAAAATACCCTTTAAAAGACAACTATACATAATAAACAAGGTTGACTGAGCTAACAAGTACCTTAAATTTAATATCACAGCTTGAAAATAACATATATAATCATATCTTTGATCCATCCCCTCCAAAGAAGGGACACCAACCTTAGAAACCAGTGCCTAGTCCCATTATAGCTGATGTTGTTGAGTCTGGAACTCTTTTGTTATGGTCAAGGTTCCCATGTGCCAAATGGTTTGATTCATGATGGCCGCCCTTCATCTGCATTGCAATATTTTACATAGAAGTCTTAGTTGTGTGTTACAACTTACTGGATGTTGCTCCACCCCCTTGTGGCCCAGGGCCTAACCAATTGGAAGGCCCTGGGCCACAAGGGGCTTTTTTTAATTGGACAGATTCCAAAATACAGTTGTCCTTTAAAATACTGTAACTGGAAATCATATACAACACAAAACTGTTTTCTTTATTATTATTCTATATCGCCCGGCATAAGGCTATTCCCCATCTTGACATAAGAGCTTAGACCTTAGGAAAATTATAAAGATGATACAATTGGTCACAGAGCTTTAATGTGAATCAAAGCTTTGGTCCTTTTGGTTGTGAAATTGGCTTTTGAATGAAACCAAGTTCTGTCCAAGGACTAATATAATGATTTCACTTGATCCTTTTGATCCCATTGAGCTTATAAAAAACAAATCTATTTCCTTATCAGTTTAAGAGGCTTTTTATTGTGATTTTACCATCAGAAACAGGGAGATTCAGGGAGGTATCGCTTTATTATTTACATGATTAAATGCAATGCTCTCGTCTCTATAACATCTGGTTGCTCATGAAGGAAATACAAGGTGGTATCTTGCATTGTCATCTGATTTCTCTTTTTATAGAAAACAAAAGTGGAAAACAAAATGACCCAATACCATTTTAATGCCACATACAGGTGACGTTTATTGTTTAATCCCATGACTGGGTCAATATCTCCAGCAGATAATAATGTTCCCAAAAAGCATTTTTAAAGGTTTTTTTTTTTGATATATGATTAATGGCAGCCATACATGCATCAATATCACTGACCAATTGTGGCACAAAAACATCTGATTTGTCCACGGACCCCGTAAACAAGATTATTGTTGCATACCAGTTATCAGCTGGTTTATTGTCGCCTTTAAGGGCAATTATGCCATTCAAGTACCCCTTCTCAGTTAATAGTACCCAGGGTGAGAACCATAGCCATGAGGTCATCATCCCTGGGTCTTATAGCTTCAAGGGGGGGGGGGTAGAAGACATGTTGACCCCCAAAACTAACATTTAACCTACTACTGGCCCCACTGTGAAGTTTAAAAACATCCTTACCCTACTACTCTTTTCCTTATGGTTCTCCTGCAGTGCTTGTCCAAAGTCCAGGAAACTGAAAAGTAGGAGCTGTCTTCCTGTGGAAAGGTTTCTGCCTCATCCTTGTCCTCCGGGAGGGATTGTGACATGCGCATGAGAGACCCCCCCCCCTTCTCCCACCTGCCAGAATTCTCCCACCCTGCCCTTCTACCTAGCATTTAACATTTTTTCTGTATTGTAGGCAACCCCTGTCCACCACCAATCGCAATATCAGATTACTTAAAAAAAACTTTATATTTTTTCTTCTGCCCTTTTATTCTTATTTTTGGACTTTGTCTCCTCCCATGGTTTTCGAGCTACAGACATGTGGGATACAAAGGAAGTGTGTTATTACCTCGCTAAAGAATCCGTGGGAGTGTTTCCGATTAATCAGAGCAATAACTGAATTTTTTTGCACATAGACTTTCACGTCGCAGGCACAATGAATACCTGCCTCTTGATTGGATCCACCAGTGAGCAGACCAAATCAGCATTGATTACTTGCCTCTTGATTGGATCCACCTGTGAGCAAAAGTAATTAGCACTGATTAGCTTATTAGCTGTTTCTTGATTGGATCCACCAGTGAGCAGACCAAATCAGTGTTGATTACCTGTCTCTTGATTGGATCCACCAGCGAGAAGACCAAATCTGCGTTGATTACCTGTTTTTTGATTGGATCCACCAGTGAGAAGACCAAATCAGCGTTGATTACCTGTCTTTGATTGGATCCACCAGTGAGCAGACCAAATCAGTGTTGATTACCTGTCTCTTGATTGGATCCACCTGTGACAGAAGTAATTAGCACTGATTAGCTGTTTTTTGATTGGATCCACCAGTGAGCAGACCAAATCAGTGTTGATTACCTGTCTCTTGATTGCACCCACCAGTGAGAAGACCAAATTTGTGTTGATTACCTGTCTCTTGATTGGATCCACCAGTGAGAAGACCAAATCAGAGTTGATTACTTGTCTCTTGATTGGATCCACCAGTGAGCAGACCAAATCAGTGTTGATTACCTGTCTCTTGATTGCACCCACCAGTGAGAAGACCAAATTAGTGTTGATTACCTGTCTCTTGATTGGATCCACCAGTGAGCAGACCAAATCAGTGTTGATTACCTGTCTCTTGATTGCACCCACCAGTGAGAAGACCAAATTAGTGTTGATTACCTGTCTCTTGATTGGATCCACCAGTGAGAAGACCAAATCAGAGTTGATTACTTGTCTCTTGATTGGATCCACCAGTGAGCAGACCAAATTAGTTGATTACCTGTCCTTGATTGGATCCACCAGTGAGCAGACCAAATTAGTGTTGATTACTTGTCTCTTGATTGGATCCACCAGTGAGAAGACCAAATCAGAGTTGATTACTTGTCTCTTGATTGGATCCACCAGTGAGCAGACCAAATTAGTGTTGATTACTTGTCTCTTGATTGGATCCACCAGTGAGAAGACCAAATCAGAGTTGATTACTTGTCTCTTGATTGGATCCACCAGTGAGCAGACCAAATTAGTGTTGATTACTTGTCTCTTGATTGGATCCACCAGTGAGAAGACCAAATTAGTGTTGATTACCTGTCTCTTGATTGCACCCACCAGTGAGCAGACCAAATCAGTGTTGATTACCTGTCTCTTGATTGGATCCACCAGCGAGCAGACCAAATCAGTGTTGATTACCTGTCTCTTGATTGGATTCACCAGCGAGCAGACCAAATCAGTGTTGATTACCAATTTTTAAATCTCACCTCTTAAGCCTTTTAAGCCAAATTTAAAGTTTTTACTTAAACCCCCTATTTCGTGTTAATGGCTGGTTTTGCTGATTTAAAATATTTGTATGTTTTATTTGCTTTATAGTTAAAATGAATCTTCTATTTCTTTCCTTCCTAGAATATGTGTATATGTATATGTACCTAATAAAATAGCTAAGACCTCGATGAGCAGAGCAGCGAGTGTGCTCCAGTGTTTGTTTGCTTTGCATGTAGATCAGGATACCCAGTGACCAACATGTACCCAGCACTAAACAGAACAAACACATACACTGCGCTCGAGGCAATAAATAGCAGAGTAGAATAATAAGCAGTGGATGTGTTACCTAATAAAGTACAGAGCCAAAATTATTTTAAAGCTGCAATTCACTCCTGGAGAAGTATGTAGGAACAGAAATATTCAAAGACTTCCTCCTATGTACTTAACTCTGGGACTACAGGGCTTGAGGAATCCCAGAATATTCAGTCATTTCTTACGTCTGGTTTGGAGCTTGAAGAATGAAAAATAAAATACTCAAAGAGACAAACTGTCTCTCCTTGGTATGTTTTTTGCATGATCCATAAAGACATAATGATATCTTAATTGGCATTGTGCTAAGATTAAACTTATTTCATCTCTCACATCACACCCTTAACCCAAAACTGCAGTAGTTAGAAAACTGATAGATAAAAGTCCAACCTTTCCTATGAAAAATAGCTACTTTGTTCTGCTCAAAATCATTGATCTCTCACTACTGCCCCCACTGGCCAAAAATATTCCAATCCCCCACCAGGCTCAATCAATAGACTACCCGACATTGATCAGGGTAAAGTAATCAGGCAAGTGGAATATATTTTTGGTAAATACAATCAAAGTCGCAAAAAATAGATCTGTGTATAGCAAGCCTCAGTGTGCCCTTGTCATTCAGTGCTGTGGAATATAGTCGGGGGTTAACATGGCTTTAAGAGTAGAATAACAGGGGTTACAACTGCCACAGGCAAGTAGTACCTAGCTGATAGCGTCTCTTTAATAGAAAATCTTTAATGGCAGCAAATACCCGGCACTAAAGGTTCGGAATGGGTTAACCCCATTCAAAATGTACATTGTACAGGAGCAAACGATATTGATAGCGGCTCTCTGCAAATGCAGGGGACCCCCATCTTCTTATTTTTTTCTATGGCAGATATAGTCTCTTCCTAGAAAACCACTTTGGATGAAGCAGGGATAGGGACGCATAATAGTTTTGTTGGGTGGCCCAGTGATTCCTAGTTACCGCCACTGCCGTAGTTGATTTACTCTTCTCGCCTATTTATTCCTGTAGATGGTTATGGAATCATTATTATTATTATTATTATTATTATTATTATTGATTTATATAGCGCCAACATCTTCCGTGGCGCATTACAATTTCATAGTCATACATTACATGTCATACATATTACATACACAGGAAATACATAATATAAGTAAACAGAGTGTGGAGTTCCTTACAGCAATACCGTGATACAATAGGAGAGAGGACCCTGCCCAAAGAGCTTACAGTCTAGAGGATATGGGGATGAGACATAAGGTGACAGGAATCGGTAGGCTGTAGATTGGCAGTAGAGTGTGAAAGGCGAGTTGGATGGTAAGGAATGGTGAGTGACAGACAGACGGAGGAAGGGAGTTCCAGAGCAGAGGGGCAGCACGAGTAAAGTCCTGAATGCGGGCATGGGAAGAGGTGACAAGGGTGGATGAGAGGAGGGTATCGTTTGTGGAGTGCGCCTGGGACGGTATCGCTGGATCAGCTCTGAGATATATGGAGGGGTTGGATAGTGCTTTATAGGATAAGGTTGAATTGGATCCTTTGTGTGATGGGCAACCAGTGGAGGGACTGTCAGAGAGGAGAAGCATTAGAGAAGAGAAGAGAAATGAGCCGGGCAGAAGAGTTGAGAATGGATTGAAGAGGTGCCAGGCAGTTGTTTGGTAAACCACACAGGAGTGTGTTGCAGTAGTCTAGCCGGGACATGATTAGGGCATGGACTAGGATTTTTGTAGCAAATCATTTGTGAGAAGTTTTCCCCAGCCATATAAAATATAGCAAGCAATAACCATTCATTTCTCATTGTACCGGTGCTGCTAGAAGAATGGAATAAAACATTTGATTGGTTGCCATAGTCCTTGTCTCTCCGGTGATCCATTTCTACTTTAGGAGATTGGAACATTAGGGCAAATTCAGACATAGCTTCCCCATATTATTAATGCTGAGAGCTTTAAGGCGACATGTAGACCTTTCTTCCCAGCGGTATTGTGTTGGAATGTTTTGATGTGGTGCAACGGAGATATAACATGAGAAGGAAATACATATTTATTGTTTAGGAACATTGACGCTGCAATTATTTGGCTATTACAGACGTCTGCTTCATGTATTAGACTCAATGTACTTGCCATCAATCCATCAGAGAGACGATGAGCTGTTTTCTCCAGCGGCCTAATGGACTGTATTAGAGAAACAGATTTCAGATAAGAGCCGGCAGATGGGGACAAACGCTTTTTGGGGGTGGGGGGGGGGTGACTGATCTGCAGCCGAATGTTCTTTACATCTTACAGATGTTTGAGCAAAATATTTTATACAAACAATGAAATAAATCTTAAAAAAATAAAATTGTCCTTTGTGAATGTGACAACTAATGATAAGAATAGATCAACATGGAACTACAACATGGAATGAAATGAATGAATATAATTTGGGGATTAGAGCTCAGTCAGGGGACGGATCTTATGGTGATTTGTATTGATTGATTCTTTAAAAAAAATCTCTTGTTTGTGTAAGATTTAGTCATTGAAGCTCAGTCTGTACAAAGAGGTTTAGTTGCCTTTAATATCAATTTTCCTGTGCAAAGTTGCAAACTTCTTATTAAGCCTTGAAACCCCAGAATTCTCATTGCCATGGCTAACTGGGGTTTGGCACTGGTAAAAGATAAGATTCCATTGGTGAATTTGGGACATGTGGCTGGATCATTTTCCAAAATTCCTTGGACTTTTTGTAATTTCTGAAAAGCCAGAATTCTGGAAAAACCACTAAATACGCAATCTGCGGTTCTCGGAAACCGTCACAAATAATTTGCTGCTACTCACTCCTCTTTACAATACTCTATGGTCCTCGTCTATTCCACTCTGTCTCTTGTGGTTAGTGTACAAATAAAAAATCAATGTTTGTAGACCAGCCTCAAACAGTGCAATCTGCAAAAACTTTTATTGTGTATTCAGCAACATGCTTTGGAGCTGTGTGCGCCTCTACCGAGCTTGAAAAAGGAGCACACAGCTCCAAAGCATGTTGCACTGTTTGAGGCTGGTCTACGTTTCGGTATCAAGGAAGTATCTTTATTAAGACACAGCTAAGTTAGTTAGTTGTGTCTTGATAAAGGTTCTTAGTTGGTATCGAAACGTTGATCAATAAAAGTTACACTCTATTTAAGACTGGTGTAGATTGGATCAATTGGAAATTGTATACTTCATTGCAGGTTTAGCAGCAATGGCCACTACACACCGAGCATGATATATACATATATGGTGTGGAATTCCACACCTGCCTAATGAGTCATCTACAAACCTTGACTTTTTATTGTTCTCGGAAATAGACCTAGTTCGGATCCGCCTTCCAGTCCATCTCCTATTTATGAAAACAGGTAAAGAAATGTTTTCTTACATTTAATATATGGGAAGACCCATTGTTACACAATTGTTTCTTTTTCATGGGAGCAGGAAATTGAGTGGGGAAAGAAACCATGATCAGTTGGCAGATATTCATGACGGATTGATTCTTGATCTTAAAACTAAATTGGATTGTCTGAGGGTAAGATGTAAAATCAGCAGGCAAATGATAGTTCCCAACCGTTTTTTTGTTACTTTGGCCAATTGGTCTTGCCGGTAAAACATGGATGATTTTGCATGATAAGTTGTATATAAATTGGGATTACTGGGGGATTTCCCCCCCTTAATTTTTGCACTGTATTTTGTAGAATTGCACCTCTGACACTTTCCTAAGCTGGACAGTGGTCACTAGAATAGAAGATGTTTTATTCTTATAATACGGTAACCCTCCTCATGGCTATCAGTCAAATGACTCATTGATATTGTCTCATGACTTTTGGAATTTTTCTCCCGTTGTCTTTAATTGGGCTTGAAAAAAATCTACAGTTCTGTGGAATAAACTCACAGGTTTTGTTCATATTTAGTCTAGAGACTATCAGGCTCATTTACCCAGAGCCGCTATCGCTCTGGGTAGATGCTCCTTCCGCCATTCAATATCGCGTTTGCGAATGTGGGTAAATCCCGGGATTTTAAGACCAGCTATCTGCTGGCGTTAGAATCCTGCGCTAAAACCAGCACAAACGTGATATTAAAGCGCAAGCGTCAGATGCACAGTTGATTTTTGCGTAACCTGCGCATCCGGCGCTAATATGTTAGTCGCGCTAGCCGGTAGCGAACTCTTTAGCGCGACTTTACCTCCATACATTTGCCCAGCGAGTCTGGGTAAATGAACCCCTATGTGTGAGCTTACGTTATGGAAAAATGGTTTCAAAACTTGTCCTAATCCCTCTAAGAATGGTTGTATACGTTAGAGTAGATCTAATTCCTATTTTTTTCTTTATTTGGGATTTTCTGCAGGATTCTGGAAATTGTAGACATTAGGACCCACCCAATCCCTATTGTGATACGGTATTGCTTCCTGGACAATCTTTTTGGGATGATCATGCTCTACTAGAATTGCCTTCAAGGTTTTGTAATGAATCTTTGTTTAGGATAAAGTACATGTGTTAGCGTTACAGTTGGGAACCAAACAATATATTTGTGTCTACTGTATGTCCACAGTAAAGCGTAAGATTTCTTTATGACACACTGGTAAAGAAATGTTATTTAGATTAAACATTTGGGAAGACCCATTTTTATGGAATCCTTTATTTTTCATGGAAGCAGGAACTCAAGTAGGAAAAGAAATCAGCCTCGGATGGGTTTTCCACACAATTAAATTGCATCCGAAATGTCCAGTGAAATGGCTTCGCTTGTTCCAGTAAATGTCATCTCTGCAGGATAGCAAAAGACGCGCACTGAGAAATATCCGGTAAACACATAGAGAGCCCTGCTTTCACTGTAAATACTTTATCAAGAGGCCATTTACTGAGCACACTGCCAAATTATTTATTCTCAAGGGATTTTTGCTGAAACAGAGACATTTACTGTATTCTTTTTTCCATTTCATACATCTATACATAATTAATATTCCTAGGGTAGAGAAAGGTGAAACAATGCACCCTTAAACTTTCAAATAAATAATTCAAGATGATGAAATTATAGGTCACCTGAAATGGACGAGCGCTGGATATTGCATGGGGTCAGCTAGTCATGCCTTGCGTTGTTACAGAAGTTTATTCCTCTGGCCAATGCAGGAAAAAAAGCCATTAAAATTGATTCAGGAAACCTTCCAAGATTAATAATGTTTAAAATGAAAAGACTAAAGGTGAGCATACACGGCATTGGTATTCCGATCCATTCAATCGAATTGATAAGATTATCAATGACACTTTTTCGGGCTTTCGATAGACAGATCGTCGATATTGATTGGTCTATCGAAAAAAACCTGATTGGGCAAGTTGGAAAAATTTCCATCGACGCCATCTACGAGAACCATACATTCCGTAGTTTTCAAGCTGAAATCTACAGAAGATCTCCGGTGCAAGGTAGGGATATTCAATAGATTCGTACGATCGGATTTTCAATCGTTTGGGACAGAAGAATATTGGACCGTATATGGCTAACGTTATTCTCTTTCTTTCAATCAATTTTAGTTCCTGTTTAATTGATTGACATTCTTTCTTTTCTGTATTTTCTGAGCTTCTTTTTCAAAAAACATACACTTGTATAGAGATATACAATTCCTGAGTCCTAACAGATTGTAACAAGCATGATAAACCTTTTACACATATGCAACAGTTCAAAGGGATTCTGATTGGATTTCCTAAATAAATGCCTGTAAATGCTAACTGACCAACATATCCTGGCATCTGACCAACATATCCTGGCATCATCTGGCCAACATATGCTGGCATCATCTGACCAAAATATCCTGACATCATCTGACCAACATATCCTGGCATCATCTGACCAAAATATCCTGGCATCATCTGACCAACCTATCCTGGTATCATCTGGCCAACATATCCTGGCATCATCTGACCAACCTATCCTGGTATCATCTGGCCAACATATCCTGGCATCATCTGGCCAACATATCCTGGCATCATCTGGCCAACATATCTTGGCATCATCTGACCAACATATCCTGGCATCATTTAATCATTTAGGGTTACAGATGGCTTGGTCAAACAATTTCCATTGGTTGTTCTTCTGTAATATATTCCACCATTGCAAGAATATCAATGCATTGAGACATATTTACATAGTACTGGCCAGACTGATAATGGTAATATACATAGTATACATGTTCTATTAATGCTGACTGGGCATGTCTAAAACTTAGAATGACCCCCATGCATTTTTGTCCACAACAGTTTAGATTGTTGTTTAGTAGTAGAATCTACTTATGGCTGCTTATATAGGATGGCTTAGGTTCAGGTATTTGGCCAACATAATTGCGAATGCTAGTTGTCCAAACATGAATAAACCTTTTCCAGCCAATTAGGTTAAATAAACAATCTAAGATTGAGTGACTCTATATACAGTAATAACAAAAAATCTGGGGTTGTGGCTTTAAGGTATAGGGAAAAGGGAGAAGGTCTGTAGAACCAACAAAGTATCCCAATAGATCTAATTAATACCATATTGCAATGCTAACTTCGATCAGGAGAAAAGTGTGTTTTGTCTCACTGTAACAGAGAAAAAGATGATCAATGCACATTCCTGGGCCTTTATATATTATAATATCCTTTCAAAGTAAAAACACAGGGGTCTCAGGGTGATTAAAACTATAGTGTTTGGCTTTAGAATCAGTGCAGTCTGCTAAAGTCCATTAGAAAATCATAAATCAAAAAATGAACATTACTCCTCAGGCTAGAATCCCACAAACCTTTGGGAACGCTAAAATAACGCAGATAAAATGGCAGAAAAACTAAATTTTGTCGTTCGCGTGAACCTGACCTCATTCTACTATTCTGAAATTGTGTTTCCTCTTTGAATGCCCATAGGTTTTCGTCATGTGTAAATTTTAATCAGCTGAATTCTGGCACTAATAATATAGTTGAGGTCCATAATTAGCCATGCTGGATTCGGCTCAAGAGTGAGCCTCAATGCACGTAGTGCAGAAGTAGCCCCGTGTTAAAATGAAGTTTGCTCTTTATTTTTGTTTTCTTTATTTAGAAAATCTGCCAAGGACTTTAGACAAAAGTATAGTGTTATTTCTGAAAATCTGTCCCATAAACATGGATGAATATTGAGTTTCCTTAGAGAGCTGGGGTTTACTTTAGTAGCCGGGATAACAGCCAATAAAATGAAAACAGCAGACAACATTATCATAATTACCCCATGCTTTTTTTCTGGGGAATAGAAACCCAAGCAACATGTATTTTATGGGTTCTGGATGGGTTTGCTATCTTACATTCCATAGCCTGAACATTCTCCTAACCTTTATGAATTAGAAAAGGAGGTATTTCTGATTTTTCAGACCAAGACTTGGCAGAGGAAACCAAAATGGAATCCATAATCTAACAGAAGATACTGTTTTGTAATATTCTCCACGCCAAATACTATTACCCTTTAAATAAACCAGCCACTGCTACATTTCACAAATTATAGGACGTTAAACTGTTCGTGTTTAGACACAATACACCATTATTCCAACTGTATTACGTTTTCCTAACCATTGTTATGCTATTAAATGTCAATACTTAGCAACACTATTGTACTGGACTCTTTCCAAATGTGAGGAATCCATAGTTTTTGGTACTGCTGGGTTGGAATGAATAGCAGGATATTGTAGCAGTCTCCAGAGCAGGTATACCATGGTGTTTTCTGTTCTTTTGGAGGACTTAATGTTTTTTCAACGCATGAAGGTTTAATGGCTCTAAATCTGGAATAAAATTGCGGGGGTTGGACAGTAGACACACAATGAACGTGCCAGATAGCATATGATAAATCTACAGCTATGTTCTTAAATTTTCACATAAGAAGAACTAAAATAACAACAAGGACATTTGTTCTAACAGATTTTTGTTTAATGAACCAAAATTGTCCCACCCCCAAACAACCCATAATAGAGATACTTTGGTTTCCGGGCTTTCAGAGTCTGCCAGTTCTTCTAGATGTTACTTCCCAGCACTCTCATTTCTTGCACTTTATATCTTCAAAGTTCCATACAGTGATTCCTTGTACCAATTCTGGGACGCACAACAGACACTTTATAAAGGAGCACAAAGTGCAAAACATGTGCACCTTGCTCATCAATAGACCATTTAATGATCCAGGGATCATTTGGAGTCAGGAAGGAATTCCAGACCCCCTTTCCAAGCTGTGTTGTTGGTTTTTTTTAAAGGCTGGAATAGATGGACGTATGTCTTTATACAACCTCAATTACTATGTTACTATGTTACTGTTATACAGACATTATGGGTAGGGTATAAAGGTTGGACTAGATGGACAAATGTCTTTATACAACCTCCAATACTATATTACTATGTAATTGTTATACAGACATTATGGGTAGGGTATAAAGGTTGGACTAGGTGG
This sequence comes from Hymenochirus boettgeri, assembly GCA_019447015.1. Classification (NCBI taxonomy): domain Eukaryota; kingdom Metazoa; phylum Chordata; class Amphibia; order Anura; family Pipidae; genus Hymenochirus; species Hymenochirus boettgeri. Next base: position 19,347,569 of record CM033474.1, on the reverse strand, counting down.
ACGTATGTCTTTATACAACCTCAATTACTATGTTACTATGTTACTGTTATACAGACATTATGGGTAGGGTATAAAGGTTGGACTAGATGGACATATGTCTTTATTCAACCCAAATTACTGTTACTGTTAGACAGACCTTATGGGTAGGGTATAAAGGTTGGACTACATGAATGTATGTCTTTATTTAACCTCAATTACTATGTTACTGTGTAATTGTTATACAGACATTATAGGTAGGGTATAAAGGTTGGACTAGATTGACATATGTATTTATACAACCACCAATACTATGTTACTATGTAGCTATTAGACAAATATTATGTGTAGGGTATAAAGGTTGGACTAGATAGGCATAACTCATAACCTCCATTACTATGTTACTATGTAACTGTTAGACAGACATTATGGGTAGGGTATAAAGGTTGGACTAGATGGGCGTAACTCATAACCTCCATTACTATGTTACTATGTAACTGTTAGACAGACATTATGGGTAGGGTATAAAGGTTGGACTAGATGAACGTATGTCTTTATACAACCTCCAATACTATGTTACTATGTAACTGTTATACAGACATTATGATTACTGTATAACAGTAATACTATGTTACTATGTAGCTATTAGACAGATATTATGTGTAGGGTATAAAGGTTGGACTAGATGGGCGTATGTCTTTATACAACCTCCAATACTATTTTACTATGTAACTGTTATACAGACATTATGGGTAGTGTATAAAGGTTGGACTAGATGGACATATGTCTTTATACAACCTCCAAATCTATGTTACTATGTAACTGTTATACAGACATTATGGGTAGGGTATAAAGGTTGGACTAGATGGACGTATGTCTTTATATAACCTCCAATACTATGTTACTATGTAACTGTTAGACAGACATTATGGGTAGGGTATTATGGTTGGACTAGATGGATGTATGTCTTTATACAACCTTCAATACTATGTTACTATGTAACTGTTATACAGACATTATGGGTAGGGTATAAAGGTTGGACTAGATGGACGTATGTCTTTATACAACCTCAATACTATGTTACTATGTAAACTGTTATAACAGACATTATGGGTAGGGTATAAAGGTTGGACTAGATGGACGTATGTCTTTATACAACCTCCAATACCATGTTACTATGTAACTGTTATACAGACATTATGGTAGGGTAAAAAGGTTGGACTAGATGGACGTATGTCTTTATACAACCTCCAATACCATGTTACTATGTAACTGTTTACGACATTATGGGTAGGGTATAAAGGTTGGATAGATGGACGTATGTCTTTATACAACCTCCAATACTATGTTACTATGTAACTGTTATACAGACATTATGGGTAGGGTATATGGTTGGACTAGATAGACATATGTCTTTTATACAACCTCCAATGCTATGTTACTATGTAACTGTTATACAGGCATTAGGGTAGGGTATAAATTTGGACTAGATGATGTATGTCTTTATACACCTCCAATACTATGTTACTATGTAACTGTTATACAGACATTATGGGTAGGGTATAAGGTGGACTAGATGGACGTATGTCTTTATACAACCTCCAATACTATGTTACTATGTAACTGTTATACAGACATTATGGGTAGGGTATAAAGGTTGGACTAGATGGACGTATGTCTTTATACAACCTCCAATACTATGTTACTATGTAACTGTTATACAGACATTATGGGTAGGGTATAAGGTTGGACTAATGGACGTATGTCTTTATACAACCTCCAATACTATGTTACTATGTAACTGTTTATACTGACATTATGGTAGGGTATAAGGTTGGACTAGATGGACAATGTCTTTATACAACCTCCAATACTATGTTACTATGTAACTGTTATACAGACATTATGGGTAGGGTATAAAGGTTGGACTAGAGTGACGTATGTCTTTATACAACCTCCAATACTATGTTACTATGTAACTGTTATACAGACATTATGGGTAGTGTATAAAGTTTGGACTAGATGGATGGATGTCTTTAAACAACCTCCAATCTATGTTACTATGTAACGGTTATCAGACATTATGGGTAGGGTATAAGTTTGGACTAGATGGGTATGTCTTTATATAACCTCCAATACTATGTTACTATGTAACTGTTAGACAGACATTATGGGTAGGGTATTATGGTTGGACTAGATGGATGTATGTCTTTATACAACCTTCAATACTATGTTACTATGTAACTGTTATACAGACATTATGGGTAGGGTATAAAGGTTGGACTAGATGGACGTATGTCTTTATACAACCTCCAATACTATGTTACTATGTAACTGTTATACAGACATTATGGGTAGGGTATAAAGGTTGGACTAGATGGACGTATGTCTTTATACAACCTCCAATACCATGTTACTATGTAACTGTTATACAGACATTATGGGTAGGGTATAAAGGTTGGACTAGATGGACGTATGTCTTTATACAACCTCCAATACCATGTTACTATGTAACTGTTATACAGGATTATGGGTAGGGTATAAAGGTTGGATTAGATGGACGTATGTCTTTATACAACCTCCAATACTATGTTACTATGTAACTGTTATACAACATTATGGGTAGGGTATAATGGTTGGACTAGATAGACATATGTCTTTATACAACCTCCAATGCTATGTTACTATGTAACTGTTATACAGGCATTATGGGTAGGGTATAAAGGTTGGACTAGATGGATGTATGTCTTTATACAACCTCCAATACTATGTTACTATGTAACTGTTATACAGACATTATGGGTAGGGTAAAGGTTGACTAGATGGACGTATGTCTTTATACAACCTCCAATACTATGTTACTATGTAACTGTTATACAGACATTATGGGTAGGGTATAAAGGTTGGACTAGATGGACGTATGTCTTTATACAACCTCCAATACTATGTTACTATGTAACTGTTATACAGACATTTGGGTAGGGTATAAGGTTGGACTAGATGGACGTATGTCTTTATAACACCTCCATACTATGTTACTATGTAACTGTTAACTGACATTATGGGTAGGGTATAAAGGTTGGACTAGATGGACGTATGTCTTTATACAACCTCCAATACTATGTTACTATGTAACTGTATACAGACATATGGGTAGGGTATAAAGGTTGGACTAGATGGACGTATGTCTTTATACAACCTCCAATACTATGTTACTATGTAACTGTTATACAGACATTATGGGTAGGGTATGAAGTTTGGACTAGATGGATGTATGTCTTTATACAACCTCCAATACTATGTTCCTATGTAACTGTTATACAGACATTATGGGTAGGGTATAAAGGTTGGACTAGATGGATGTATGTCTTTATACAACCTCCAATACTATGTTACTATGTAACGTTTATCAGACATTATGGGTAGGGTATGAAGGTTGGACTAGATGGATGTATGTCTTTATACAACTCCAATACTATGTTCTATGTAACTGTTATACAGACATTATGGGTAGGGTATAAAGGTTGGACTAGATGGATGTATGTCTTTATACAACCTCCAATACTATGTTACTATGTAACTGTTATACAGACATTATGGGTAGGGTATAAATGTTGGACTAGATGGACGTATGTCTTTATACAACCTCAATTACTATGTTACTATGTAACTGTTATACAGACATTATGGGTAGGGTATAAAGGTTGGACTAGATGGATGTATGTCTTTATACAACCTCCAATACTATGTTTTGTAACTGTTATACAGACATTATGGGTAGGGTATAAGGTTGGACTAGATGGACGTATGTCTTTATACAACCTCCAATACTATGTTACTATGTAACTGTTATACAGACATTATGGGTAGGGTATAAAGGTTGGACTAGATGGATGTATGTCTTTATTTAACCTCCAATACAATGAATATGACAATTGCTATTTCTACATGGATTGCTGTGGTGGACCATAAAACCTTTATGATTTCTTATGTGCAGCTTTAATGCTGGAATATTCCTCTTTTCTATGTGGAGCTCTTGGTAACTGCTTTCTGGTCCAACATTTGCCATTGTCTATTGTTCTGTGTTCTAAACACCCATCCCCCTGTCTATTTGTCTCTTTTAAATGTACAGCCCTTTAAAAGTGCTGACTAGGGCAAAACATGCACAGCGCTGTCCATATGAGTAAATATGAATCACACGTATTCTCACTGGCCTAGAAACCAATACAAATCACTCCAACTGATACAGTAGATTAGCTCATATTGCAGATTAACTACACCAGGTTTCTTTGCTGCTGTTACATTTTAGGCCACATGTGCCTTTTATTACACATTCTACAAGGTAGTGGTGCAATTGGACGTTTCCCAACCTTCTAAACTTGATTCAGTGAAGAATAGAATCTGGTTTTGTCATTAGGAAGGTTAGACAGTTTAGGAGGGCCTACACACTTCTCAGGGAGATTCACTAAAAATTCTTAGCGTTAAAAATGGTGCTAATTTTGCCCCAACCAATCAGATCTTATTTAACATTTGAAAGCTAACATCTGATTGGTTGGGGCAAGATTAGCACCATTTTAAACGATAAGAACTTTTATTGAATCTCCCTGACATTTATGATTCTCCATTAAAGATGAACTGAAGTTGTTTATTTCAATTCATTTTTAAGAAACGATGGGTCAAGAGGCATTGTCCATGTTTAGATAATTATATAATTGTAGAGACATAATTAGCAGAGAATCACAGTGAGGTGCTCAGCCAGCAGTAGGGATCTGCAGTAGATTAAAACAAGACAGGGCTGCTTTGCGGTGATACCAAACATTACAAAGCCACCAATGTAGTTTAGATCTGACTATATCACATAGACCAAGAGCCAGACATAAAGGAATGCTGTGGGATTCTTAGTTAAGCCGAACTTTACACTTGCCTAAGACTTTAGATAGAAGTTCAAAGCAGACAAATAATTTACACTGAGTTGCTAATAGATTTACAGCCTGGGTTAATCTTCTGATGCCTGAGCAATATCATCAGCAGAAGCAAATATAGACGTGGCCTCACGTTCTGCTGAATCTCTGCTGTCTAAACTAATGATTGTCTAAATCTGCATCTGCTGCTATTTAATCTGTCCTGGAACCCGGGCGAAGTATTTAGAGCAGGCTGGGAACACAGAAGTACTTTATCAGTGGCTGTTGGTCTTGGATGGCCTCAATTTTTTAAAATGTTTTACTAAGATTTCTGAAAATAATATTTACTTTAAAGGGGAACTATGGTCTCCATACTAGTGGCCTTTATTAAAAAGGTCACACTCCTACCTTTAAAATGACTCCATGATCATGCTTCTAGCTGCAGTTTATCCAAAGTTACAGCAGTACAAAGGGTGTTTTTCCTGCTAGTATTTTGAGCTGTGACATCACCAGCACCACTGCTCTGCTCCCAAGTCTCATGTTGGAGCATGCTCACTTGTATCATCAACTCCATCTTAAGCTTCTTACTCCTTATTAATTTTTTAAGTTAACCACAAGCCTCAACAGAAATTTTTTATCTCCCTAAGAGATGGTTGCAGGACAGGTCTGTAACTAGCTTCAGAAAATAGCGATTTTGGGGGGTGGGGCTTATGACACATCTTTTAACAAATGCCTGTCACCGAGACACAGAGATAGGGCAGTCTGGGAGGTGTAACTTTACTAGCTTATACCTCAAGGGCAAGACCATAACGTTCCCTATTAGGGTCCTGCAAACAGGACGTCAGTATTTATATATATATATATATATATATACACACAGACAGTGGCGTAACTGCCCCCTCCACAATCAGCTGTTTTTAAACAGCTGATTGCGCATATAAATGAAACATACGCTTGATCAGCTGTTTAAAAGGCTGGAGCTTAACTTCCAGGACCAAACCAGAAGTTAGGGTCCGGTCTTTTAAACAGAAGATTGCGTGTATGTTTCATTCATATGCTCAATCAGCTGTTAAAAAACAGCTGATTGCAGAGGTTATTGGCTTCGTGATCAGAGGTTATGGGTTGTGTATAGTATATGTATTTGCATTGAACTGGGCACTTTTATAGAGACCACAGTTACCCTTTAAGGTAACGATGTTGGTTCGCTGAGCATGATGGGATTAGTTATTTACAGCAGTTAAAGGTATGGCGGTTATTTTTAGAGATCAAACAGCTTAAATGGTCTTTCCCTGATCCTCCATGTTTCTTACAAAAAAGAGTGGTTGCAGAATGAGTTTAGTTTAATTTTGTTTAATATTGCCACATAAGCAGTAATAGGGGTGATGTTCTATCTAATAAAGATCTGAGGGACAGTGTCATCTTGGATGTGACCTAAAACCAAAGACCTTTGTTTGAAACATACGGTAGATATATTTTATGGACACTCTGACTGAGGAAGCTTTGTACCAGTTTGTCTTCTTTAGGGATGAGTCCTCGTTTCAAAACAAATCTGGTTTTGATTCAATAGAAAAATAAAAAGATTTGTTCATAAATGAAAGTTGTGATTGAAAATTCAAAATAATTCTGATTCAATTGGGTTTGAATTGGATTTTCGGGAACTTCAGAAAAGGTTTGGAGGAACCACTGTCAGAATGAAGCCAGTATTCAAACCTTCTAGCTGGGATAATGATATAAACCAGTTACAAAGTTGCTTAGTTGGCTGTTGTTTGCGGTATATCGGAAGTTTTTTTTTTCTTTGGCATTTTTACGAACTCTCCCTTTAATATATATGTTTCATTTTTTCTTCCTTAAACCTTTATATTGGGACAGTGTTATCGTCTGAAAAAGCAATTGAAATAAAATAGCCATGCTTCCCGGGCTAATTGTCTTCTCAGTAAGCTGTAGAATATTAAGATAAAACAAATAATATTACTTCTAGGTCCCGATAGAGGGAATGGGGAAGATTCTCGTAAACATGTTTATTTTGCCTTTTATGTGCAAACAAAACTGCTTTAATGGGCTGGGTTTGTTCAGACTTTAAAATGACATAATTATTATATATATATATTTATGTACACAATAAGTACAGCAGTATATATATATGTACAGCAGTGGTATTGCAGGCAGTTCCATCAGTTCATATGCTCAGGTGAAACCTTTTAGGATAAGTATATAATAAGAATAGATGAATAGATAAATTCCTGCGTCTTTTTCAAAGTAAACTGCTTTATTGTTGAAAAGTGTACAGAAGCAATATTTCGGTCACTATTTTGGACCTGTATGTAGCTGTATATTCTAGGGGCTCGTTCCACTAGGTCTGTTTTTGATGTGCTTTTCTGAATGGGGCTTTTTGAAAAACGCAGGACACAGGACATTAGTGCAAAATCCATGCTTGCCGATGTACTAAGAATGGATTTAGTGTGGTTTTTGTGCAGCATAGCACATGTAGCAAAGGCTGAGTTAAGATTTGCACAAACCTTAACCCTTTTCTATAGAGGCATACAGGATATCTGGCATCCGATTTTACATGGTCAATATACAGACTGTAATAGGAAAAATGTGTTAAAAAATCTCTTCTTTTAACTTGATTAGGTGACATTTAAAAACAAGGGACAGTAATAATATATAGAATAATGGAATATTCCTCCTATTTTTCTTTTTGTAATAATCTGGACCTGTCTATCCTACACACACTCAGGGTTATTCAATTATTAATTATTCAAAGTTCTTATCGTTTAAAATGGTGCTTATTTTGCCCCAACCAATCATATGTTAGCTTTCAAATGTTAAATAAGATCTGATTGGTTGGGGCAAAATTAGCACCACTTTAAACGATAAGAACTTTTATTGAATCTCCCTGTATATCTATTCTTACTCCTGCACTTCTACCCCTTCCTTCGTAACTGTATGTTACCCTCCTAACTAGATTGGAAGCTCTGCGGAGCAGGGACCTCCTTTCCTCTTGTGGTAAGGCTCTAAAACTTATATGTTTATATATTTATGTACTGAACTATCTATGTATTTGTTCCCTTGTAGGACTTTTTATTATTTTGCTATTGTACAGCGATGTGTCCCCAAATGGCTCTTTATAAATAAACTACATACTTACATACAAACATACATACATACATACACACATGCATACACACTGTACCCAGAGATGTACATGTTTCTCAAACCAACAATTACACTGAAAAAGGCTAAAAAGATCTAGAGGATTCTTTAATGGCATAAAATTAGCAGGTTTTGCAATGTAAAGGGTAAGTGGACCCATCAGAGTATTAAGTAAAGGCGAAGCACAGTAAAGTATGTGGATGGATGTTGCAAAACAATTAAGAGAAATAGAAGTTATTGTTTAATTGCTCATGTCTACAAAATGCTCTAGTTAGTTAATGACCTTTACCCTCGACCCACCATAAACATAAATGGGTTTTTTCGTTTTTGCTGATAATGATTTCTTTAGGCCACGAACTGACGGAAGCTTTTTTAATGGGGCAGTCAATTCATCTTGTGAGAAAAGCTATTAAAGCACCTTCTATCTGTCTACGGCTGACACATTGGGGCTTTGTATGAACGCTGAAAAAGGGGGGCATGTGTAATGAAGAGCTTAATGCACCTGGTTGCTCCCATACGAAGTCATGTACATCTGTACAGCATCTATAATTAGAGATGTTCAAGACCAGCCAGTTTTGTTCCATTTTAGGAATTTCGAAAAAATTTCAAAATCCGAAACTGCATCCATAGGGAAAATAAACAGCATGGTAACTTCCAGTAGATGGGTCAGATACCTGGGAAATGGTCAGGGGAACATGTACAAATCACCCAGACATTAAAAAACTTCTGGTACACACAAGCTATTTTCTAGATTCCAATCGGACTTTCAAGGGTTACTGAACAAATGAGGCCTGGAAAGTAGCCCCTATGCACACACTCTTTATAATAATATGAATATGGATGAAAACATGGGATATCTGGATTCTATATATATATGACACCTAATCCAATATGGATGCGCTGCCACAATATATATCAGGTTACATCCAAAGGAAATACGCTACCACACAAATTGCTCCTACAGCCTGGAAATGTGGACATGGGGAACTGCTAAAGATGTGTGATAAATATCGTTCATAAGCAACATGCCATACACTGTAACAAAACGCAAACTGCTTTTATTTTTTTAACTGTTTAAAATACCAATAAAAATGGATTGAACACCAAAAAAAAAAGGAGCCGCGATGTTCGGTACCCTCGATAGCACGACTGGAAACTCGAAGATGTTTTTCAAACTTACTTTCTAAAACTAGTTTCGAGAACCATGAAAAGTCGCTCCTTACTTTCCAGAACTATCGAAAATACAGAAGTTCCAAAATCTTTTAGTACCGGTCGGTTCTGACGGAACGTTCGGATTTCAGAACCGGACGCGGGTCCCATCTCTATCTATCATTTACTATAGATGGCCGTACCGTTGTCTCTGTGCACTTTGCGGTCACAAAGTATCGATCAAACATTGCAACATCGATTTAGCGCAGATTTCAAAGACAGATAAAAAACACAGAACATTTTCTGACTTGTCTGATGCTAGATATTGCCCATTGAACAGAAGGCCATACACAGGTTAACTATACGAGTGCCTAAATCAAATTGAACAAAAATAAACGGCTTTCTGGCTAGCTTTAAATTTTTCTTACCACCAATAGTTTTTTTTAATGAAACCCAAGGCTGGGAACACATGGGACGAGATTTGTTCTAGTCGCAGCAAAAGTAGCCACCCATTCATCCCATCTACACCATACTGTACAATATTTCCCGCCGACCAGGGCAACATCCACCATGAGGCAGAGTGAGACATTTGTCTCAGGCAGCACCCCTGCACAGAAGAGGCAGCAGACAGGCAGTGGTAGGGAAAAATGTTTTTTCCTTGACTGGGCATGAAAAAAAATCATTTTCCCTAGTAACAGATATGATGTTGTTAAAATTATTCTATATATACGGTAGGTTTGTTTGTTAGGCTAGGTTAGACTTGTTAGGAGCCTGCTTACAAATCCACCATCAAAGCCAAACCCATTTTAACACAGCGGCAGCTTCCTTTGTGCTGCACCTCGAAATAATCAAGGGTGGCATTCTAAAGTTTGTCTCAGGCAGCAAAAACCCGAGAAGTGCCCCTGCCGCCGACCAAGTGATACATGGTAATATTGGTCGGTCGGTTGGAAATATTGTGTACCCAGTCTAACTGCCATGTGAGGTATAATGCCAAGATGTGGTTTTGTGCATTTTTGTCACTTAGAATTACCGTACACCTGACTCCTTACGGATCTATGAAATTGGGAGATTTGCTGCTTGTGCCGATTCTATTCAGCTGAGGATTGAAAGGTTAAAAACCATGAATTAGGTCATTTCGCAGGAGGCTGAGAGAAATGGACATTCCATGTGTTTGGTTATAGGAAATTAAATAAGATTCCTTGCGGAATGCTTGTCTTTATGTGTGTGTAGAACAGTGGGGAAAGTACACGGGAATCCCTGAATTAGCCACAGTCTAAAAACCAATCTCCCAGGAGAGCGAATCTGAACCTCCTCACTGGCATTTAATAGTAATTGGGTTTTGTGGGGATTTTAAAATAATGTGAACATCGGGTATACAATTACCAGCCCACCCTGGTGAATATCACAGACACAGAGCCCGAGGGCCATATTTATAAAGGGCTGAAAATAGCGCCGCCTCGGAAAAAATACCGCTTTTTGCCATATTAATAATGGCGAGCAGCATCGCCGCAGATTTAAACCAAGCATTGAATAATTGACCAATCCTAATTGGATTAGGACTTTCTGCAAACCTATATAAAGAGGTGCAACCCTCCGCGGAGCTCAGAAGTCACCGCAGTAGATGGCAGAAGAAAGAAGAGGCTAGCAACATCGGCTCCGCTGAGGCTGGCAGTGCCAGCGGGCTCACTGTCGGCCGCAGTGAGCCTGCCTGGCATCGGCAACTTCAGTGGTGTTGGTGACGCTAGCCCGAAGACGCCATGTTGGATCAAGACGCCAGTGAAATCAACCGCAGGGTTACTTCTCGGGGCCAGTAGCCTTGGCGGAGTTGATGTCACCAGATTGAAGAAAGAAGAAATCGCCCAAGGGCTCTTTTAAGAGTCGCCGGTGGTCCCGGTTCGAGCTGCAGGATCCCCAACAAGTGCTGCAAGGGCCCTTACAGGGGCTGGGGAGGGGGGTCCCGTTGGACCCCCTATGCCCCAAAGGGCCCTTCTCAGGGCCCCAAGGGCACTTGTAAGTGCCGCAAAGGCCCTGATAGGGCAGGGGAAGGTGGTCCCTGCTCAAGCTGCGGGACCCCCTAAGCACCAAAAGGCACTTTTCAGGGGGTGGAGGGTCCCTCCACCCCTCCCAGCGGGTCCTTCCCTCCCCCTCCCTGCAAGAGTACAGGGCAGGGGTCTGGGATGGGCTGCTGGGAAGGGGTCACGGCGGGTGGTCACATTCGCCGTGGGGGGCAAGGGCGGAGTGGGTGGATGCCCATGCCCACTCCACGGGGGGCGAGGGCAGGAGTCGAATGCCTCCGCTGCTCCCCTCCGGCAAAAGCAGATGCGACCAGAATAGAAGTGAGCGGTAACTGATGCGCGAAGCGCAAAAAGTTAACGAGGCGTTATATAAATCACGTTAATATCGATTTTGGTGAAAGGGGCAAGAAAATGCGGCCGCGAAAAGTTACTGATCGTTTATAAATATGCGTATATATAAGTGTTGACACAGTGAGAACTACTATAAACCTTGGCTTTAAATTGGCAGGTTTGTTCGGAAAATATGGCACATTTTACTGACCCCCCCATAAAATATCACGATCGCCCAAAAGGAGATTTTTTTATTAGTAATGTTTTCATTGTTTTGTGGCCTATTATAATAGAATTCTACCTCCCCACATGACTGTTTGCTTACCTGGGTTTGTTCTTCCTCTTTATGCTTGGCAAGTTACCCTCCATGTACTCTCAGAATCAGAATTAAACTGGGTACTATGAAGGAGTTGTACTGTGAAAGATCTATCTATCTATCTATCTATCTCTCTATCTATCATCTATCTATCTATTTATATATCTATCATCTATCTATCCATCTATCATCTATCTATCTATCTATCTATCTATCTATCTTCTTTCTATCTATCTATCTATCTATCTATCTATCTATCTATCTATCTATCTATCTCTCTATCTATCATCTCTCTATCTATCTATCTATCTATCTATCTATCTATCTATCTCTCTATCTATCATCTATCCTATCTATTTTTATATCCTCTATCATCTATCTATCCATCTATCATCTTCTATCCTAGCTATCTATCTATCTATCGCTATCTATCTCTATCTATCTCTGTATCTATCATCTTCTCTATCTATCTATCTATCTATCTATCTATCTCTATCTATCTCTATCTATCTATCTATCTATCTATCTATCTATCTCATCTATCTGTCTGTCTGTCCTATCTATCTATCTCTATCTAATCTATCTATCTATCTATCTATCTATCTATCACTATCACCATACTATCTATCTATCTATCATCTATCTATCTATCTCATCTCTCTCTATCTATCTATCTATCTAGCTATCTATCTATCCTCTATCTATCTATCTATCTATCTATCTTCTCTGTCTGTCTGTCTGTCTCCTCTATCTCTCTATCTATCTTCTATCTAATCTTATCTATCTATCTATCATCTATCTATCTATCTATCTATCTCTCTATCTATCATCATCTATCTATTTATATACTATCATCTATCTATCTATCTATCTATCTATCTATCTATCTATCTATCTATCATCTATCTATCTATCTATCTATCTATCTCTCTCTCTATCTATCTATCTCTCTATCTATCATCTATCTATCTATCTATCTATCTATCTATCTATCTATCTATCTATCTATCTACTATCTATCTGTGTGTTCTATCTGTGTGTCTGTCTGTCTGTCTGTCTGTCTGTCTGTCTGTCTGTCTGTCTGTCTGTCTATCTATCTATCTATCTATCTATCTATCTATCTATCTATCTATCTGTTAAAGGCGAAGTTGAGTATAAACACACATGCTTGCATGAACCCTTTGAATTCTCTATGTATAATTAAATGCTTTGAAAGTACCGATTCCTGTTTGCAGGACCCCTAATAGTGTTTGTTATGGTCTTGCTTCTTGACTCTGCCCCTGGGTTAATTCAGTTGTTCAGTAGAGATCTGAGCATTTTACTATTAGAAAATAAGCACCCAGAGAAGAGGAAGGCTAGAGAACCTGACATGGCAGCTCACAACCGGGCATAGCAATGGGCATCAAATCAGTCTTGCTGCTGTTTGTTTTGTTTTATATGATGGTAGTAAGTAGAGCTGGGAGCAGTCACAAGCAACCTTCCTTTACTTTATATATACTTTATGGAGATCACTTGTGACTGTGTAGCCCCATCTTCCAGAATCTCACAGATTGGTACTGTGTGTACCCAGCTTAATAGACATTGTGGATTGGTACTGTGTGTACCCTGCTTAATAGACATTGCAGATTGGTACTGTGTGTACCCAGCTTAATAGACATTGTGGATTGGTACTGTGTGTACCCTGCTTAATAGACAGCTTAATAGACATTCGGATGGTACTGTGTGCACCCAGCTTAATAGACATTGCGGATTGGTACTGTGTACCCAGCTTAATAGACATTGCGGATTGGAACTGTGTGTACCCAGCTTAATAGACATTGCGGATTGGTACTGTGTGCACCCAGCTTAATAGACATTGTGGATTGGTACTGTGTGTACCCAGCTTAATAGACATTGCGGATTGGAACTGTGTGTACCCTGCTTAATAGACATTGCGGATTGGTACTGTGTGCACCCAGCTTAATAGACATTGTGGATTGGTACTGTGTGTACCCAGCTTATAGACATTGCGGATTGGTACTGTGTGTACCCAGCTTAATAGACATTGCGGATTGGTACTGTGTGCACCCAGCTTAATAACATTGTGGATTGGTACTGTGTGCACCCAGCTTAATAGACATTGTGGATTGGTACTGTGTGTACCCAGCTTATAACATTGTGGATTGGTACTGTGTGTACCCAGCTTAATAGACATTGCGGATGGAACTGTGTGTACCCGCTTAATAGACTTGCGGATTGGTACTGTGTGCCCCTGCTTAATAGACATTGCGGATTGTACTGTGTGTACCAGCTTAATAGACATTGCGGATTGGAACTGTGTGTACCCTGCTTAATAGACATTGCGGATTGAACTGTGTGTACCCTGCTTAATAGACATTGCGGATTGGTACTGTGTGTACCCAGCTAAATAGACATTGTGGATTGGTACTGTGTGCACCCAGCTTAATAGACATTGCGGATTGGAACTGTGTGTACCCTGCTTAATAGACATTGCGGATTGGTACTGTGTGTACCCAGCTTAATAGACAGGCGGATTGGTATTGTGTGTACCCTCTTAATAGACATTTGGATTGGTACTGTGTGTACACGCTTAATAGACATGTGGATTGGTACTGTGTGTACCCTGCTTAATAGACATTGTGGATTGGTACTGTGTGTACCCTGCTTAATAGACATTGTGGATTGGTACTGTGTGTACCCTGCTTAATAGACATTGTGGATTGGTACTGTGTGTACCCTGCTTAATAGACATTGTGGATTGGTACTGTGTGTAACCAGCTAAATAGACATTGCGGATTGGTACTGTGTGTACCCAGCTAAATAAACATTGTGGATTGGTACTGTGTGTACCCAGCTAAATAGACATTGTGGATTGGTAATGTGTGTACCCAGCTTAATAGACATTGCAGACTGGTACTGTGTGTACCCAGCTTAATAGACATCGAGATTGGTACTGTGTGTACCCAGCTTAATAGACATCGAGATTGGTACTGTGTGTACCCAGCTTATTAGACATTGCGGATTGGTACTGTGTGCACCCAGCTTAATAGACATTGCGGATTGGCACTGTGTGTACCCTGCTTAATAGACATTGCGGATTGGTACTGTGTGTACCCAGCTTAATAGACATTGCAGACTGGTACTGTGTGTACCCTGCTTAATAGACATTGCGGATTTGCACTGTGTGTTCCCTGCTTAATAGACATTGCGGATTGGTACTGTGTGTACCCAGCTTAATAGACATTGCGGATTGGTACTGTGTGTACCCTGCTTAATAGACATTGCGAGATTGGTACTGTGTGTACCCAGCTTAATAGACATTGTGGATTGGTACTGTGTGCACCCATCTTAATAGACATTGCGGATTGGTACCGTGTGTACCCAGCTTAATAGACATTGCAGACTGGTACTGTGTGTACCCAGCTTAATAGACATTGCAGACTGGTACTGTGTGCACCCAGCTTAATAGACATTGTGGATTGGTACTGTGTGTACCCTGCTTAATAGACATTGCGAATTGGTACTGTGTGTACCCTGCTTAATAGACATTGCGGATTGGTACTCACAATGTCCTATTAAGCAGGGTACACACAGTACCAATCCGCAATGTCTATTAAGATGGGTGCACACAGTACAATCCACATGTCTTAAGCTGGGTACACCAGTACCAACCCACATGTCTATTAAGCTGGGTACACACAGTTCCAATCCACAATGTCTATTAAGCTGTTACCACCGTACCAATCCGCAATGTCTATTAGCAGGGTACACACAGTACCAATCCGCAATGTCATTAAGCAGGGTAACACAGTACCAATCGCAATGTCTATATAGGCTGTTACACACAGTACCAATCCGCAATGTCTATTAAGCGGGTACACACAGTACCAATCCGCAATGTCTATTAAGCAGGGTACACACAGTACCAATCCCATATCTATTAAGCAGGTACACACAGTTAAATCCGCAATGTCTATTAGCTGGGTACACACAGTACCATCCGCAATGTCTATTAAGCGGGTACACACAGTTCAATCCGCAATGTCATAGCTGGGTGCACACAGTACCAATCCACAATGTCTATTTAGCTGGGTACACACAGTACCAATCCGCAATGTCTATTAACAGGGTACACACAGTTCCAATCCGCAATGTCTATTAAGCAGGGTACACACAGTTCCAATCCGCAATGTCTATTAAGCTGGGTACACACAGTACCAATCCGCAATGTCTATAAGCAGGGTACACACAGTACAATCCGCAATGTCTATTAAGCAGGGTACACACAGTTCCAATCCGCAATGTCTATTAAGCTGGTACACACAGTACCAATCCACAATGTCTATTAAGCTGGGTCACACCAGTACCAATCCACAATGTCTATTGACTGGGTGCACACAGTACCAATCCACAATGTCTATTAAGCTGGTGCACACAGTACCAATCCACAATGTCTATTAAGCTGGTACACACAGTACCAATCCGCAATGTCTATTAAGCTGGGTACACACAGTACCATCCACAATGTCTATTAAGCTGGTGCCCCAGTACCAATCCGCAATGTCTATTAAGCAGGGTACACACAGTTCCAATCCGCAATGTCTATTAAGCTGGGTACACACAGTACCAATCCACAATGTCTATTAAGCTGGGTGCACACAGTACCAATCCGCAATGTCTATTAAGCTGGGTACACACAGTTCCAATCCGCAATGTCTATTAAGCTGGGTACACACAGTACCAATCCGCAATGTCTATTAGCTGGGTGCACACAGTACCAATCCGCAATGTCTATTAAGCTGGGTACAACACAGTACCATCCGCAATGTCTATTAAGATGGTGCACACAGTACCATCCCAATGCCTATGACTGGGTCACACCAGTACCAATCCGCAATGTCTATTAGCAGGGTACACACAGTACCAATCCGCAATATCTATTAAGCAGGGTACACACAGTTCCAATCCGCAATGTCTATTAAGCAGGGTACACACAGTACCAATCCCCAATGTCTTTAGATGGTGCACACAGTTCCAATCCGCAATGTCTATTAGCTGGTACACACAGTACCAATCCACAATGTCTATTAAGCTGGTACACACAGTACCAATCCGCAATGTCTATTAAGCAGGGTACCACAGTACCAATCCGCCATGTCTATAAGCAGGTACACCAGTACCAATCCGCAATGTCTATTAAGCAGGGTACACACAGTTCCAATCCGCAATGTCTATTAAGCTGGGTACACACAGTACCAATCCCCAATGTCTATTAAGATGGGTGCACACAGTACCAATCCACAATGTCTATTAAGCTGGGTACACACAGTACCAATCGCAATGTCTATTAAGCAGGGTACACACAGTCCAATCCCAATGTCTATTAAGCAGTACACAGTACCAATCCGCAATGTCTATTAAGCGGGTACACACAGTACCAACCGCAATGTCTATTAAGCAGGGTACACACAGTACCAATCCGCAATGTCTATTAAGCTGGTTACACACAGTACCAATCCAATGTCTATTAAGCTGGTACACACAGTACCAATCCGCAATGTCTATTAAGCAGGGTACAACAGTACCAATCCGCAATTCTATAAGCAGGGTACACCAGTCCAATCCGCAATGTCTATTAAGCTGGGTACACACAGTACCAATCCGCAATGTCTATTAACAGGGTACACACAGTTCCAATCCGCAATGTCTATTAAGTCGGGTGCACACAGTACCAATCCACAATGTCTATTAGCTGGTACACACAGTACCAATCCGCAATGTCTATTAGCAGGGTACACACAGTTCCAATCCGCAATGTCTATTACAGGGTACACACAGTTCCAATCCGCCATGTCTATTAAGCTGGGTACACACAGTACCAATCCGCAAGTTCTATTAAGCAGGGTACACACAGTACCAAATCCGCAATGTCTATTAAGCAGGGTACACACAGTTCCAATCCGCAATGTTCTATTAAGCTGGGTACACACAGTACCAATCCACAATGTCTTATTAAGCTGGGTACACACAGTACCAATCCACAATGTCTATTAGCTGGGTGCACACAGTACCAATCCACAATGTCTATTAAGCTGGGTGCACACAGTACCAATCCACAATGTCTATTAACTGGGTACACACAGTACCAATCCGCAATGTCTATTAAGCTGGGTACACACGTACCAATCCACATGTCTATAAGCTGGGTACACACAGTACCAATCCGCAATGTCTATTAGCAGGGTACACACAGTCCAATCCGCAATGTCTATTAAGCTGGGTACACACAGACCAATCCACAATGTCTATTAAGCTGGGTCACACGTACCAATCCGCAATGTCTATTAAGCTGGGTACACACAGTTCCAATCCGCAATGTCTATTAAGCTGGTACACACAGTACCAATCCGCAATGTCTATTAGCTGTGCACACATACCAATCCCAATGTCTATTAAGAGCTGGGTACAACACATTACCAATCCCAATGTCTATAATGGGGAGGTGGGTGGGGCCAGTACTACCATATTAACACACACACTTTTTGGATAACCCTCACCACCCAACTAACCTTCTCTTCCATAACAATAGACAGACTTTAAACATCCAAAATTTGTTTTATGGTCTGAATTGCAAAATCACACACGACACATGTTCACACACTTACATGATCACCACCACACATACCCCACCTTTCTGTTACCATGGCAACCATACATATATATATATGTATCTAACCAGAATAACTATGACTTTAATGCCCTCTTTCATTAACCATAATAAGATATTTGAGTTTTAAATCCTGCTGCACAAACCAAACATCCCCATCCAAATTGCAGTCCATCGTCCCTTCCGATAATCCAAACTAGGGTTAGTCACGCTAGCCAATCGTAAATTGTCTAGTATGAATTTAACCCCTAACAGAGCGCAGGGGCGGCCCAGCACCTCACCGTAAATATGTTCCAAGTTCAAAGTACAATTAATGCTCTAATAATATAACTTATTCTGAGGACATTTTTGTTTTAATGTAGTTAATGAAAATAAATTCTGCAAAAAATGACCATCAAATCATTAGGCTTAATATAGCTCGGAATCTGAACATTATTCGGGGACTTGCAGCCATTTGGGGGGCTCAGTTTTATAGCCATCTATAGCATCTGGTACTTTAAGAGAAGGGGAGTTCCAGCACACTATGGTTTAATAACACCTAGGTTAAATAAGCAGTATTAAAGGCTGTAAGCCAAGGCAGGTTTGATAGTATAGAAGCCAACCATTAAACTGGTTACATATTCTCATGCAGGTTCAGCCAGAGACAGAAAGGTTAAAGCAATTAGCAGCTAAAAGGTTTTTTCCCTCTGAATCCAATTGACTTTCATTTCCAGGAGCAGCCAGTTAGAGGTCCCTTGTTAACAGTTACGACAGGAACCATCTTGTCTGGTTATAGCCACATGGATTCCTTCTCAGGCTCCTGCTACTGAGAAGCATTCTAGTTCTCCCTAAGGAGCTCGAGTGCAAAGATAAAAGACACATTAAAAGTGATATGAACCGTGCAGACGAGGAGGCGTTGTGTCCCTTGAGGACTATCATTTAGGATTCAGAGGAAGTAAAATGGGTTTTGTTTTTCCAATAAAATATCGTGAGGGGAATGATTTTAGCAACGAGTAAAATAACGTTCTTCGTTCCTCATCTCACTCATGCCAGATTCATAAAACAAATTCTAAACATCATTAAGAAAAATAGTATAGAAGGAAGGGAAAGGATGGGTCCATTGAACCTCATCCCTCACTGATAGGGATCCGGGTCCAGCTTGGATATGACATGGAACCCCTCGGTTCCGAGATCCAAATGTTCTGTCTAAAAGCGTGCAGACGTTTGGATTTCGGGACTGGAAAGTAGTTTCTGATCGTATTTTTTTCAAGGATTATGGAACCTTCATGGCTATTCCGAGAATTATCGAAAATAGCCTTAAACGTTCCCTAATCATCATCGGGATGAGATCCTTAAATCTGAATGATCTTACCAGTTTCCGTCCATCTCTACTCATTGCCAAGGTTGCCAGGCATCCCTATTTGACGGGATTGTTCCGACTGCAGGGACAAAGCCAAGTTTCACACAGTCAGGGTTGAAACCCCATTCTATTAACGACCTAGTAGCCCCGCTAGAACGCCAACTTCCACCCCACTTTCCACCCTCCTTCCTTATTGATATTCTGACTTCTCCTCTTCGGGTTTTATATAGGACACCCAGCTGTTGATTTACCCACATGTCCCCATCTCCTATAGGTTGTATGATTTATATATAACATTACAGTCTGACAGTCAGAGATTCACTTTCAGATAATAAAAATAAAATGAAATCTTGGCCAAAGAAATCAAGGGAGAAAAACATGTCCCAAGAGAGGGTAAATATATTACATTGTTCTTACAATATCAGGATAAATAGCCCCAGCTGCCCGTTCTTACATCTCTGTGCACACAGCTTTCTGTTATTTTCTCTTGGATTCAATGAGAAACTGCCAATATCCTTACAATGTAACCTTTCCCCTATGGAGACCATTAGTACTGACCCCTCCAGTAATGGACTATCATGTGACCACTGAATTCTGACATTGGCCCCTTTATTTGGATGTTGTGATTTTTTTAAAGGGTAACTGTGGTCTCCAATTCTTCCAAACCAGTAAGAATGATATAACAAGCCTCCTCACATCACACCTTCACAATAAAACCTAAATCACATCTCTAGATAATATTTGTGAGAAGTTATTGCTGGAAAGGTTCAGCAATATTACTTCCTGCTTTAACTCTTCCTGTTTTCACTCCATGTGACCAGCTTGTATCATGTGACCAGCCTGTCTGATTAATGGCTCCCCGTTCAACTGTCAATTTTCCCCCCAGGTACTTCCTGATTTCCGCAGCTAATTCTTTACTGAGCATGCTTCTCCCCCGGGGCGGATGGGCAGGCAATAAAGTGATGTCACTCAACCTACTGGAAGCAGGAAGTTTGAACATTCACCTCAATATCATTTCTCACAGGGAAGCCAGAGATGTGATTGTTGGCTCATTATAAGAAAATACTGCAAGTGAAAGGCTGAAAACAGGAAGAGTTCAAGCAGGAAGTTAATACGTTGAACCTTTCCAGCAAAACTTCTACAAATATTATCAGAGATGTGATTTAGGTTTTACTGTGAAGGTGTGATGGAAGGCTTGTTATATCATCTTACGGGTTTGGAAGAATTTGAGACCACAGTTACCCTTTAATACAAATATTATTTAAACACCATTCCGCTACAGGGTACTCACAGGTCTTCAGAACTTCCAAACTTGAGCAGTGTGTGTGTGAGAGTGCAAGTGGAAACGGGAGGAAGAGTAATTATATAAGGGATAATCGCCCCTTACAGTGTAATTAAGATATTACGCCACCTCAGAGTTTCCCTGACCATATACAGGCAGGGAACTCTGAGGTGGGTATATCCTTATATTATAATGTTATTTATTATAATACATAAGTATCTGATTCCTCTCCCCATTTGCATTTTAATATATCTAGCCTTGTCCCTATCCCCACCATAATTTAAACCCTCCAAGCTACCTTCTGTAACTTAACCCAGTAGAAAAAGGAACATCTAGCCCAGCTTTGTCGGTTAAACAAATCTTTGTGAGGAGGAGAGACACATTGGTTATGAAGTGACAGGAAGCAGCTCCAGCAGGTTCCGTTAGTGAACGGGAAAAAAACGCTGAGTCGTTGTTCAGCATGAACACTGGAATGGGGAGGACGTGGATATAAAAATATAAGATATGAGTCACTTAGTGACATAGCTGAGTGATTTTATAAGGCTATATACCACTGCAGCTCCCATGATAAGATATCACAGTTATGTATTATATATGTATATATCAAATCAATTTTAAAAACTGGCACTCCCTCCCCTTGAACTTCTGCCTGGGTGCTGCTCAGCATAATACACACTTAGGACTTCACCAGGATAACTCTGTAAGTGCCGTATTTCATTTATACCCCACAGGTACTCCACCCCCCATGCGCACATCAAGACACCTTATATTTATTTACACAAGTGCACTTATTAAACCTTAGAAATTCTGTAAGAGCTACCCACGTACCTCCTCCATATAACAAGAACTACGAGTGCTCTTATTGTTTTCTAAGTATAATAAACCCATCAAATATTCTAAGTTCTGAAATTTTCTGGTTCAAAATTTCCTAAAGTTCTGCCGAACTTATTACCGTTGTGTCATTTGATTTGCTAAAAAAAAAAAACTATTTGCAGCCCACATCTAGATCTCTAAATTGAATCCCCTATTGAGGCTTCTAAACCTGCTACAGAAAAAATAGTAGTATAACAAATTTTATTAAAAAATATTATTATTGTTCTCCCAAGTCCTGCCCCATAGAGCCATGAATCTGTATCTTGCACTGATGAGATATAACAAGATCTAAACATGTCATGTCTGCAGGTCAATGATTGGCTCTATATATTAAGCTATATTGCATGTTATTAACCAGTGGTTCTGGACACATGCATAAGCTAAGGGATAATGGAGTATTTTGCATATCTCCGCCCCTTTCTCTGGGGAACCTGAGAGTAAGAAATTACTTGTTTCTTAGATTTTGTGGGCAATGCTATTCATATAGCATGAGACTGCAAGATGCCTTCTGTTATAAGAAGGCTTTGCCCCATTTTTATGTTCCGTAGAGAGATCTTTGCTCCTTTTGTACCAATGTCACTACATCCATATAAAATCCACACTAAACATCCATGATCAGAAATTCATTGCATGGTGGTCTACAGTCCCCTGAGGTTTACAGAATCCCCCCTCCCGTCTTCCTAATAAAAGATAAATGGTCGGATGCTCAATAACACATAATGAGGAAACAAAACACTGGAAGAGTGGATTATAACTGTAACCACCGCCAGATATGACTGATGAGAAATGGTTCCACATTGACGTTATGCCTAAAGTAAATGAGGAGTGATGGGGGCCATGCCAGAATTCTCTCAATGATTGTCCTTGATGTGTCT
The DNA here is from genome assembly GCA_019447015.1 of Hymenochirus boettgeri. Lineage (NCBI taxonomy): Eukaryota > Metazoa > Chordata > Amphibia > Anura > Pipidae > Hymenochirus > Hymenochirus boettgeri. The sequence goes on along the minus strand of CM033474.1, from coordinate 19,324,693 downwards.
GTTAATGTGGTTAATGAATGATTACACCATTTTGTAACCGACTTGGAATGTCCTAATTACACAGCAAACATTGCGAAATGCCAGAACTTGGCACATTTCATATTTGCGGAGAAGCCGGCAGATTTGTTTTACAATATTTAGTCATAGTCACCGAATAGAAAATACTTTTCTCACCTGTATCCTGCTCGGTAAGCACAATGTACTGTATGTAAATGTGTGGTACATATTAATTTAGGGAGATATAATAAAAGTTCTTATTGTTAAAAATGGTGCTCATTTTGCCCCAACCAATCAGCTTGTACTTTCAATTGTTAAATAACACCTGATTGGTTGGGGCAAAATTAGCACCATTTTTTATAATAAGAACTTTATTGAATCTCCCTAATAGTGTGTTTACATTTGTGAATATGTACACTTGCTAACAATGGGTCCCTAGAACACAGTTGAGAAGCGAGAGAGTTCGAACAAACTCGGACTTCACGAACTATCCCGGACCCGGATTTCTCGGACTTTCGATAATTATCGAATTCGAAAATTGAATGACCTTCGAATAGCTTATTGGATAATTATCGAATGTTCGAATCATTATGGGATAATTATCGAATGTTTCGACGCGCGGAGCTTGAAAGTCCCGTGGGTGAGAATAAAATCGATTTGTTTGAAGTTCTGTATATTTAAGTGTGTTCCCCCGACCATTTCCCAGGTCCCAAGCCATTTACATTAAGTTACCGAACTTTTCAAACTATTTGACCCCCCTTGACTTTAATGGTCCATTTTCGAATTTACATATAGTTGACCCAACCCAAACCAAACCCAGTTCCAAAGTGGATTTCTTGCATCCGGTCTTTGCCGATTACATATTTTGGTGATTTTTTCCGAACTGCAGAACAGTTTTTGCTAATTATCTAACATTGGTACTGGACTTTTGGCCATTGTTACGTGTTCCAGACCATTCCCCAGGTCCCTAAGCCATTCCATTAGTTACCATTATTTATTTTCTAATTTAAGGCGGAACTTTTGGATTTTTTAACTCCCATTGCTTTAATGGTCCCCTTGCAGATTTTCGAATTTTCAAACTTTTTAAGAAAATCTGTGAATCTGCAAGATTTTAGTGAGTTCGCCCATTTCTAGAACACGGGTTTTCTAAGCAGTCTCCTCCTCTAACTAGGTATTACATATACCTTCCTCATTGGGACTAATTTATTTAACAACCCACCAAAACAGGTATGGTAAACGACTTCATACATAAACACACCCACCAACACCCATTTGTTTGATTAGGTCTGTGTCACACTAAATGCAATCAAAAGACAGGTTATCAGCGCTGATTAGGTCTGTGTCACAGCTAAATGCAATCAAGAGACTGGTAATCAATGCTGATTAGTGTCTGTGCAACAGCTGAATGTAATAAAGAGACAGGTAATCAGCACGGATTAGGTCTGTGACACAGCTGAATGTAATCAAGAGACAGGTAACAGTGCTGATTAGGACTGTGACACAGCTGAATGTAATCAAGAGGCAGTAATCAGTGTGATTAGGACTGCAACACTGAATGTAATCAAGAGACAGGTAATCAGCACTGATTAGGACTGTGACAACAGTGAATGAAATCAAGAGACAGGTAATCAGCACTGATTAGGTCTGTGACACAGCTGAATGTAATCAGAGAGACAGGTAATCAGTGCTGATTATGTCTGTGACACAGCTGAATGTAATCAAGAGACAGGTAATCATTGCTGATTGGACTGTGCACAGCTGATGTAATCAAGAGAAAGGTAATCAGTGCTGATAGGACTGACACAGCTGAATGTAATCAAGAGACAGGTAATCACACTGATTAGGACTGGACACAGCTGAATGTAATCAGAGAACAGGTAATCAGCACTGATTAGTTCTGTGACACAGCTGAATGTAATCAAGGCAAGTAATCAGTGCTGATTAGCTGTGACACAGCTGAATGTAATCAGAGACAGGTATCAGCGCTGATTAGGACTGTGACACAGCTGAAAACAATAAAGAGACAGGTAATCAGCACTGATTAGGTCTGTGACACAGCTAATGTATATCAAAGAACAGGTAATCACACTGATTAGGTCTGTGACACAGCTAAATACAATAAGAGACAGGTAATCGCACTGATAAGGTCTGGGACACAGCTAATGTAATAAAGGGAAAGGTAATTAGCACTGATTAGGTCTGTGACACAGCTGAATGTAAATAGAGACAGGTAATCAGCATGATTAGGTTTGTACACAGCTGAATGTAATAAGAACAGGTAATCAGTGCTGATTAGGTCTGTGACACAGCGAATTTAATAAAGAGACAAGTAATCAGTGCTGTATTGACTGTGTCACAGCTAAATGCAATCAAGAGACAGGTAATCAGTGCTGATTAGGACGTCACTGCTAAATGCAACTAATCAGTGCTGATTAGGACGGTTGTCACAGCTAAATGCAATCAAGGACAGTAATCAGTGCTGATTAGAGCTGTGTCACAGCTAATGCAATCAAGAGACAGGCATTAAGCTGATTGGTCATTGTCACACGCTAAATGCAATCAAGAGACAGGCATTAAGTTCTGATTAGGTCATTGTCACAGCAAATGCATCAAAAGACAGGCATTAGTGCTGATTAGTCTGTGTCACAGCTAAATGTAATCAAAGAGACAGGCAATAAGCGCTGATTAGTCTGTGTCACAGCTACAAGAGCCAGGTATCAGTGCTGATTAGCATGTGTGACAGCAAAATCCAACAAGAGACAGGTAACAGTCTGATTAGGACTGTGTCCCAACTAAATGCAATCAAGAGACAGGCATTAAGTGCTGATTGGTCTGTGTCACAGCTAAATGCAATCAAGAGACAGGCATCAAGTGATGATTAGGTCTGTTTCACAGCTAAATGCAATCAAGAGACAGGTAATCAGTGCTGATTAGGACCATTTCACAGCTAAAGGCAATCAAAGACAGCATAAGTGCTAATTAGGTCTGTGTCACAGCTAAATGCAATCAAGAAGGCAATAAGCACTGATTAGGTCTGTGTCACAGCTAAATGCAATCAAGAGACAGGTAATCAGTGCTGATTAGGATGGTACACAGCTAAATGCAACCAAGAGACAGGTTATCAGTGCTGATTAGGACTGTGTCACAGCTAAATGCAATCAAGAGACAGGTAATCAGTGCTGATTAGGACTGTACAAGTAAATGCAATGAAGAGACAGGTAATCAGTGCTGATTAGGACTGTGTCACACCTAAATGCAACCAAGAAACGGTAATCAGTGCTGATTAGAACTGTGTCACAGCTAAATGCAACCAAGAGACAATAATCAGAGATGATTAGGACTGTGTCACAGCTATGATGCTATCAAGAGACAGGTATCAGTGCTGATTAGGACTGTGTCACAGCTAAATGCAACCAAGAGACAGGTAATCAGTGCTGATTAGGCTGGTGTCACCGCTAAATGCAAATAAGAGACAGGTAATCACGCTGATTAGGACTGTCACAGCTAAATCCAAATAGAGACAGGTAATCAGCGCTGATTAGGTCTGTTTCACAACTGAGTGTAATTAAGAAAGGAAATTATAAAGTCTATGCGCAAATGGTCAGTGCAGCTAGATTCATGATTGCTTAGCTTAGTTAGCTAGATATCACACTTCTCCAATATTATTGTGATATTCACCCCGAATATTTGCTATTGAATCGTTAGCGACCTGGTTAAATCCATGTTATGTGTCTCTAGACACAGAAGAAAAAAAAGAACTGTAAATTGTCGCTTTCAAGCCAAATTAATTATTAACATTTAGGGTGCATGGCAATCAGTTTAAATAAGATGTTATGGTTCTAATACTGTTAGCAACCAAAACATGAAATAATCATGTTATAAGCATCCAAACTAATTATCTATACTTGAGAAAGGTTATTCTGCACAAAAAATTGCAGTTTATCCTTTTTGTTTGCTAGTTCTTTTCCATTTATTTACTCTATGGGAATATACAGCACTAACTGGAACATTGTTTGTGCCTGGGTGCAAGGTACAGCCAGAAAATGTATTTATTCCCAGTGCAACAACTGCTATCTGCCCCTACGGGAAGAACCAGGAAGCAAAAGAGAAAACAGAACATCAGGCAGTAGTTTTGATTAGACTAGACCTCTTAGCTTTCTAACGATTTACCTTATAACAATTTTAATTTGTGGATAGTACAGAGTGAATCCATACATACTCACAAATTCCTCCTTTCCCTTTTCTTTCCTTATTTAAGGATACAGACCCTGCAATAAAAATATAATGGTATTTGCGCTAAAAATAACGAGAAAGGGGATTTAAATACATCGGAAGGAAACCTTTCAATGTAAACCAGTTTATTGCAAGCTCTTAATAAAATCCTTCCCGTGATATGAATAAAAATAGTTCCGTTTTTTTTGTGTGTATGAGAAATGTTTTAAACAAGACATTAATCCTGGTGGTCCTGTTTCTCATAAAGTAGCATTTTGCAAAGAAAAAAAAGAAGTAAATTGCCTGGCACTAACATTTCTGGAGAAATAACCCAAACTGCTATTTGCAAGAGTTTACTCTGCGAGCCGCAACATTCCTGCTTTTTCTATGAAGTGGAGGGCGACTCCCAAACCATTTTCCATTCGGGCAATAATTAAAGACATAAGCTGGATTATTATGATAGGTTTGGGACCAATGAACCTTCTGAAAAGTCCTTATGAAGGTCTGGAATATGAAACTGGGTTTTTGAGTACAAGAAAAATAAACAAAAATCTGGAGACAGAAATGCTGTTAAATGTAATTGACGGTAAGCTCCCATTATTGCAGACCTCTGCAACGAATCCTGTTATTGTCCCAGTAATATGTCTACTGCATAATCAAAGATGCTATTTCATGTCTAGTATTTATCATGTTCCTAAGTATCTTGAAATTAAGGGCATATTCTCCCCTCAAAATAAAAAGTATCTATCCTCCGCAATCCCCCTAAACGACAACAGTTAGAAAGCTGACAGATGTAAAGCTAACTTGTTATGCTGCAAAATCCTCTTCCCCCCTCCCTCCTCTTAAAAGGTTTCCCGCCTACTCCAAGCTACTGAGCTCCTACAAGCATTCAGTCATTAGCTGTGATGTATTTGCTTAATGAAAAACTGAAGAGGGGTAGCAGATAGAGATGTAATGTGGGTTCGAATAAAACCCAGTTTTGAATCGAATGTGAGGGTTTCGAAGTCCCAACGAAACTTTCGGAACTCCTGAATTTCACGAAACCCAGTTTTTAGAATTTTCGATTTTTAATCAAAAGTAGACAATTTTCCAAAATTGAAAGTAGACGATTTCTGAATATCAAAAGTACACGAAACTCAAATTTTCAAACTTTCGAACTTTCCGAAAACTTCGAAAATTCGAAAACGGAACAAAACTCAATACAAAACCAGTTTTGACTATCTCTGTAACAGTACATCGGGCAGTATTTAAGGTTACACATTTTTAGCTTTCTTTCTAACTATTGCAGTCTTGAAGGTGATTTAACCTTTTTGTTTTTTCATTAGAGGGGTAGACTGCCATTTAAGTAAGGTTTTCGAAGGATTGGACTTTCCCCTCTATGACAGGAGCAGATTCCTCAAGGCAACCTAGTATCCTGACCCAAAGCACAGCCCTGCCTTGGCCTTGTCAGTTCTTAATCTGTCTTAGTCCATCAAGTTACATAAATTGTTATTCAGTTTTATTTATATCTTGTTGTATCATTATTCATTTTTAACCTTCGCTGTATCCTCAAGCCTAGAAGTAGATGAGATCCTTATTATTTATGGATCTGTTAAGAAAGTCATCCTATAATGAAACACTATAAATACAACGGATGGGGTGTCCCAATAAAGACTTGATGAATCGCTATGGATAGATGGAGAGAAGAGTGATAGAATCTTATACAATATACAATGAGAAAATGATGTTTTTCAGATGAAAGAGAAAGTAAAAGTCCAATAGAGATACTGGGAAGAAGGAATCTAAAGGGGAAAGGAGTGACTCATTCATGGATAGGGACAAATCATAACTTGCTCATATCATCCTGCAAAACTGACCCAACAACGGGCGATCCCATCCATGTTCCATGATCCCATCTACAAGCAAAAAGGCCTTAATGTCAAGTGTGACTTAGAAAGTCAACCTCCGTTTTAATCACCTCCCATTTTGAATATTTGATAGTAAAATCTTTCCCTGTCGACCCAAGTGCATCTCAGAAGTACACATAATAATATAAGGGGTTAAATACTCAGGGTCGTGGTTAAAATTGCATACTTTACATATTTAAAGAGATGTATCTAGAATAACATTGCTGTTAATTAAGGCATGTCCACCCTATAACATTTATCTTCCCGCAACTCCAACTGCTGTTTTTACCAGCTTATTACATGCTTTGTAACCAGGTATTTCATTATACATTTTCCTCCATTCTGGCAAAGGTATTTTCCTTCTCCTCTGTTCAATGAGCTTTTTATAAGCTTGAGCATGTGCAGTAGAGGCAGCGAGGGACACACACTTAATCGTTGGTTGGGATGTCAACAGTCATAGCCTTGATTACTACATGAAGGGAGGAACCAGTTTACTCTGCCAGAATAGGGACAATATTTTACTTAATATCTGGTTAATAATGCATCTAATAATGTTTTGAATATTTCAGTTGGGGTTGGGGCAGGTAACCGACACGTGACCATTTTTCTATTTTAAGGCTAGACATACCCATAAACCCCTAAACGTTCTTTGTGTTTGTGTAATGCTTGCTATTGCTTTCACCATAAGCTGGCAGCTTTTACTAGTGCAACTGGTAAAAATTCTAAATCCCTAACCAAATATATATATCATTTAATTCTAATGACAACTGCAGTAGCATTACAGAATTAGAGTACCAGTAGTCTGTCTCTGGTCCAAATACAAATCTACATTCTCCTATAACCAGACACTAATGACGGTCAGCTGGCCAACCATTCCGGAAGAGAAGTGAAATGTACTGTCAAGAAACAACGCTACAGATCTGACATCTAAAAAACAGCAGAGTACCATTTTTTTTTTTTTAATTATTACAGTGATCAATACCAATGTATCCAGTGTCAAGCTAACCTAAAGAACTAAAAAGCCATTGGGATAACAGTGAAATAGATTTTTTTTTATTGGGGCATAGCTGTCTAACTACAGACACATCCCATTGCACATACAAGTGGATCATGGATCCCTGACTGCATTTGGCACCTCAAGCTACAATTTTTTTGACATCTTTTTCCTTAAGAGACTTTCAACTTCTGCGGAGAATTCTCACCTCGAGAACGCCACATCCTGAGGTAAAATGATCAAAAAGCAAATAATTCGGCTTTGGCCTTCATGGTCTCTTTAATAACAGGTGTATTAACATAGTACAACTATATTACAAAAATTTCGATCCCCCTTGTTTATCTGAAATGTGAATGTGTTCCTTGAGACAAATATATCATATATATATGTAATTTGATCTTTGTTTACATTTACAAGGACAGCCGTCTCCGCTACAAAAAAACATTTGATTTTTCTTATTTGATGTCCTATCGTGTCTTGACTTTCTTACCCTTCAGTATTCACATGAGAGGAGCCAAATCAACAAAATTAGAAAGAAAAAACTTTATAGACATAATAGGGGATTATATCTACCCTGCGACATTCAAATCTGAGACAGTTTATGTTAAATGTAAAATTAAAGATTAATTTGGATCCAACAAATTTTTTTAAAATTTCAAAAAGTTTCTTAAAAAATTTAGAAATCGAAAATTCCTTTTAGAAAATTGAAAACTTGAAAATTACCCTTAACTGAATAGAGTTTCTGTAAAAGATACTCAGCCTGTCCTCAAAATTCCTCTTTCTTCTTCTTCTCACTCTTCTCAGTGCAGCTGTCAATAACACAGCCATGACAAATGATGTCATAGCAAATAAATACTGCGTCTGACACTGCTGTCTACTCTGTGCATTACAAGCTGTAATGAGCTTGTACAGCTATAAGAGGAGACAGCAACAAACATTGAAAAGAACGGTGGACTCTGGGTATTTATATGTCTTTAGGATTGCTGTCCTGACTTTAAGCCACCATTTGACCAGTCTGATAGTGGATCCAGTGATAGGAAAATTAAAGGCATGGTAAAAACATTCCAACTTATTAAGCAGAATTATTGCATTGGCTAATGGAATACTAGAGAAAAATGTTCTTCTGCTTGCCTACCAACATCATGTGCTAATCAGGTCTAATCATGCATAGAAGCAGTAAGAAGAATGACCGCCACTGAAACTCGATATTGAATCCATTTTGAATCCATTTGGTAATATTTACCTAGTCAGCTGGAAATAGTGTTATTATAATAATGTGACTCTGTCTGCTGATCCGTTGCCAAATATATACCGAATATATTTAAGGATCCATAGCAGTAAACTAATTCCAAACACACAGTCCACCACAATACAATGTCCCACAGCGATGGCCTCACATGGTCACCAATTTTAATCCCCTCTTGCTTAAACATAAGTGTCTCAATTAAAGTAACAAGACGGGGTTATCGTATTGTTTTTAAAGAAGGAAAATTCTTTAAACGCAGGCCTGTGTGTGGCCTTCAGAACCATTCATTCTCCTTATATTACACACTTGAAATAATTTTCTAAGAAAATCAGCTCCCAACTGTAAAGCTTTCCAGAACATCTAGGACTCGTTCTTGGTTCTAACTGTGTAAATTTCTTCCATCTCTTTTGACATGTGGGCAAAAAAATCAACCTGATGTAAGAGACAAACTAGGCAGGCAGGACCCTTGGACTTCCTAATCATATTAAGGGACAACATATCCTGTGAGTTAGTTGTATTTGTCTTTCCATACTATGTGAGAAACACAAAAAGAACACAAGTAGGCTTTAGTGATTTAGAAGAACTGTGGGCCATGTTTATAGAGCTACTGGATTGTAAAATAATGATAAAGCGCAATTTAACGAGCCTTTGAGTTATTGTAAATGGTAACTATGGCCGTAATGGTAAATAATACGCGTTATGGTAAATTACGCCTGGTAAGAGTTATGTAATGACAGTGTGAATTACTATGGTGGTGGGAAAAAAAAATAGGTATTACAAAATACCCCATGTTTGTATATATTCTGCAACTTTTGCTCCTAAATGTGAAAAGAAAAGGATCGTTCTAGAACATTTAGACTTTTAACAAGTAGCCTATTAGAATACTGGAATGTTTTAAAGGATAGGTTCACTAATATAGGACCTATCCTTTTGCTCTTAATTGAAAAATGGGAGGTAAAGGAGCTGTGTCTTACTTCCCATTCTTCAATTAATCTAACAGCCGGCAGGGAACTTTACAATTTACCCGCAACCACACCCTTCTGCTGACTCCGCTGGCTCCACCTCTAGTCACCAATCAAGCATTTAAAAGAGACTTTCAGAATTTTATACCCTTTCAAGAAATAAACAAGCATTTTGCTCATTTTACTAACACTAATCGTCCCATCTTGTGATTTCTCTCTGCATAATAAATAATTCCCGAATACAGACTCCCTGTATGCAGGGGCACTTAATGTGTCCATTAACATCCCTAAGCCCACTGGGTAACAAGATGCTCAGTAGTCAACTGCCAGTGATGCAACGCAATGACTAGTATGAGCATTTAAATGAAGTCAGCATTATGGGGAAAAAAGACCTAAAATTTCAGCTGGGTACCATTTTTTATTTTTCCAAAATATGAAAAATATGTTGAATTACCAAATTACATTTAATCTAAAAAATCATTAAATAAATAATAATTTCTTCCCCTCAACTTTATTGAGAAATTCTGATTAGCTTTTAGGGATATAGTTTATTTATCTTTGCTGCTGATATAATACATCCATCATCCAACTAGAAATTAAAGAAACTGTCAAGTTCCGAAATCCGATTCAAACCTAATTGAATGGGAAATTTTTACATTCTCGATCACACTTTGAGTATTCAATTTTTAACAGATTTCAATTTAATTTTCGATTTTTCAAAAAAGTTTTGATTTCATTTTCACATGTTTCTAACTTTTGATTTTTGATTTTTCAAAATTGTAAATTCACTCAGATCCACAGATTTTCAAAAATCGCCAGGTCTGAATCAAAACCAGTTTTTTTAAGAAAACGAGATTCATCACTACTTCCAAATTGCAACAGTCTTACAAAAACAAGACTTCAATGCAAAAAAAAAATGTGGTATTTATATCATTGTACAACTGTATTGTTGACTCTGTTACTGAAAGGCACAAATCATATGTTACCCTTCCCAATGTGTCTTCTACTGATCGTATCATCAAGGTCGTGCTCTATAAAAGACAAACAGTTGAATTCACAAAGGGAGATTGTATACACCAATGAAGACTGTGTCTTTTGTCTAACATCAGCCATTATCAGCCTTTACATCATTACATTATGAATTAAAATTTATGGTTTGCGGTCATTTTCATTGGGTAAATATTAAGCTATTAAGTAAAGCTAAATTTTTTAAATACTCTCCTTCACTTCAATACAACTGGTCATAATCATGCTTTGTTATTATGTACAGTAGTGATATACATTTTTGTCTAGAGATGGACAGCCCTTTAAAATATATTTCTAGTTTTTAGCCTTTTAAAAATGGTGTCCTTGATAAAAGGACCTGAAGATGTAAGATTTGGTTGGTTAATTCATCCCTAAATAATGGTTAAGATAACAGAAGGTAATGAGCACCAAGCGAAACTATTAAAAAATGTTTTATAAACGGAGGCCCTTATTATAATTTGCATTAAGAAATGAAGAGCTTTGCAATTAACTTGTCTAAACAAACAACATAATTACTAGGACTATATTAGGAAGGCAGTGAAAAGAAACCCATGTTCCTTAATGAGTACATTTCATAATGGAAGGACAATTATGTACCATTAAGGAAGGATCCATACGGGTTCTCCAAGACCACAGAGACCATCTACAATTCTGCAAAACAATTGCTCCACAGATTGGTGGCATGCGGTTCACATTCCCTGGTACTTTAGTAAGGTCAAGTTTATATATATTTCATTTAATTACACAACGGAGGTTTGAATTATTACGGTACAGCAAGGCTGCATTCTATGAGGTAGGTTGTTACATTTGAGGGGGAGAGAACATTTTTGAGAACAAGGAAGAGTCATAGGTAAAATAATCCTGATAATAACAAATCAGGCATTTAACCAAGGAACAGATGATTTAAATTCATAAACATAGGAATGTGCTCCTGCATAATTCCACGTTGACATATGAAGATTAAAAATCCCCAAGAGTATTGAGACAATGAATAAAATTAGATGTTGCTCAATTAAGGGCATACTGATGTATCGCTGTGTACCTTTCACACTGCCATGTAGAGTAGACACTAGATACAATGACCTCCAGTGGGTGGTGATTCGTTAAGCTTCACAATTATTTTTTTTCTCTTGGGTCTACAGTTCAGATCTAAATTTGCTTGATGTGTATTTCACACCTTTTTCAAAGTTTTTTTGCACTAATTTAAGGCATATCACCTACCACTGTTTGGGCAACACAATAGAATTATATTTGCAAGTTCTTCTTAAAGCTGGCCTTACACATGTGATTCCACAGCACGTGTGCCAACAGATCACATTGGTTCTGATCACATTGGTATCTGTTGGCACACATGCTGTGCTGCCATACACCGCACGATCCTATCGGCTCCCTCTACCTCAAGTAAAGGGAGCCGATACCGGCCTACGCCTATGGTAGTTTATCGGCAATTCGATCGGTCGGGAATGCCCCCCTACACGCAACGATAATAGGTTAATCCCGTCCCCTTACCGTTCATATTTATGGCCACCTTTACTGTAATGCTTGGGATCTTTTAAGCTATGACCAACCCACAGCAGGTCAAAGGATAATTATCAATGGGAAAGAAAGACAAGAGGAGCCCGCAGATGTAGAAAGCTTCCCCTATCTTTCTTTGCTGTTGGACTTTGCTAACTCAAGGGTAGGGTTTATGGATTGCACCTACTGATTGTTGGCAATTGTCAGCCCTGGTGTGCTAGAGTGGGTTTGTTTGGACTAATTATCAATGGGACAGTTAAAGTCAAAATATCTCTGATTGTATAAGAAACATACTATATAGACTCAAGCCATAAAGTAGAATAAAAAAATGATGGAAAACTTTTAGCCATACACTGCCCACCTATTCCCATTGTGAGTTTTACCCTGCCGCATTCCTAAAAAGTTTTCCGGCTGGATTGACATTAAGGGATTGGCCCAGGCAGTTTAGAGGAACTTTGTGGGAGCAACATTGTGGACATGTTGGTAGATTAATCAACTAATGTATAGTCAGCATAAACCCGAATTCATTTCCAGAATAGTGGAAACATCTTAGTATTCCCTTTATGGTCCTTTGGACAGTGCCAGAGTCTCGAGCCACTGGTTTAGGGATGGCCGGTTCGTGTATCCAAACCCGGATCCGCCGCGATTTATCCCGTTCGCGAACGGCGGATTTTTCCGTTTTCTTCCGCCTTCCGAACTTCCGATTCGCGGATTTTTAGTATTTTCGAAAATTTTCGAAATTACGGGTTTTCGCATATTTTCGTAAATTTTCGAAAATACAAGAAAACTAGTATTTTCGAAAATATGTATTTTAGTAATCCTCGTAATTTCGAAAATTTTCGAAAATACTAAAAATCCGTATTTTTTCTCATTTTAAATGGGTCCGCTCGCGGATTTTTGATTTTTTTTTTTCGAAATTCGTGGATCCTCGAGTGGACCGGATTTTGGAAGTTCGGACATCTCTACTGGCATTATTACAAGCAATACAGCCTAAAAGGAGCGCCACCATCCGTCCTGCAGATACAGTGTGTTAGATCTTATCAGTGTAAATGTTAGTGACAGTTTCCTGTTATAAACTGAAAAATAAGGATTAAAATCCACAATTTCCAGATTAATGAACAACGGCTACTTAATGACCGTGTGGCTAATTATTATAGTGGTTACCTAACTGGAGGTTCCCTTTATACAGTTTCTATATCTTTCCTGCCTACACCCACATGTTTTTTTCTTTCTTTACACATAAATTGTCGTAGACCCAACACCATGCCACTCAGTATCTAGAACTGATACATCCATATGCCAAATATTGTATGATACAATGCATTTAAAGGGATGTTCACCAACCAAACAATTTTTTTATATAGCCCAATCCCCTCTTGTCTTCTGCTGCCCACCTCAGCCAACCACTGATGCCATTGTCGGTCTGTCCCTCTCTCTGCTGCTGCCGTGTATGCAGCAGAAGACAGGCAATGGCTGGTAAGTATATTCCGAATCCCTGCATGGAATTTTAACCCATGGAAGTTTGGGTTGGGGGGGATTGGGCTATATATAAATTTTAGTTTGGGGGGTGGACATTTGTTCCTAATTTGAAGGGAAATCCATCTTCCAAATTTCAATTACACCTATTTTTACACAACATAGACACAACCCCGTAACCCAAGCAACCACTGTAGATGACTCACCGAGGGGCACATCAATATTTTGCTGGGGAGGTTGCATTTATTCAGGTTAACTATGTGAGTGAAGATTTCATACACATTTCTATTGGCAGAAATGTTCATACTCCCCAGCCATCGAAATCTGCCATTTGGACCTTATTAGATAAGTGCAAAATTTAGTCCGTAGAGACCAGCCAATTGGTCACAATTAACCGCCATGTCTGAATGCCCATTTGTCCAAATCAAACGGCCGTCTGCACAAATGCCACAGATTCTTGGGTTGACCGATCTACCAGATACACTGAAAATCTGCTTGTGAGCCCAGCCCAGCTCAGGTAAATGTATGGCTCATTAACACCATTTTCGAGCATTCTGAATAGAATTTTTCTATACAATGTGTCCTGTTCCCGCCAGTAAAATGTGCGATAACGCGTTATCATGCGCTGTGAACGAAGCCTGTGAACGACGACTTATCAAACACACAAACATCCAAATAATCCCCCATAATGCAATTCTTTTATTTAGTTCATTTAGTCAGTATGACGAATTCACGTGTACATTTTCTTTTTAAAGCAAAGCAAAAAAATAGGATTCCCAGCTAATTCTATGAGCTCCTTTGTCTTCCTTTCATATAAAGGAGCTTAGAATGTTCTGCAGAAAGAGAAGGAAACAACATCAGTGAAAATGAATTAAAGTTCACTTGTGAGACTCTTTTCAGGGTAAATAAATCCAAACAATTCTGTTTGATTAGGGCAATAAACAGAGACCAAATTACTGTTCCAATCAACCCAATGAATCCAGGAAATGAGCTGAAATGGGAACGTTAAACAGAGAAGATAATCCAAATTGAATTGAGGTGATAAATCTGGTGTCACATGGGTAACAGACCCATAATCCAGATACAGAAAGATAAAATTTTACCTTGACCATACTGAGGGGAAAAAGGGGCAGAATGAATTAAAGTGAATTACACAGTACCCCAAACTCAAATGGAAGATATTGAAATTTTTGTGATCTTACATATGGATTGATATACTGGTTGGAAGTCTGATGATCAGAAATAAATTCCCCCTTCTGTTCCCCAAATGTTACTGCTCTCTTAAAGGGTACTCCACTGAAAAAGTGCACATGCCTTTTTTCACAGAAGGTTAAGAAGATAAGTCTTACCTCTCATTCTTGAATTAATCAAAGGGTCCAGGAATGAATGTGCATATAGTATAAGAGAGTGGATAGAGTCGGGACCTTTCAGAGGAAGCAACAGAGAGTGCGTATATGTTTAAAGGCTTTGTTCCTAGGCTGTTTGATTGATTGAAGAACAGAGAAATGGCTTCTTTACCTCCTGGTTCTTCAATTAAGTGAAATAGGTTTGTCCATACCCTTTAAGAGAAAATCTGCATTTGGGGAACAGAAGGGCAAACTCTGGGTCAAATATCTCAATTCAGGAATGCCGGAATGTAAGTCACGTTTTGGTCATGAAGTTTTTGGGAGTGGAAGGTAAGTATGATTTTTGTTGTGGGCATTTGGTGACTCTCTAAGTCCATGTTGTCCAAAGAACAGTTGACATTTTCCCTAAGGAATTAGTTAGTTTCCACCACATGTTATGAGGCGCTGACTAAGTTTCATGTGCTAAGAATCTACAAATATTAAGATGGCCCCACACAATAACTGTATCCATCTTTTAAAACACCATTTTCTCCATGTCTATGGAAGCTTAAAAACTGAGCTGACTAAGATTTTATTTTAAGACACAACAATATCCACTTAGCCAAGCTATTTCTTGCTCAGACATACATGTATTAGTAGATCATGTTTGATGAGCCAGAGTTTTACATTTCTTAGACAGTTGGTGACCAACTAACCAACAGGATTTTTTTATATACTCACATGAGCTACAAGACCAACAATAATGCCTTTTCTTCGATCGTTACCTCCCCAACCTACAGTCATCAATTGGTGGATGCTCAACTTTAGACTGATGACCTAGTACACATTACTACACTGGGATTATGTTTCCATAAGCTACCTATACACCTTGCATTTAAGTAGGCCGTTATATTGCCCAATTTATAGGAAGTGTGTGCAATGAGATTGTAAGATTAAAGCTACAAAGAGTCACACGTGACTCAACAGATATAATAGCAAACCTGTAAAGAAAGTGACTCACGGGATTTACCAGTAAACATGTAATAGCATTGAAATGAATCATAATGTCTGCTAATAGCTTTGGTATGGTCTATCTACACCATCTAAAGGAAAGAGACGTATGTGGAAATACTTTCCATAGGACATTCTGGCAAATACAATATGCTTGCTTTGCACTACAATATGAATTGCATTACCTCAACCTTCCAGAAAAAAGACAACACACAAACACTTTATAGACGTATAACCATTCAGTTTAATGGGTTGCCTAGATGAAACTATCTCACAAACAGATCATTTTTTCTTTATAGTTTTATTTTATACAGTCTGATTCATGGTAATCATAAGCATTATAGATTCTGGGTAAGTGCTTCTGTTTGCGAGATCAATATTCTCTGTCTTGTACTCTGTCGACCTTGGACTAACTCATTAGCTTGTCACCATAATAGCAACTGCACCTGGGAAGGTCATTCGAATGTTAACCAAACTGATTGTTTAAAACCAGTAGAAACAGAGCTGTATACCCCCAACTTTGACCAACACCCACACCCTACTCCAGAACAGGCCCAGAAAAACAAATCTCTTCCATGAATATCCAGATTTTTAGTATAGTTTGACAAAAGATAGTGACACCAAATAAGAACCGCAAAGATGGGGTGTAATGGCACAAGATGGCCCATTCAGCAGCATATAGTAAAGGAATGAAGGCCGTAGAGGGAAGGGTAAGATGTGAAAGGTGGATTTTTATGACCTTATAGAAATCTTTACAGTGAGTCTTTGTGAACTAAAGCTTAAGCATATATGTTAAATTTGTGTTCTATATATGTTAAATGTGTGTCTTATATGTTAAATTGTGTCTATATATGTTAAATGTGTGTCTATATATGTTAAATGTGTCTCTATATGTTAAATGTCTGTCTATATATGTTAAATGTGTGTCCATATATGTTAAATGTGTCTATATATGTTAAATGTCTGTCTATATATGTTAAATGTCTGTCTATATATGTTAAATGTGTGTCTATATATGTTAAATGTGTGTCTATATTGTTAAATGTGTCTATATATATTTTAATGTCTGTCTAATATTAATGTCTGTCATATATGTTAAATGTGTGTATATATGTTAAATGTGTGTTCTATACAGTATATGTTAAATGTGTCTATATATGTTAAATGTGTCTATATATGTTAAATGTCTGCCTATATATGTTAAATGTCTGTCTATATTTGTTAATGTGTGTCTATATATGTTAATGTGTGTTCTATACAGTATATGTTAAATGTGTATATATGTTAAATGTGTCTATATATGTTAAATGTCTGCCTATATATGTTAAATGTCTGTCTATATATGTTAAATGTCTGTCTATATTTGTTAAATGTGTGTCTATATATGTTAAATGTGTGTTCTATACAGTATATGTTAAATGTGTCTATATATGTTAAATGTGTCTATATATGTTAAATGTCTGTCTATATATGTTAAATGTGTGTCTATATATGTTAAATGTGTGTCTATATATGTTAAATGTGTGTATATATATGTTAAAGGTGTGTTCTATACAGTATATGTTAAATGTGTCTATATAGTTTAAATGTGTCTATATATGTTAAATGTCTGCCTATATATGTTAAATTTGTGTTCTATATATGTTAAATGTGTGTCTATATATGTTAAATGTGTGTTCTATACATTATATGTTAAATGTGTCTATATATGTTAAATGTCTGTCTATATATGTTAAATGTCTGCCTATATATGTTAAATGTCTGCCTATTATGTTTAAATGCCTGTCTATATACCATGTTAAATACATGTCTATACAGATATGTATAATCGTGTCTAATATGTTAAATGTGTGTCTATATATGTTAATGTGTGTCTATATATGTTAAATGTCTGTTTATTATGTTAAATTTGTGTTCTATATATGTTAAAGGGTATCTCCACTCATAATATTGACTTTTAGGAATCCAGTTCTATTGAAGATCGGGAGGTAAAGGAGCAGTGCCAGGAGCCAGGAGAGTCTGACAGGTTCCGAGGACCTTGTCTTCTATGCGCATGCGCGATCTATGGGCATAGAAGACAAGGTCTGTCGGGACCTGTCAGACTAAGCGCCGGGGAACAACGTGTTTTTTCTATTGAAACGGAAGTAAAGCACAGCTCCTTTACCTCCCATCCTTTAATAGAACTGGATTCCTAAAAGTCAATATTTGAATGGAGATACCCTTTAAATGTGTCTATGTATGTAATGTGTGTCTATATACCATGTTAAATACATGTCTATACAGTATATGTTAAATGTGTGTCTATATATGTTCAATGTGTGACTATATATGCAAATGTTTGTCTATACGAAACAAAGTTCATTCAGCCAAGTTTAGAACGTGGCGGTGTGACACCTCTCAAGTTACCGAGAAATATTTCTGTCTAGAAAATTGTACTTCATTGTAGATGAAACTTTGTGTTTCGACTGTGGAACCTGGAGGAACCAAGACTTCCCCCTCGTGTCTCACCGCTTTTTTGGCAATTAAAGTCCCAGAACTCAACACTTTTGGCCATTTATACACGGGAACTTATTATTTTCTTTCTAATTATTTTTTTAGCTTTTGCTTTGAACAAGGAACCTGTGTATGAACCGAAACAAATTTCCCGATTATTACGACATTTTTAAAGAAGGTGTGGGTTTTTTTTTTTCTTTTTTTTTTTGGGTGGGGGGCGGGGGGGGGTGTTGATATAAAAAAAAAATCCCTAAAAATAACCATAACACAATGAAATTTTGCCACATAGGCTGTGGGTTATTTTGTGTCCATGCAGAAATTAAAAAATGTAATTAAAAATAATAAAGTGTATTTATAAAAGTATTGCTTTAACTTTGCCATGGTTATGACTCCCCCCCTTCAGTGACTCAGTGGTTAACACCCACCCCTTGCAGCATAAAAGTTCTGGGTTTGAATCCTCCCTTGGACACATCTAGAAGGGGTTTGTATTTACTCCATGTGCTGGGGGACTTTTCATGGGCACTCCCACATAATAATGGATGTGTGTGAGAAAAGATGCTTATTGACATTGTAAGCTCTTTTGGATAGGGCCTGATGTGAATGGATTAAAACACAATCAATGCAATATTAAATGTGGCCATAACATTGCTGATAAAAGGTTAATCCCCTTAGGGGACCAATGAGATTTACCCAGTATCAATGGTGTTTAGAGGCTGAAATCGACCGGCCACAATGCAGAAGAACGACTGTTGCTGGCATTATGGTGGGCCAGGAAAGACAGAAATTTCCATTGGTTGGTACCGAGTCCCTTAACTTTAAGCCTATACTATCGGTGTGTATTGCCGCATGGCCGACAGATCCCCATACCGCATATGGACAATCAGCCAGGTCCATGTGTCCAGTACCAAGATACCAATGTGTTCTGTCACAAATTGCAACAGAGGTTACATGTGTATTGCCACTTTTAGTCCATCTGTCTTAAGCCCTGTACACACGTCTGATCTTGGCACTGACCCCCGGGCACATTCACGCTCACGTCAAATGCCCATTTCGGCCGATAATTACACATGTGTATGCATTTGGTCAGGGGTCAAGGCGGATCAACAACATCAGTGCCAAGATCGGCATGTGTACAAGCTTTTACAGATAATGTTTGCTTTGCGCCATAATGCAATGGTACTACCTCAATCCTCCAGTATTAATCCCAGTGTTAAAAAAAAAATGTTCATTTGTTTCCCCTTTGCAGTCAGTCTGGATGGGGTCGGATCTCTGAGGTCTTATTCGCATAAGCACTGGGATTTTCTACCATGTCCATAGCTACAGTTTGGCCTACAAATTCACAGCACAACTGTTATTATTGGCCGGATTCCAGCCAGGTCTTAAATCTGATGGAGTCACTTGAACCACATAACTTTCATTGAAGGGTCAAGTTACATACGCTTAAAGCCAAGCATGGCCTGTTCTACACAGATATCGCCAGGGGGGTTAGATGGAAGGGGGAAGGGGGGTTAGATGGAAGGGGGAAAGGCGATATCTGTAGAACAGGCCATGCTTGGCTTTAAGCGTATGTAACTTGACCCTTCAATGAAAGTTTATGTGGTTCAAGTGACTCCATCAGATTTAAGACCTGGCTGGAATCCGGCCAATAATAACAGTTGTGCTGTGAATTTGTAGGCCAAACTGTAGCTATGGACATGGTAGAAAATCCCAGTGCTTATGCGAATAAGACCTCAGAGATCCGACCCCATCCTGGAGATACCCTTTAAATGTGTCTATGTATGTTAAATGTGTGTCTATATACCATGTTAAATACATGTCTATACAGTATATGTTAAATGTGTGTCTATATATGTTCAATGTGTGACTATATATGCTAAATGTTTGTCTATACGAAACAAAGTTCATTCAGCCAAGTTTAGAACGTGGCGGTGTGACACCTCTCAAGTTACCGAGAAATATTTCTGTCTAGAAAATTGTACTTCATTGTAGATGAGAACTTTGTGTTTCGACTGTGGAACCTGGAGGAAACCAAGACTTCCCCCTCGTGTCTCACCGCTTTTTTGGCAATTAAAGTCCCAGAACTCAAACACTTTTGGCCATTTATACACGGGAACTTATATTTTCTTTCTAATTATTTTTTTTAGCTTTTGCTTTGAACAAGGAACCTGTGTATGAACCGAAACAAATTTCCCGATTATTACGACATTTTTAAAGAAGGTGTGGGGTTTTTTTTTCTTTTTTTTTTTGGGTGGGGGGCGGGGGGGGGGTGTTGATATAAAAAAAAAATCCCTAAAAATAACCATAACACAATGAAATGTTGCCACATAGGCTGTGGGTTAATTTTGTGTCCATGCAGAAATTAAAAAATGTAATTAAAAATAATAAAGTGTATTTATAAAAGTATTGCTTTAACTTTTGCCATGGTTATGACTCCTCCCCTTCAGTGACTCAGTGGTTAACACCCACCCCTTGCAGCATAAAAGTTCTGGGTTTGAATCCTCCCTTGGACACATCTAGAAGGGGTTTGTATTTACTCCATGTGCTTGGGGGACTTTTCAGTGGGCACTCCCACATAATAATGGGATGTGTGTGAGAAAAGATGCTTATTGTACATTGTAAGCTCTTTTGGATAGGGCCTGATGTGAATGGATTAAAAACACAATACAATGCAATATTAAATGTGGCCATACACATTGCTGATAAAAGGTTAATCCCCTTAGGGGACCAATGAGATTTACCCAGTATCAATGGTGTTTAGAGGCTGAAATCGACCGGCCACAATGCAGAAGAACGACTGTTGCTGGCATTATGGTGGGCCAGGAAAGACAGAAAATTTCCATTGGTTGGTACCGAGTCCCTTAACTTTAAGCCTATACTATCGGTGTGTATTGCCGCATGGCCGACAGATCCCCATACCGCATATGGACAATCAGTCAGGTCCATGTGTCCAGTACCAAGATACCAATGTGTTCTGTCAGCAAATTGCAACAGAGGTTACATGTGTATTGCCACTTTTAGTCCATCTGTCTTAAGCCCTGTACACACGTCTGATCTTGGCACTGACCCCCGGGCACATTCACGCTCACGTCAAATGCCCATTTCGGCCGATAATTACACATGTGTATGCATTTGGTCAGGGGTCAAGGCGGATCAACGAACATCAGTGCCAAGATCGGACATGTGTACAAGCTTTTACAGATAATGTTTGCTTTGCGCCATAATGCAAATTGTACTACCTCAATCCTCCAGTATTAATCCCAGTGCTTATGCGAATAAGACCTCAGAGATCCGACCCCATCCAGACTGACTGCAAAGGGGAAACAAATGAACATTTTTTTTTTTAACACTGGGATTAATACTGGAGGATTGAGGTAGTACAATTTGCATTATGGCGCAAAGCAAACATTATCTGTAAAAGCTTGTACACATGTCCGATCTTGGCACTGATGTTCGTTGATCCGCCTTGACCCCTGACCAAATGCATACACATGTGTAATTATCGGCCGAAATGGGCATTTGACGTGAGCGTGAATGTGCCCGGGGGTCAGTGCCAAGATCAGACGTGTGTACAGGGCTTAAGACAGATGGACTAAAAGTGGCAATACACATGTAACCTCTGTTGCAATTTGCTGACAGAACACATTGGTATCTTGGTACTGGACACATGGACCTGACTGATTGTCCATATGCGGTATGGGGATCTGTCGGCCATGCGGCAATACACACCGATAGTATAGGCTTAAAGTTAAGGGACTCGGTACCAACCAATGGAAATTTTCTGTCTTTCCTGGCCCACCATAATGCCAGCAACAGTCGTTCTTCTGCATTGTGGCCGGTCGATTTCAGCCTCTAAACACCATTGATACTGGGTAAATCTCATTGGTCCCCTAAGGGGATTAACCTTTTATCAGCAATGTGTATGGCCACATTTAATATTGCATTGTATTGTGTTTTTAATCCATTCACATCAGGCCCTATCCAAAAGAGCTTACAATGTACAATAAGCATCTTTTCTCACACACATCCCATTATTATGTGGGAGTGCCCACTGAAAAGTCCCCCAAGCACATGGAGTAAATACAAACCCCTTCTAGATGTGTCCAAGGGAGGATTCAAACCCAGAACTTTTATGCTGCAAGGGGTGGGTGTTAACCACTGAGTCACTGAAGGGGAGGAGTCATAACCATGGCAAAAGTTAAAGCAATACTTTTATAAATACACTTTATTATTTTTAATTACATTTTTTAATTTCTGCATGGACACAAAATTAACCCACAGCCTATGTGGCAACATTTCATTGTGTTATGGTTATTTTTAGGGATTTTTTTTTTATATCAACACCCCCCCCCCGCCCCCCACCCAAAAAAAAAAAGAAAAAAAAACCCCACACCTTCTTTAAAAATGTCGTAATAATCGGGAAATTTGTTTCGGTTCATACACAGGTTCCTTGTTCAAAGCAAAAGCTAAAAAAAATAATTAGAAAGAAAATATAAGTTCCCGTGTATAAATGGCCAAAAGTGTTTGAGTTCTGGGACTTTAATTGCCAAAAAAGCGGTGAGACACGAGGGGGAAGTCTTGGTTTCCTCCAGGTTCCACAGTCGAAACACAAAGTTCTCATCTACAATGAAGTACAATTTTCTAGACAGAAATATTTCTCGGTAACTTGAGAGGTGTCACACCGCCACGTTCTAAACTTGGCTGAATGAACTTTGTTTCGTATAGACAAACATTTAGCATATATAGTCACACATTGAACATATATAGACACACATTTAACATATACTGTATAGACATGTATTTAACATGGTATATAGACACACATTTAACATACATAGACACATTTAAAGGGTATCTCCACTCATAATATTGACTTTTAGGAATCCAGTTCTATTAAAGGATGGGAGGTAAAGGAGCTGTGCTTTACCTTCCGTTCTTCAATAGAACAAACACGTTCGTTCCCCCGGCGCTTAGTCTGACAGGTCCCGACAGACCTTGTCTTCTATGCCCATAGATCGCGCATGCGCATAGAAGACAAGGTCCATCGGAACCTGTCAGACTAAGCGCCGGGGGAACGAACGTGTTTGTTCTATTGAAGAACGGAAGGTAAAGCACAGCTCCTTTACCTCCCATCCTTTAATAGAACTGGATTCCTAAAAGTCAATATTATGAGTGGAGATACCCTTTAAATGTGTCTATGTATGTTAAATGTGTGTCTATATACCATGTTAAATACATGTCTATACAGTATATGTTAAATGTGTGTCTATATATGTTCAATGTGTGACTATATATGCTAAATGTTTGTCTATACGAAACAAAGTTCATTCAGCCAAGTTTAGAACGTGGCGGTGTGACACCTCTCAAGTTACCGAGAAATATTTCTGTCTAGAAAATTGTACTTCATTGTAGATGAGAACTTTGTGTTTCGACTGTGGAACCTGGAGGAAACCAAGACTTCCCCCTCGTGTCTCACCGCTTTTTTGGCAATTAAAGTCCCAGAACTCAAACACTTTTGGCCATTTATACACGGGAACTTATATTTTCTTTCTAATTATTTTTTTTAGCTTTTGCTTTGAACAAGGAACCTGTGTATGAACCGAAACAAATTTCCCGATTATTACGACATTTTTAAAGAAGGTGTGGGGTTTTTTTTTCTTTTTTTTTTTGGGTGGGGGGCGGGGGGGGGGGAACTGGATTCCTAAAAGTCAATATTATGAGTGGAGATACCCTTTAACATATATAGAACACAAATTTAACATATATAAACAGACATTTAACATATATAGACACACATTGAACATATATAGACACACATTTAACATATATAGACACGCATTTAACATATACTGTATAGACATGTATTTAACATGGTATATAGACAGGCATTTAACATATATAGGCAGACATTTAACATATATAGGCAGACATTTAACATATATAGACAGACATTTAACATATATAGACACATTTAACATATACTGTATAGAACACAGTTCACCCACAACACGTTTTATTGCTTGGTAATCAGGTATTGAGCAGTTTATTGGTTGGTAGTCTTTCAGTCTAAAAAAATTGGTTACCAGGCCTAATAAATCCTACATACAAACAACAAATATCCCTGCACCTGCCATTGATACATTTCATATTTCCATTTAATTTCTGATTTACAACCGACCTTCTTCATAAAAAACTGAGGCTTAAACTAAAATCCAATATAAGAATATTAATTTGCAGAGAAAGGTTAATGAACAGGTTTAATTGAGTGATACCTCTTGGTTTCCTAGGGAACCCCCCAAGGTTGAATTGGGGTTTATTTTGGTGTAGCCATAGCCAACGTCAGTCTATGCAGCAAGATTTTTGAGCACGGGAAGACTAATCCATGGACAGTGCATGACATCTTAAACAAGTTTTGCCCCAGTGCAGTTGACTAGGATCGATAATATTTCCTCCGAGAAGCTTTCGAAGCTCCTGTCCTATAAATAGCTTATTTATCAATGCGGCTCAAGGCAAATGCCCCATAAGATCTTAGAGTTCCTCAGCTTCGTTTGGATGAATTGTCTTTGGCTTTATTGCATGTTAGGTCTGATTCTTGATTCAAGGGATCAGGAAAAAGACATACGTGGAAGAGATTTAATTGTGATGTTGGACAATAAACAGGCTAGGCTATGCTATCACGACAGAAAAAAACAAGTCTTCCTTAGCATAGGGATGGACTAGAAACTCTGAGTTTGAGACAAACTTATGAGTTTGGACAAATTCAAACTATTTAGAACTCGCCGAACTACAAAATTTCTTGCTTTCTGAACTCGCGGAGTATTTCATTAACCCTCATATTTAGCACTCCAAACTCTACAATGCGGCATTCAGTACATTTCAGGGTTCTTGACTAATTTGAGGGTTACCGAACGCTACATCCATGGTAATTAACTCTGTACAGCTCGAAATGTAATCAATCCCTGTATGGTCATTAAATCTGTCCGTATAGGGAATAATAGACTCTTTTGCATAGTACATTGAAAAAGAATCAGATCAGGTTCATATTGACTCTACAAACAGGAAGACACATCGTTGACCTTCCAACATTCTCTAATTCCTTAGTGAGTGCCAATGGAGCAATGAGAGGGATGGAATATTTGAATGTTAATAAACAATGTGGGATTGGCAAACTCTGGAATAACCGCACCTAAAAGATGACTGTGGGCACTGCATGGGTAGAGAAGTCCCTGCTAGGCTGGAATTAACTGTGGCCTTCTTGGGAGGTAAGAAGTCACTTGCACTTCCTATAGAATAGTGAGTTGGTAAGTAGTTGGACTTGATGAATATATGTCTTTAATAATGTTCTAGGCAACCGATTTATATTTATTTTATCTTCATGAACTAAATCCAGTTGGATGTCTGTGAGTGTATATCAGGGGTTTAGTGCACAGAGAATCGCAACTTTAAGGGGATGGATAGGGTTAAGTCGCCATCTTGTACACCCTTCTTCATCCCTGGGAGTAGAGCAGCTAAAGAGATACTTAACGTCCCAATCTGGCGGTTGGCCCACCCTCTTTAGTAGGCAAAAGGAGTTCACAGTATTTGTTCTCCAGACTGGTTTTGGGGGCAGAACAAGCGGTTTTAGACCTTGACATTTCTGAAATTGCAACTGTCGATTTAAGATTTTTTTGTGGTTTTTGTGGAGTCTAATTTTTTTTTCTGGTTCTATGAACCTTGAAGTGGAATGGAACCCAGAAGATTTCTGCAACTGTACTAGGCAGAGGGCCAATCTACAGGATGACTCGCGCATTGCATGGATCGCCGGTCCAGGGGAGAGGGCAGGATTAGATTGGGACTTTTGCAGTAAGTTATGTATCTTTTAGGTGCTGTACTCCCAGGGGTGGGGACAAAACACAGTTACAGCATATAGGGTTGGCAGGATTATATCTTTATGACTTGCTCAATAAACACCATATAAGAATGACCCTTATTACACTATTGCAAACACATTTAAAGGATCATCTATAGTCAAATGTCCTCTCCAAGTGTTAGATATAAATTCTGAGCCTTCGTTGATTACATATTTTAGTTATAGTCCTAGGAGGCCCTTGGAGTGGGTGGCCGTTCAGCATGAATGTGGCAGACTTTAGCTTTGTTTGCTTAGGAGAGTTTACTTTATGATTATTTTCCATATGTTCAGCCTCAGCTGTTATGGGTTATTATTCAATCCAGAGGCAGCGAGCGAAAAGTTTCTTATGAAAGAGGATTAGCAAGGGAAGAATGTTTGCACTGAATACTTGCCCTCTAAACACATATTACAGGATGTGTCAATTATTTCCTTATGTGCCTCCATATTAAATATAGGTTTACCATGGGGGAAAAAAAAGAAAAATAACATTGAAACATTGTATGGAAATAGTATTGGATTTGACACCAATTCCCTTTTATAGTAAGTTTTTACCCATTAGCCATGCTTCACAATAACGTGATAATAAAATAAGGAATATTCTTAATGATTTCATTATTATTGTACAATCAGCCAGTAAGGATAAGCCGTTAAATGTTCAGTGTATTTAGAAAAACTCTTTTGTGGAGATTCCATATGTTCCGTGCGCAATCCCGCGATACAATACCAGACGTAAACAAGACATCTGGTATTGCATCGTGGGATCATGCAAAGATATGCAAAGGTAAGAAGGGGGTTTGTATTGGTAGCTCAGCGCTATTTCCAAAAACATTTTGAAATGTCGCTGTGCCCTAAAATCCATTACCCGACATTTAATTGTATTTAATTTTTATCTATCTGTATAATGGCTTGCAGTTATCCCCTTCTTTGTATACTTGTATTTGCGTACCCAAGTGCGCTTATAAATAAAAATTCTACATACATAAATACATTTTACTGCGTTAACGTGGGTTTACACAGATTTGACCCATATTGATTCTATTTATTATTGAGAAATTTAGCTTCATTCTTAACAGACCAACATATTACAAACCTTCTGGGAAGGTTGGATTTTAAATTACATCAGTTATTTATGTATTAAAGGTGAACAAAATCCCCATTTAAAGGGATAGATCCTCATCTCTGGTTTTCTTTAGAATGGGCCAACTTGATAAATTGCACCATCCATCCACTTCCACATGGCCCCTTGGGGGAGCACCAAATGATTGCCAGGATATAATTGTAATCCCAGCTTTTTGTTAATTAAAAACTTTTCATATTCAACTTAGACCTCTTCTTAGACATCCTATGGAACCCATGTGATCATTTTTCATCTTGATGGACTAGTTTGAAGCCAAGAGTACGTCCTAAGCAATTAATCAAACACTTGGCAAAATCATCAATGAAAAAGTTAATTAATTGCATGAGGACTCGCTGCTGTACTAAACCATTGCGCTAATGAACTCATTTATGAAAGATCCTAAATGAAAATCTAAAAAGGCGCAATAGCAGCAATTGTTCAGTCATCTACTCTATACAGTCCTAAATGAAGGCTTGATCTCACAAGAAGGTGCAGTAAGTTATTACCGAGAAAGAAGACTAGCTATGAGAGACAATAAAAACAAATAAGAACCCATTGATTGTTCTTGTCATCTCACTGTAGTGGCATAACCTTAATCACTGCTCATCAAACCAAGAAAAGAAATTGCAGGCAGAAAATCTTTAGAACACGTGTGTCTAGTTTTCAGAGTTTTTACGATATATCAATTTCTTAGGACACAGAGTCTTGCAGACTGAAATTAAAAAAAATGGTCAATAAATCTAAAAAGCTTACTCAAGCTTACAAATTCTCATAAGCAAGAAACTACATTGTGAATTATCTCTATTGGCTGCCTTTGTTTTAAAGGGCACATTCCTCCCTTTAAAATGATTCCGGATCATGCTTCCAGCTGCAGCCTATCTAAAGTTACAGTAATGTAAAAGGAGTTTTTTTTTACTACCACTGTGACATCACCAGCGCCACTCCTCTGCCCCCAAGTCTCAGTCTTGAGCATGATCACTGCTGGGACACAGCATCATCAGCTGCATCAAGGTGCCCAATCGGGTGAGAAAAGTGCAGAGAATGGATGCAGGTTGCAGGTCTGTAACTAGCTTCAGAAAATATATATATATTTTTTTCAAACATCATGTGACTGTCACAGACTCAGACAGTCAGGACAGAGAAAGAAGTGTAACTTTACAAGCCTATAAATTAAGATCCAGAGAAGCTAGAGACATCATCATGTCATAGAGGACATGTTGGAGACCACAGTTACCCTTATTGTAGAGGAAGCCAATGCCATTTGGCGTGTATGCTTAACTGGTTGAAGGTCGATTAAGAGTGTTTAAGTCATGCCATTGCACATTATGCATGTATGTGGAATCTGTCATGCAAAACGTGACAGCAACCCAGTGTATGGCCAACTTTATAAACGTTGAAAGCACCAATCAGTTCCTGCAGACTGAACAGCGAGCTAAAAAGATCCATTTAACACGGTGATTGGGAGAACTGTCTCCCCAACAATTTCTTTGCTCCTGTGTAAAACCCTGAAGCCAAAAGCAAAGATGACAGTTTCTCTGTGGTATTTAGAGGGCTCAGGGTACCGGTAAAGGCAGTGCTAATATTATTACATTTAGTTGACATTCTTAATGCAATTTAGAACACTTGGGGCTTCTAATCTTCTTGTCACGTTCTCTAATTTCTGGCTTTCGTCTCCATCTAAGTTCAGATCCCATTAGAAAACCCACAGTGAATAAACAGACGGTAAGAAACCTGGGATTCAGATTCATATGAGACTATGAAATGTCAGCCCAGAGGCCCCAGCTACAAATTTTAAGGGGAAATAAAACTTAGGTTACAAACGAGGCACTAAGAAAAGGCAGAAATTAACAGGGAGATTCAATAAAAGTTCTTAAAAAAGGTGCTAATTTTACCCCAACCAATCAGATCTTATGTAACTTTTGAAAGCTAACAATCTGATTGGTTGGGGCAAAATTAGCACCATTTTAACGATAAGAACATTTATTACATCTCCCTGTTAGTGTTCACAAGATGAAAAATATTAAATAAATGTATATTTATATTACCAAGCTCTTTGATTTGGGCATTTGAAACCGTTTTGACCATCTTAACAAATTTTCATGCCGAAAATTACAGTTGTTACATGGAAAGTCGCTTTTGACAGTTCAAAACTAGAGATACCGGCAAGTTTTATTACGCCGGCCAAGCGGATTTTTACAATTTCGATGTCGAAATTGGGAACCAAATTTTATAAATAAATTTTTCTACTTTTTGACACCAAACTTCTCAGAGATTCTGTATATTTCTCCAAATCCTTGAAATTTGGAAATGCCAGTCTTGCCTTGAAACTAGGAGGGTTTGCCAGGGGCAGAACGAAACCTATAGTGCATTTTAAGTAGGGTTGCTATATCAGTGAAAAACCAGGGGTATAAATTATGCTTGCAGCAAGGCAGAGCCCAGGGGCGTTACTACCAGGGAAGCAGACCCTGCCACCAGAAGGAGCCCGGGAGCCAGATACAGCCTCTTCGTTATTGATATGCTTGTCATAGTTTTATTTTTCCATATTAGCATTGACACATAAGGGACCGAATTTACAAAGGTATCGCTGTTTAATTTGACACCTTACCGTGTCCGATTATCTCACCTATTAACAGTGGCGATTGTAATTGTGCGATGGCCCAATAATACCTTTGGGCAGTCTGCTACCACATGGTATTGTACGAACGACCGTTAATAAATGTAAGATCACGATGCTACTTTTACGATAACCTGTGGTTGGACGTTGCTGATACAACGGTTGATTATAAAGGCAAAGGGAAACGTGTAAATGATCCAGACGTGTTCCTCTTTTTTTTGCACAGAAATAGAAAATAAACCCCCCAATAGCGAGACTTCTCTTTGTGCCAAAGTTTGTGTGTGTAGGGTGAACATGCCCCTTAAATCTACTTAATTTTTAACACTTGGCTCTAGCCAGGAATAGACATTGTCTCCTTGAGGTCTCTCTGCTGACATTTCCTTTCCACACATTCCTGAATTAAACTTATCACTTCCAAATATGATGGCGTTTTCACTATGAGGTCACAGGCAAATGCAAATTATTCTGCATTATAAATAAACACCATGCATTGTGGTATATATTTCCCAGCATAACTGACCGGACCCACATCCTGCAATGCTGTAAATCCTTTTGCAAGACTCCAATGAGATGGTGTTTAGTTTCGCACTAAATGTTAGAACAAGACTTAACGAAATCTTTTCTACATCTGCTGCACAGCGTTTATTGGAAATGGAGCTGCCACCGCAGAGTAAGGTGCTGACCCAATAGAGCGGCTGATATAGCTTTACCCCAATGGGATTAATACATTTTGCAAGATTTCTATTTAATCATGCAGGGTGCGGGTACAGGGAATGACAGCCTTCCTAATCGCAAAACTATCTGGCTGCAAAATATATATCCCCTTAGGATATGGGATTGCAATAAATCACATGATTAGCAGGTCCCCAACCAGTAACACGTGGCACTAATTAATGGTGCTTCCCTAGGATTGCTGTGGATAGTTGTTGTCATGTTTATTTGCAATATTTTATTGTGTTCTTTTCCTATGCACTTTCTGAAATGACAAAGGAACATAAAGGGAAAATTATTCCATATATATATATACATATGAAGAGTTTAATTTACATTTCATTACATAGGGTCTTTAGAAGGTTATAGTAACATACATGTAATGTGGAAATCTGCATTGCTAGAATGTACCAGGAATCTGCCACATTCCAAGCTCATGCAATAAGATGTGCTATTGTAGTAATTGATGGTGAAGCTGAACGCTTCAATAATATTGTTATAATACATTAAATAATTCCAGAACTGTACATATGTACACAGGGTTGTGTTACTGAACAGACTTTTCGTCCAACTATCGTGTAATATATGGGTGCTCAGTTGGGCCTAGTTGAAGATCCGATCTAGCGATGTTCGACTAAAATGGCCGTCCTTAAAGAGGGCCCTGGGATCTCGGGTGCCAACAGTAAAAAACCTTTGATCTTTGTTTGGAACTTGTAAAACCAACCTTAGTAGAAGCAGACTAACCACACGGTAGCAACTGAAGCCAGGGGCCAGCCATGTGGAAGATGCCAAGGATAGATGTTGGGTGGGGAATATGTTAATTCCTTGAAACAGACAGCCACATCACGCTGCATTTTTCAGCCCCATGCCCCTAACCATAAAAACTGAGCTTCTGCATCTTAAAATAGGAGGGACAAGCAAAAGCTTGAAATCTGTCTCATTGCGGTATTAAGTCTCCATTCAACAAAATATTGTTTCTTTATTTTTTTCTGTCCATATTAGTTTAAGATTAATCAGCAAAACAGAGAGGAACCCGACACATACGGCTTTCTTAAAGCCACATTTTCAGACAACTAAATTTTGGTCCACCAAGTATATTTAGCAGAAAGTTGAAAGCTTTCTGAATATATAAATATAAAGAAAAATCACAGACCAGGCCTTAGTATTCTTTTCAGAAATTGGGACACAGAGGTTTGAATGTATAACAGATGCTTTTATAGCGTTTACCAGTTTACAGGGTACTTGGGATAGAGACTTTAAATATGTTCAACAACTAAAAGAGTTTATATATACTCTCACATGTCATTATATCCTTTCATGGGACAATACTGAAGATATGTATAAAGTTTTTTCTTCTGGTACCAGTAACACAAGTCCTCTTAACTTTTGGGCCCTATTTATAAAAGTTCGTTTCGTTATCGAAAAAATAACGATCGGTATTCGAAGATATGACCGTTATTCTACGACAACGATCGGTATTTACGATACGAACGTTATTTATGATAGCGATCGTTATTCTACGATATCGGCATTGTAAATTATGATAGCGATATAGTAAATAACGATCGATATCGTACAATACCGATCGTTATTTTTTCGATAACGACAACAAACTTTTATAAATAGGGCCCATAGTTGCAGCAAATACAGGAAACTCCACTCTATTCCAAAAGTTGTAGAAACTATAAACTCTTTTGCGCAGGTAACTTGAGCGTTCAGATAAAAGAAAAAATAAGAATACAAATAAATTTTCATTAAAACCAATGATAATACCTGTTAAAATCAATTAAAAAAACATATATTAAAGGGCATCTCTACCCCCAAAATTAAATTCTCCCCCCACTACTGGCCCCACTGTGTAGCATTTAAAAATCCTTACCTTACCTGTTTGCTCCAAAGGTTCTCCTGTAATGTCTGTCCAAAGTCCAAGAAAGTAAAGACCAGGAGCCTGTCTGGGAGGGGAAAAGTTTTCGCCTCTTATGTGTCCTCTGAGAGGTTTCTGGCTTGCTCAGTGCAGTCCTTTAGCCCCCCCTCCTCCCTTCTGATCCCTGTTGCTGCCTGTGTGCCTAGTGTAAAAACATTTTGCTGTAGTATAGTGGACCCTCTCCCACTCACAACCGATATATTTGTGGTAAAAAAAAAATCCGAACTGTACCTACAGAGCCTAGTTTCTCCGGCGTTCTGTACTGCCAGCAGCCGTGTCCTTGATTGGCTGCCGATCCACCCTCCTGCTTGCAGTTTCATGCAAAATATTTTTTTTTATAAGAGGTGGACATGCCCTTTTAAATTAATAACACACTCTTCAGTGGTCGTGTATCAGTGTTCTATTAGTCAACTGTATAAAACACAGGTTGGTTCACAAGTTTTTCCCAAGGCGAAACACTTTGATCAGTATTTCCTTTATTTATATTCAAACATATTTAATGTTTTTTTACTGCTTCAAAAGTAAATTATTGTTTTTATGCAGAAATAAATGTGTTTGCAAAAATAAGTGTGAACCAGTGTGAACCAAGTGTGAACCAATCCAGCCCATGTGTTGAATAGAGATGTTCAAAACTGTTGAGCTTCGCTCCGTTTTCGAATTTTTTAAAATTTCGGAAATTCGAAAGTTCGAAAATTCGGTTTTGATTTTTGAAAATCGTCTACTTTTGATTTCCGATTTTCGAAAATCGGCTATTCGATTTTTATTTGATTCAATGTATGTTTTTGAACTGATTTTAATTGGTTAAATCCTTGGTTTTAATGAGAGCTTATAGTCTCGAGTTACCTGCACAACCATTTTTTCCTTGTAAAACCGGGGGGATTGTTCGGATTTTGGGATTTCGGAGGCGAATTTTGGATGATTATAGAACGTTTAATAATTTTCGATAATCCTTGAGCATTCGATAATTTTTGAAAAAAACGACAGAAAACTCGAAAGTAGTTTCCGATTGTATTTTCAGGATCATCAAACATTCAAGGTTATTTTCGAGGATTAATGAAAAATCGCTCGAACGTTGGATAATCACCCAAAGTGCGGTCCAAAGTCCCAAAAATATGTTCCGTTTTCGGATTTTCAGTTCTTTGGGATTTTCCTGAGATCCGTAAATGGAAAATGGAACCATCTCTACATTTAAGCATATGTATTGTCCCTATTCTGGCAGGGTAAGCTGGCTCCTCCTCCATACAGCCAAGACAATGACATCACAACCAATGATTGACGTGCACATGCTCAAGCTTATAAATAAAGCTCACTGAGCAAGGAGAGGAGGCAGATACCTTTCCAGAACTGAAAAAACTTTGTGATAAATATTGGTTACAAATGGATGTAATAAATGTCATCAAAGTCACCAGTTTTTTGTTTAAAGGGTGGACAAGCCCTTTTATGAATGGACCCATTGTTTTAATTGGTAAACTAGATTACATTAGGGAACAAGGTTCCTCTGAAATAACACATCATTTGCCTTGCAGCAGAGCAGATTGTAATGGTGGATGCTCTGAACCTCTCAGAGAAGCAGTAGGGGGTGACTTGGGCACATTCCTCTATAATGTTCTGTATTAATTCAGGTCACGTGCTGCCTCCCTATAGGATGTTCTGGGTTTTCCTTATGTTCACATTATCACAAGATACGTGAACAAGGCAAAACGCATCAAAGATCTGGGTTATTATTAAAAACTGCCTCCGTCATACTTTCCATCCCAGTTTACTATTTTCACGGCTTGTTATTTTTTTAGCCACTTGATAGAGAAATTTCCATTTTCAATCCTTTCGCCCAATGTCTAGGAATTAGGGAGAAAACGTTAAAATCATCAGTATATTGGAGCTATAAAGAATTGTTGGAACCAATATGGGTTCTAATAATTCTAAATTAATCCGTCCATGTGACACCTGGGATTGTATAGCACTAATCAATAAAATTGCTATCCATCCCAGAAGGCAACTCCTTTAAGTAGATCTCATGGCAGTTGTACCTTTATGTGGCAATGCTTGTGTGTGTTATCTGGTTTCCTGTCTATAGGGATTTTCTGGATTAAGCAGGTTATAAGCAAATTAGGTAAGGTAGGAATGATTCCGATGCTTGCCCAGTGCGCAACTTTAACGCCAGTGGTGTTAGAAGTCTCGATAAAAACAGTTGCAATCACCATATAGTATAGGTTGCGGGTGTCTATTGCAAAACACATGCACCCCCATCGCAACTCCTGTCTTAAAGGGTCTCTCCACTAGAGACTACGCGGTGGCGGTGGAGGACCGCAATCGCAATGTCTATTAAGCTGGGTACACACAGTACCAATCCACAATGTATATATAGAGGGTACACACAGTACCAATCCACAATGTCTATTAAGCTGGGTACACACAGTACCAATCCAATGTCTATTAAGTGGGACACACGTACCAATCCACAATGTCTATTAAGCTGGGTACAACCAGTAACCAATCCACAATGTCTATAAGCTGGGTACACACATGCCAATCCACAATTCTATTAAGCTGGGTCACACACAGTACCAATCCCGATCAATGAAGCTGGGTACACACAGTACCAATCTCGCAACATATTAAGCTGGGGTACACACAGTACAAATCCACAATGTCTATTAAGCTGGTACACACAGTACCAATCCGCAATGTCTATTAAGATTGGTACACACGGTACCAATCCACAATGTCTATTAAGCTGGGTACACACAGTACCAATCCACAATGTCTATTAAGCTGGGTACACACAGTGCCAATCCACAATATCTATTAAGCTGGGTACACACAGTACCAATCCGATCAATGAAGCTGGTGACACACAGTACCAATCTGCAAATCTATTAAGCTGGGTACACACAGTACAAATCCACAATGTCTATAAGCGGATACACCAGTACCAACGCAATGTCTATTAAGATTGGTACAAACAGTACCAATACGCAATGTCTTAACTGGGTACACAAAGTACAAATCCACAATATCTATTAAGCTGGGTACACACAGTACCAATCCGCAATGTCTATTAGCGGGTACACACAGTACCAATCACAATGTCTATTAAGCAGGGTCACACACAGTACCAATCCCAATGTCTATTAAGATGGGTGCACACAGTACCAATCCACATGTCTATTAAGCTGGGTACACACAGTACCAATCACAATGTCTATTAAGATGGGTACACACAGTTCCAATCCACAATGTCTATTAAGCTGTTACACACAGTACCAATCGCAATGTCTATTAAGAGGGTACACACAGTACCAATCCGCAATGTCTATTAAGCAGGGTACACACAGTACCAATCCGCAATGTATTAAGCTGGTTACACACAGTACCAATCCGCAATGTCTATTAAGCGGGTACACACAGTACAATCCGCAATGTCTATTAAGCAGGGTACACACAGTACCAATCCGCAATATTATAAGCAGGGTACACACAGTTCCAATCCGCAATGTCTATTAAGCTGGGTACACACAGTACCAATCCGCAATGTCTATTAAGCAGGGTACACACAGTTCCAATCCGCAATGTCTATTAAGCTGGGTGCACACAGTACCAATCCACAATGTCTATTTAGCTGGGTACACACAGTACCAATCCGCAATGTCTATTAAGCAGGGTACACACAGTACCAATCCGCAATGTCTATTAAGCAGGGTACACACAGTTCCAATCCGCAATGTCTATTAAGCTGGGTACACACAGTACCAATCCGCAATGTCTATTAAGCAGGGTACAACAGTACCAATCCGCAATGTCTATTAAGCGGGTACACACAGTTCAATCCGCAATGTCTATTAAGCTGGTACACAAGTACAATCCCATGTATAGCACACAGTACCAATCACAATGTCTATTGAGCTGGGTGCACACAGTACCAATCCACAATGTCTATAAGCTGGGCACACAGT
This sequence comes from Hymenochirus boettgeri, assembly GCA_019447015.1. Lineage (NCBI taxonomy): Eukaryota > Metazoa > Chordata > Amphibia > Anura > Pipidae > Hymenochirus > Hymenochirus boettgeri. The sequence continues at coordinate 19,288,346 of CM033474.1, read as the reverse complement.
ACCAATCCACAATGTCTATTAAGCTGGGTACACACAGTACCAATCCGCAATGTCTATTAAGCTGGGTACACACAGTACCAATCCACAATGTCTATTAAGCTGGGTGCACACAGTACCAATCCGCAATGTCTATTAAGGGTACACACAGTTCCACAGCAATGTATTAAGCTGGGTACACACAGTACCAATCCACAATGTCTATTAAGCGGGCAACAGTACCAATCCGCAATGTCTATTAAGCTGGGTACACACAGTTCCAATCCGCAATGTCTATTAAGCTGGGTACACACAGTACCAATCCGCAATGTCTATTAAGCTGGGTACACACAGTACCAATCCGCAATGTCTATTAAGCTGGGTACACACAGTACCAATCCGCAATGTCTATTAAGATGGGTGCACACAGTACCAATCCACAATGCCTATTAAGCTGGGTACACACAGTACCAATCCGCAATGTCTATTAAGCAGGGTACACACAGTACCAATCCGCAATATCTATTAAGCAGGGTACACACAGTTCCAATCCGCAATGTCTATTAAGCAGGGTACACACAGTACCAATCCCCAATGTCTATTAAGATGGGTGCACACAGTTCCAATCCGCAATGTCTATAAGCTGGGTACACACAGTACCAATCCACAATGTCTATTAAGCTTGGTACACACAGTACCAATCCGCAATGTCTATTAAGCAGGTACACACAGTACCATCCGCAATTCTATTAAGCAGGGTACACACAGTACCAATCCGCAATGTCTATTAAGCAGGGTACACACAGTTCCAATCCGCAATGTCTATTAAGCTGGGTACACACAGTACCAATCCCCAATGTCTATTAAGATGGGTGCACACAGTACCAATCCACAATGTCTATTAAGCTGGGTACACACCGTACAATCTGCAATGTCTATTAAGCAGGGTACACACAGTGCCAATCCACATGTCTATTAAGCAGGGTACACACAGTACCAATCCGCATGTCTATTAGCAGGGTACACACAGTACCAATCCGCAAGTCTATTAAGCAGGGTACACCAGTACCAATCCGCAATGTCTATTAAGCGGTTACACACAGTACCAATCCGCAATGTCTATTAAGAGGGTACACACAGTACCAATCCGCAAGTTCTATTAAGCGGGTACACACAGTACCAATCCGCAATATCTATTAAGCAGGGTACACACAGTTCCAATCCGCAATGTCTATTAAGCTGGGTACACACAGTACCAATCCGCAATGTCTATTAAGCAGGGTACACACAGTTCCAATCGCAATGTCTTATTAGCTGGGTGCACACAGTACCAATCCACAATGTTATTAGCTGGGTACACAAGTACCAATCCGCAATGTCTATTAAGCAGGTACACACAGTTCCAATCCGCAATGTCTATTAAGCAGGGTACACACAGTCCAATCCGCAATGTCATTAAGCTGGGTACACACAGTACCAATCGCAATGTCTATTAAGCAGGGTACACACAGTACCAATCCGCAATGTCTATTAAGCAGGGTACACACAGTTCCAATCGCAATGTCTATTAGCTGGGTACACACAGTACCAATCCACAATGTCTATAGCTGGGTACACACAGTACCAATCCACAATGTCTATTGAGTGGGTGCACACAGTACCAATCCCAATGTCTATTAAGCTGGGTGCCACACAGTACCAATCCACAATGTCTATTAAGCTGGGTACACACAGTACCAATCCGCAATGTCTATTAAGGGTACACACAGTACCAATCCACCATGTCTATTAAGTGGGTGACCAAAGTACCAATCCGCAATGTCTATAGCAGGGTACACACAGTTCCAATCGCAATGTCTATTAAGCTGGGTACACACAGTACAATCCACAATGTCTATTAGCTGGGTGCACACAGTACCAATCCGCAATGTCTATTAAGCTGGGTACACACAGTTCCAATCCGCAATGTCTATTAAGCTGGGTACACACAGTACCAATCCGCAATGTCTATTAAGCTGGGTGCACACAGTACCAATCCGCAATGTCTATTAAGCTGGGTACACACAGTACCAATCCGCAATGTCTATTAAGATGGGTGCACACAGTACCAATCCACAATGCCTATTAAGCTGGGTACACACAGTACCAATCCGCAATGTATTAAGCAGGGTACACACAGTACCAATCCGCAATTCTATTAAGCAGGGTACACACAGTTCCAATCCGCCAATGTCTATTAAGCAGGGTACACACAGTACCAATCCCCAATGTCTATTAAGATGGGTGCACACAGTTCCAATCCCAATGTCTATTAAGCTGGGTACACACAGTACCAATCCACAATGTCTATTAAGCTTGGTACACACAGTACCAATCCGCAATGTCTATTAAGCAGGGTACACACAGTACCAATCCGCAATATCTATTAAGCAGGGTACACACAGTACCAATCCGCAATGTCTATTAAGCAGGGTACACACAGTTCCAATCCGCAATGTCTATTAAGCTGGGTACACACAGTACCAATCCCCAATGTATTAAGATGGGTGCACACAGTACCAATCCACAATGTCTATTAAGCTGGGTACACACAGTACCAATCTGCAATGTCTATTAAGCAGGGTACACACAGTGCCAATCCACAATGTCTATTAAGCAGGGTACACACAGTACCAATCCGCAATGTCTATTAAGCAGGGTACACACAGTACCAACCCACAATGTCTATTAAGCTGGGTACACACAGTACCAATCCACAATGTCTATTAAGATGGGGCACAAGTACCATCCACAATGTCTATTAAGCTGGGTACACACAGTAACAATCCACAATGTCTATTAAGCATGGGTGCACACAATACCAATCCGCAATGTCTATTAAGATGGGTACACACAGTACCAATCCGCAAGTCGTTAAGAGGGTACACACAGTTCCAATCCGCAATGTCTATTAAGCTGGGTGCACACAGTACCAATCCACAATGTCTATTTAGCTGGGTACACACAGTACCAATCCGCAATGTCTATTAAGCAGGGTACACACAGTTCCAATCCGCAATGTCTATTAATCCGCAATGTCTATTAAGCTGGGTACACACAGTACCAATCCGCAATGTCTATTAAGCAGGGTACACACAGTACCAATCCGCAATGTCTATTAAGCAGGGTACACACAGTTCCAATCCGCAATGTCTATTAAGCTGGGTACACACAGTACCAATCCACAATGTCTATTAAGCTGGGTACACACAGTACCAATCCCAATGTCTATTAAGCTGGGTGCACACAGTACCCACCACAATGTCATTAAGTGGTGCACACAGTACAATCCGCAATGTCTATTAAGATGGGTAAACAGTACCATCCAATGTCTATTAAGCGGGTACCACAGTACCAATCCCAATGTCTATTAAGCTGGGGCACAAGTACCAATCCGCAATGTTATTAAGAGGGTACCACCAGTTCAATCCGCCATGTCTATTAAGCTGGGTACACACAGTACCAATCCACATGTCTATAAGACGGGATCACAAGTACCAATCCGCAATGTCTATTAAGCTGGGTACACACGTCCAATCCGCAATGTCTATTAAGCTGGGTACACACAGTACCAATCCGCAATGTCTATTAAGCTGGGTACACACAGGTACCAATCCGCAATGTCTATTAAGCGGGTACACACTAGTACCAATCCAATGTCTATTAAGCATGGGTGCACACAGTACAATCCCAATGTCTATTAAGCTGGGTACACACAGTACCAATCCGCAATGTCTATTAAGCGGGTAACCACAGTACCAATCCGCAATGTCATTAAGCAGGGTACACACAGTTCCAATCCGCAATGTCTATTAAGCGGGTACACACAGTACCAATCCCAATGTCTATTACGATGGGTCACACAGTTCCAATCCGCAATGTCTATTAAGCTGGGTACACCCAGTACCAATCCACAATGTCTATTAGCTGGTACACACAGTACCAATCCGCAATGTCTATTAAGCAGGGTACACACAGTACCAATCCGCATATCTATTAAGCAGGGTACCACAAGTCCAATCCGCAATGTCTATTAAGCAGGGTACACACAGTCCAATCCGCAAGTTATTAAGCTGGGGACACACAGTACCAATCCCCAATGCTATTAGATGGGTCACACAGTACAATCAAATGTCTATTAAGCTGGGTACACACAGTACCAATCGCAAAGTCTATTAAGCAGGGTACACACCAGTAGCCAATCCACAATGTCTATTAAGCAGGGTACACACAGTACCAATCGCAATGTCTATTAAGCTGGGTACACACAGTTCCAATCCCAATGTCTATTAAGCTGGGCCACAGTGCATCCACATCTATTGAGGTACACAGTACCAATCCCAATGTCTATTAAGCTGGGTACAACAAGTACCAATCCACAATGTATCTATTAAGATGGGTCACAAGTACCAATCCACATGTCTATAAGCTGGGTACACCAGTACCAATCCACAATGTATTAAGATGGGTGCACACAGTACCAATCGCAATTTCTATTAAGCTGGGTACACACAGTACCATCACATGTCATAAGATGGGTTGCACACAGTACCAATCGCAAATGTCTATTAAGCTGGGTAACCACAGTCCAATCACAAGTCTTTAAGATGGGTACACACAGTACCAATCCGCAATGTCTATTTGAGGGTAACCACACGTACCAATCCGCAATGTCTATTAAGCTGGGTACACACGTACCAATCCCCAATGTCTATTAGATGGGTGCACACAGTACCAATCCACCAATGTCTATTAAGTGGGGACACACAGTACCAATCCAGCAATGTCTATTAAGCAGGGTACACACAGTACCAATTCGCAATGTCTATTAAGCAGGGTACACACAGTACCAATCCACAATGTCTTAAGTGGGTCACACAGTACCATCCGAAAGTCTATTAGCTGGGTACACACAAGTACCCTCCAATGTCTATTAAGCTGGGTACACACGTACCAATCCGCAATGTATTAAGATGGGTTCACCAAAGTACCAATCCACAATGTCTATTAAGGGGGTACACACAGTAACAACTCGCCAATGTCTATTAAGCGGGTACACACAGTACCAATCGCAATGTTTAAGTGGGTACACACAGTACCAATCCGCAATGTCTATTAAGCAGGGTAACACACAGTACCAATCCGCAATGTCTATTAAGCAGGGTACACACAGTACCAATCCGCAATGTCTTTAAGCGGGTACACACAGTACCAACGCAATGTCTATTAAGGGGTACACACAGTACCAATCCCAATGTCTATAAGCTGGGTGCACACAGTACCAATCCGCAATGTCTAAAGTGGGTACACACGTACCAATCCGAGTCTATTAAGCGGGTCACACCATACCAATCCGATGTCTATAAGCGGGTCACACAGTACCATACAATGTCTATTAAGCTGGTACACACAGTTACCAATCCACAATGTCTATTAGCGGTACACACAGTACCAATCCACAATGTTTCTTTGCTGGGTACCACAGTACCAATCCGCAATGTCTATTAAGCGGTTACACACAGTACCAATCCACAATGTCTATTAAGCAGGGTACACACAGTACCAATCCACAATGTCTATTAAGCAGGGTACACACAGTACCAATCCACAATGTCTATTAAGCAGGGTACACACAGTACCAATCCACAATGTCTATTAAGCAGGGTACACACAGTACCAATCCACATGTCTATTAGCGGGGTAACACAGTACCAATCCACAATGCTATTAAGCAGGGTACACACAGTACCAATCCGCAAGTCTATTAAGCGGGTACACACAGTACCCAATCCACAATGTCTATTAAGCTGGGGACACACAGTACCAACCCAATGTCTATTAAGGGGTACACACAGTACCAATCCGCAATGTCTTTTAAGATGGGTACACCCAGTACCAATCCACAATGTCTATTAAGCTGGGTACACACAGTACCAACCAATGTCTATTAAGCAGGGTACACACAGTACCAATCCGCAATGTCATTAAGCGGGTACACACAGTACCAATCCACAATGTCTATTAAGCTGGGTACACACAGTACCAATCCACTGTCTATTAGATGGGGCACACAGTACCAATCCACAATGTCTATTAAGCTGGGTACACTCAGTACCAACTCCACAATGTCTATTAAGCTGGGTACACACAGTACCAATCCGCAAGTCTATTTGCAGGGTACAACCGTACCAATCCACAATGTCTATTAAGCTGGGTACACACAGTACCAATCCACAATGTCTATTAAGCTGGGTACACACAGTACCAATCCCACAATGTCTATTAAGCGGGTCACACAGTACCAATCCACAATTCTATTAAGCGGGTACACACAGTACCAATCCGCAAGTCTATTTAGCTGGGTACACACAGTACCAATCCACAATGTCTATTAAGCAGGGTACACACAGTACCAATCCGCAATGTCTATTTTAGGCTGGGTACACACAGTACCAATCGAATATCTATTTAAGCGGGTACACCACAGTACCAATCCGTAATGTCTATTAGCTGGGTACACACAGTACCAATCCACAATGTCTATTAAGCGGGTACACACAGTACAATCCGCAATGTCTATTAAGCTGGGTACACAGTCTCATACTCCCATTAGTTGGGTACACACAGTACCAATCCACAATGTCTATTAAGCAGGGTACACACAGTACCAATCCACCAATGTCTATTAAGCGGGTACACACGTACCATCCACAATGTCTATTAAGCGGGTACACACAGTACCAATCCGCAATGTCATTAAGCGGGTACCACCCTACCAATCCACAATGTCTATTAAGCAGGGTACACACAGTACCAATCCGCAATGTCTATTAAGCTGGGTACACACAGTACCAATCCGCAATGTATATTAAGCAGGGTACCACACGTACCAATCCACAATGTCTTAAGCTGGGTACACACAGTACCAATCACAATGTCTATTAAGCAGGGTACACACAGTACCAATCCACAATGTCTATTAAGCAGGGTAACCACAGTACCAATCCACAATGTCTATTAAGCAGGGTACACACAGTACCAATCCACATGTTATTAAGCGGGTACACACAGTACCAATCCACAATGTCTATTAAGCTAGGGGCACACAGTACCAATCCACAATGTCTATTAAGTGGGTACACACAGTACCAATCCGCAATGGCTATTAAGCAGGTAGCACACAGTACCAATCCGCAATGGTCTTAAGCTGGGTACACACAGTACCAATCCACAATGTCTATTAAGCTGGGTACACACAGTACCAATCCACAATGTCTATTAAGCAGGGTACACACAGTACCAATCCGCAATGTCTATTAAGCTGGGTACACACAGTACCAATCCACAATGTCTATTAAGCAGGGTCACACAGTACCAATCCGCAATGTCTATTAGCTGGGTACACACAGTACCAACACAATGTCTATTAGCTGGGTACACACAGTACCAATCCGCAATGTCTTTAAGCGGGTACACACAGTACCAATCCGCAATGTCTATTAAGGGGTACCACAGTACCAATCCACAATGTCTATTAAGCGGGTACACACAGTACCAATCCGCAAGTCTATTAAGCAGGGTACCACAGTACCCAATCCACACATGTCATATTAAGCGGGTACACACAGTACCAATCCGCAATGTATATTAAGCTGGGTACACACAGTACAATCCGCATGTCTATTAAGAGGGTAAACAGTACCAATCCCAATGTCTATTAAGCAGGTGCACACAGTACCATCCAAGCAAATGCTTAGAAGAGGGTACCACAGTACCAATCCACAATGCTATTAAGCGGGTACACACAGTACCAATCCGACAAATGTATATTAAGCAGGGTACACACGTACCAATCCGCAATGTCTATTAAGCAGGGTACACACAGTACCAATCCCAAATGTCTATTAAGCGGTACACACAGTACCAATCCGCAATGTCTATTAAGCTGGGGTACAACAGTACCAATCCACAATGTCTATTAAGCAGGGTACAACAGTACCAATCCAAATGTCTATTAAGCAGGGTACACACAGTACCAATCCACATGTCTATTAAGCGTGGTACACACAGTACCAATCCGCAATGTCTATTAGCAGGGTAACACACGTACCAATCCGCAATGTCTATTAAGTGGGTACACACAGTACCAATCCGCAATGTCTATTAAGCGGGCACCACAGTACCAATCCAAGTCAATTAAGCTGGGTACACACAGTACCAATCCGCAATGTCTATTAAGCGGGTACACACAGTACCAAAATCCGCAATGTCTATTAAGCTGGGTACACACAGTACCCATCCCAATGGCTATTAAGCGGGTTACCACACAGTACCAATCCACAATGTCTATTAAGCAGGGTACACACAGTACCAATCCGCAATGTATATTAAACTGGGTACACACAGTACCAATCCGCAATGTATATTAAACTGGGTACACACAGTACCAATCCGCAATGTCTATTAAGCTGGGTACACACAGTACCAATCCGCAATGTCTATTAAGATGTGTGTACCCAGCTTAATAGACATTGTGGATTGGTACTGTGTGTACCCTGCTTAATAGACATTGTGGATTGGTACTGTGTGTACCCAGCTTAATAGACATTGCGGATTGGTACCGTGTGTACCCAGCTTAATAGACATTGTGGATTTGTACTGTGTGTACCCAGCTTAATAGATGTTGCAGATTGGTACTGTGTGTACCCAGCTTCATTGATCGGATTGGTACTGTGTGTACCCAGCTTAATAGATATTGTGGATTGGCACTGTGTGTACCCAGCTTCATCGACATTGCGAATTGGCACTGTGTGTACCCAGCTTATTAGACATTGTTGATTGGTACTGTGTGCACCCTGCTTAATAGACATTGTGGATTGGCACTGTGTGTACCCTGCTTAATAGACGTTGCAGATTGGTACTGTGTGTACCCTGCTTAATAAACATTGTGGATTGGAACTGTGTGTACCCAGCTTAATAGACGTTGCAGATTGGTACTGGGTGTACCCAGTTTCGGGAAATCTGTCACCATCTAGGACTTTCCACTGATCATCGAGACCATAAACTCCGAAGGACGGAAGCCTCGTTCTGTATCCCTGGCTCATCTATTGTGATACACATTTGTCATTTATTTTCCGCACTTGTACATGTCAACAGCATTTATTGCCTTGTCTGCACTATAAATATATGGTAAGAATGTTTAGCTCTGTGTGCCCTGGAGAACTATGCAAATAAACCTATAAATACACACAATAGCGTGCGGCTCATGGGTCTTGATCTTGAAAAGAAAAGGACGTTTGTTGAGATTCTGCATGCGTACAGCTGTTTTTGTAATGGAGAAACACTGGAGTTGTTCCAATCAAGTCAAACAACATGGCAAGTCTTTTTAACCTGCAGGCAAACATACAGTTGTCGTGATTAGGCAATGGTTTGTGGGAGATGTGTTCTGGACAGAAGGGTCTGAATAATTAGGTCAATGAACCCGATAAAAGACCTGCATGCCCAAAACATTTTGTACACAGCAGCTCTGTTCGAACATCCTTGTGTATTCCTGCATTTCCATTTACAAGACAGTAGCTAAAAATGATCATAATGGCCACTTACAACCTCGTCATGGATGAGTCTAGACTAGCCAGTAGAGATGCACTTAGAACCCAAACCCAAACCAGAGTCTGATCCGAGAATGTATTGCTCGATTTTCGGTAACCCTCGAATGTAGCGCTCGTTGCCCTTGAATAATAATATCATTTTGGTGATATGTAGATGTCCCCCAAACTATTTTCCAAGTGCCACAACCATTTACAGTAAGTTACCATTGTTATTTTATTTAATAATTTGCATTCATAACCACGATCAGTTGTTTAAAAGCAGCTGATCGTGGAGGGGGGTGGGTGAGGGGCCCAGCCTCCAATCTGGCGGGGGGGGGGGGGGGGGGTGAGGTGGTAGCTTATAATCTTATCTTCACATATAGAAACTGCCGAGTTTCAGTCCCACGGGGGATTCATAAAATGGAGGTAGATTTCAAAATTTCTATTTCACAGATAAAACGTTTTCTGTAAACCAAACTTTTGGCACAAAACTGGAATTTTCATTGCAAAATGTTGGTTTTGCCAGCAAAATTGTGGTGATGGTAATTTTGTTATTTTCTCTTAAAACCATTTAACCCCTAAGCCACCTCAACAGTGGCTTGGGGTCACCATAGCAACCATACCAGCTGCTATCGGGCCCTGAGCCAAGGCAGTCATTATTGACCTACTTCCATGGAGACTGTAGAACCCGAGAGAAATGTCCCCAGTACATATTATTGGATTTTTATCATTTTGTTCTCCAGTTGTTACAGTAAATAAGAACTATACTCACGCTGTAAAATATTTCATTTTGGCTCCTCCCACAGTCATTGTCTCTGACAATTCTCCCATCTCATTGTAGAACATCCTTTAATAAAGGAGTGGGAGGAGCCTGAAAGCGGCCAGTTACTGCATGAGTATAATTCTCCTTTAACTGGTTAAAGTAAATATTAGCAATTGACATTTATATGGAAATACATAGATCCTGTGCATTTTGGTTTACTAAAGTTGGGTCTCATAACCCAATACTGTGTTTTGCCTTAATTTTTTAAAGATTTTTCCTATGTAATCATCCAGGGTGAGTTACTAAATGAAGGCAATGTACATTTATAGCATAGAAAACATTTCCCTGTTTGGTATAATGTCCCACGGATCTGGGGTATAATGGTACCCAATGTTATTAAACGATTTCTGGAAAGTTGGCCAGACAATAATATTCTTACTAGTTTCTAATTGAATGAGCTCTTTAATTAATGAATAGGAGTTGATTAGGCAGCGTTCCGTTTTATGAGGTCTGGCTCCAGCAATGAAGTTGTCTTAACCAGAATATAATGCACAGTGTGTAGAACTGTTGACCAGCTACAATATTCCATGTGTTCTGTGTCTGTCTCTCTGCTCTGTGTACGACAGATACAATAATTAGTCTACACTAAACAGAATGGGTTAAATAAAATAGTATACTAAACTGTCTACTGGTTCAAACACATCACATAGAGTTGTATACATAGGTTAAAAACATGCCCACATAGTAATCTGCTGGATCTGATGCCCAAAGTTGTAAAAGTAGAGGTTTATTCAAAAATGTTAAGGTGTCCATACATTAGAACACACCAATGTCCTCACACCTGGATGCAGATAAGATTGATAGTTCTCTGGGGTCCTGCCCCTTGACAGACCAACCTATGGGAAGCCCATGTTTTCATAGATTGCAAGAATCTCATCTCCCTTGATCGATCTTAAAATGAATGGGCCAGATGGGGCAGTCGCAATCGTATGTCGGTCCTGAAAAGGAACTGTGAAAGGCAGTTCCTGAAGAATTGATTGAATGTTATAGGATCGGTTGGTAGGTAAGTTCAATTAACGCTGTAGTGTGGTCACACCATTAATAAGGTTCTGAAAATGGCAGATTAAATGACCGTATTCATGTAAAACTATGTCTATCACATGCAATACACATCGGAACATTTACTGTAAAATATTGATAAAACGTATTTAAAAAAACAACATTATCCTGGGATATATAGATAGTGTAATTAATATTTACTAAAGAATTGGGCCAGTTTCTGTGATTCCCTTGATCGCAGAACTGAAATAATAAAAAACAGTAAAGTTTTATTTTATGATTTTTGTGATTTACCATTCAAGGTCTTTCTACGTGAATTTGCAATTTGGGAAAATAAACCCATTTTCCCTGCAATTTGTGTCAAGCAGTCGTTGATTTTCCCATGTTGGAAGCATCGAAAAATAATTAAATCATTAAAGTAAACCTTAAAGGGCAGTAATTGCATTCTGTCTAAGAAAGGAACATTTATTTTGTAATGTAAGAAAGTGTGTTTGGCATATACATGACAGTCTACAAGGCTAACCGTATTAGTGGTTGGGATTTATTATGTTTCATATGGAGTAAATATAATGCGACATGGCAGCTTGCCATCCATTCTGTTTTGTGTTAACCTGATTTCAACAGCACGTGAAGGTTAATTAAAAGGTAAAAACCCGATTGCGTTTTCTTGCTGCGCTACGGAAAGTTCATTGTGATTTCAACCTGAAACTGAAAACGTAATCACAAGGACACATTTATCTGATCCATACACGAAATCCGTGCACATATAGGTAACAGAACATTACGCAGTATTTCAGGGTAAATGGAAGAGAAAATGTTCGTTTCCCCCGAGTTCACGTCACAATATCGGAGACTTGGTAGTAGATTAAAAAGTAAACTTCATTGATACGTAAAGATAAAAAGAATAAGTCAGTTAGCGATGCTTTGCCTCCTGGTCTTCAATCAATACATTAAAGGAATAGTTCACTTTTTGAGTGAACTATTCCTTTAAATGAATGAACTGATTTATTTTAAGATAATTTTTTAAAAAAAACATAATAAATGTAATTATTTAAACTAATAAATCAGAATGAAATAAAAATAAAAAGCTAATCTTAACAATATATTTAATTGATAAATTGTAATCACAACAGGTAGGGATTGACTAGTGTGAAATGATGGGGTTTCGCTATAAATAATTACGGTTCAGCTATTGGAGGAATAGATATGAGGATATAGGGGAATTGTTTTTAATGTTTATAAATGTGACTTGTATGCATCTTGTATGTAATATGCATCGTGCAACTTTTTCATTCAGTACAAAAGCATGCATGTCTCTTTACGAGGTTTACGATAGGCATTGTGGGTATAAAATATATGAGGAAATCAGTATGCCTATGATTAAGTACCGTTTAAGTACTAAACACGTCAGGCCTTCTTTTTATCTTCCTGTATCAATAAAGCTTACTTTTTTATCTACTACCAAATCTCTGATATTGTGACGTGAATTCGGCTGAACATTTTCTCTTCCATTTGGCTTCAATTGGACCCAAGCGACAGGTGTTACTCTGTGTGAGTGCCTGTCTTTGGTGTACACTCTTTTTGTGAAGTGACACGATCACCCAGACCTCTACTCACTTGAGTAGAGTTTAAAGTCTCACTTTAGCTACTATATTGTAACATTGATTATTGCAGAAACAGCAGTAACTATTTGTGTGGTTAATTTGGACCAATGTTTTCTGTTCTTCTTTTGAGTATTTTAGGTTAGACTTACATCTTTCAGATATCTAACTATTGCAGTTTTGTGGTTTGGGGTTAGCAAGCAGCTATTTCTAGATTTAAAGGGCAACTAAACTGAGAAAATTACTTATTTTAATCTGTAAATAAATACATGTAAGTAACATTTACTCTGAGGTGTGACTGTTGTTTTTGCATGCTTTTATTACAGTACTTGTTTTTTTTGGGATACATATCTCCCTCCCACTCTTAACCAACTCCTCCTTCCATCTGACATGACATTTTAGGAAGTCAAACATGCTCAGTAATCACTATGATCCAGTAATTGGAGAGAGGGTTTCCCACCATGCAAGTCACACATACCAAATGTCCCCATTTCAGCAACAGCAAAACTGCACACAGCAGAATTATAACAAGGCACTTAATTAACAGCTGAAATGTAAGATGGTTCATAAAGAATTGGGAAGAATTACCTATTTCCAGTGATGGGTAATTTTACAAAAATATATATTTTTTAGTACAGATGTCCTTTAAAAAAAAAAAAGAGGTCAGGGTCAAATTAACAAGATAAATAAGAAAGCAAAGAGAAGTCTAAATCCTCTTATCCTGAATGGAAAATGCTGGATGGGAAGGATTAACTTGTAGACAGGGTGAATTTTAAACGCAAGGTGTAACATTACAAAGTGAGATCTGTTTTACTAATCTCTTGATACCATTAATTTAGGACAAGATCACTCAGCTGGCGTCAGCCGATTTGGGTTGGTTAATTAGTATCGGATGACATTTAGAGAAGTTCCATGCTGATTAGAGTGGTTGTATTCCTACTGAAATCACACAGGTTGGCCTTTAGGATTTATAGAGGAGGTTCAAAGAAAATGAGTAATTGTGTGTTTTTCCATCTGCTTTACATTATAGGGTCTAAGAAATAAAACTCTGTATTATTATAGTCTCAATGACTATAGGCCAACTATTGATAGACACCAACAAGGCGCTTAGCTTGAAGCAATGGCGCATCACACAACAGTGGATTAGTGAAACCATTGGGTGCAAAATGGATCGAATTGCTGCTCACCGGTGTATACAGTTTTACTGTATACACTACAGTCTTTGATACATTCCTATACATTTGATAATTTCTGTGCACATTTGTCAGGACCACAACTGTAGTCTCCGAGCAAGTTAGGAGAAAATATATCTCTTTGTTATATCTTGAAAATAAACCCTGGATTGTCCTGCTTTCACCGGCGTGTATCCATGTGACCATGTGACTAATCAGTTTCAATACCCCCTCCCCTCAACTGTCAGTTTTTTGGGGGGGTTTTAGGTCTGTACAGGTTTCCAGCATTAAAGGGGAAGGTGGTCTCCATACAAGTGTTCTCTATTGAGCCTGGGATGATTTTTTTTAGCTGTTGTCAATCCAATGTTATAAGCATGTAAAGTCTCTCTTCCTACCCGGCACTCCTCCTACCCGGCAGAGATTTAAGGCTCATTTTAAAGGAAATACTGCAGGCTCTTATTTAACCAGAGTTGTCCTTTAGGTTATACAGCAAACCATTGGTATGTTCAACTGGTGTGATGCAAGAAATATAGTCACTTCACAAGCTTTACTTGCTTATGACTGTCTGCTAAAGTAAATATTTGCCATTTAAGAAGTATGTCATTTATGGACTAGACAGATAGAAGGAAAAAATATCCACACTGTACAAATATATGTGTTCTAAATGAAATGTTGAATTCTACATGAAGTTTTAGCCTGGAAGCAAGAACAGGAAATTGTTACATAGAAGAGGAAATGTGTGCAAGCGAATACAGATTCTAAGAAAAGCAGAATTAGTCTGAAAATTAATAAAGGGATCTAGTTGCTTAGTGCTTAGGAATATTTAACAAAAATATGTATTCATCTGTATATGGCTTTACAATATAATGTAAACATATTGCCCTGCAAATAAACAAAAACATTGGCCCACAATGTAACTAAGCAAATTATATTGTATAGGTAATATACAGCACTAAAAATGCTCAGTATTGCTTAATCAATTTAACAGAAGGCCCAATTGAAATTATCAGGCCTCAGCTTGGTTTGCAGAAGCCATTATTCAAGGAGAATTACCTTACCAATTGTGACCAGTTTATTAGCTGTGCGCATTAAACCTTTTTTTAATTGTTTGATCAGGTGGATGCTGATGATGTTATCACCAAGGAAGAGCAGATATTACTTCTATTAAGTGCTAAAGCCAAGTGCGAGAGACACCTAAATGCTAAAGCGTCTAAGGCCCACAGTAAGTATTCTGAAAACTATTGTGATGGATGACACAAAATTCTGAAACATGAAATGTAAAAGATACAAAGTATTTATAGTATTATTACCCTCTCTTATCTTCTTACAATGGTCCTGCTGTATCACAATGCCTGTAATGAGCTAGCAAAATCTAAAATGAATGGTTACATTCATTACCTGCCCCCAACCTCAAATTAAGCACATTATTAGATGTATTATTACTCAGATAATTAGGTAATTATCATCTTTTCTAGCAGAGTAAGATGGCTGCTGGCTCCTCCCTCCATACAGTAAATGATTGGCTGCTGTTTCCCCTGCTACTTTCTCTGCACATGCTCAAACTTCTTAAAAGCTCAATGAGCAGAGGGAGGAGGTTGGTACCCTTGTCAGGAAGGAATTTGCACCTATTTAGGAGTTTTCAGCCGTGTGGGTATAAAAGAAAAAAAGAGATGCAGGTCGTCTGTAAAGCTGTTGAAATGTACAGTCTGGTTAATGGCAACTAAAAGTTTATATCCTGTAAAAAGTTTTGTGTTACCATGTTTTCAGAACAGAAAGGTGCTGAAATGTTGTTGAACGTTCTACATCTTGAAACAAAGTCTATGTTCAATAACTTATAATCATACAACAAAACAATTAGTTTATATAGATACGTTCCATCTTCACAAACAGTATAATGTTAAGCTCTAGAGATCAGGGAAAGGCATTCTTCTTTTGAGAACTACAGTACGCACACTCCAGGGATCACCAAAAGCTTAAATGATAAAAGAGGTCTGATATCTCCTCACTGCGAGAGCTCCATCTTTGAAGTATAAAAAAGGAACAAGATTACGCTATTAAGACTATTAGGTGTTTAAGAGATCACATTTGAAGGTAATTCATTTAACTCAATTTCCAAAGACTTTCCTAGAGTTCCAGTCCCTACTGATTTGGAGTTTCTCTCCTAATGGATCCTGCTGATGTTTCAGTTCAGTCAATGTTAATGAATTGGGCATCGGATTTTAACTCTGTTGGTGAATTTGGAGTTTTGGGAGGGTGATATAAGTTTTCTTTATTTCAAAGGAGGGAAACAATGGAGGCTTTAAAAAGCAAACTGTAAATTGTATCTAATGTATTGCATTGTATTGCATTTATAATGTTCTAAACATGTCCCAGAACCCCCTGGTGTAATAATCTAATGAATGCATGGCATGTGGAGAAACCATGTAAGCACAGGAAGAACAATCATACTTCACAGGCCAGATACATGTCAGTATTCCTTATACTGTATATTTCTTTATATTGTTGGGGACTAAAGAATTAACGGAAGAAATATTAGTAAGATAATATTGCAGTGTGTATGGGCCCTTTAAATTCAAAGTCCGCAGAGACTAAAAAATCTAATATGAGATTAATAAGTACAAGCTACTTTCAAGGGCTATCAAAACTTTCAAAAGTACGACCGGAAACTCGAAATACCAGAAATTCAAGCTTACATTTGTTGGTGATTCCCTGGCCATTTACCAGGTGCCTGAGCCATCTACTGTAAGTTACCGTGCTGTTACTACGTTTATTTTACTCAGATTTTTTTTCTTCCATTGACTTCTCTGGTTCAATTTTCAGATTTTCAATTTTTTTCAAAATTGCCGGAAAAAGAAACGAGGCTCACCGGTTTCTAAAATCTCTAATGATCGTGTACAATATTGATACAAATGGATATCGTTGGTCTAGGTTAGAAGCCCAGTTTATTGAATCTATGTTGTCTAGGCTTTAATCATAGAATAGATGTTACAATTAGAATGTGATTCCATTAATACATAAATCCATTGAATCTTATCTTTAATTGCCCTGTGCTTATTTAATCTGTAAATAGGATGTTTATAGAATCTGCCAATATGAATGAGTTTGCAATTCTACCCATTGCATTGTCCATTTTACTTTTAACGAACTGTAGTGTCTAAATTGTTTCTGAAAAGAGCAATAATGAGCTCTGATATAACAACCCAACAGATTATTTCTATATGCGAAATTGCCATGCTACATTATAAAATTGCTATTTCTAGAAATATAAGTAAATCTCCAGATTCAGCTTGATTTCTATCTAATTATTATTATTGTGGATTTGTATAGCGCCAACATCTTCAGTAGCGCTTTACAGTTACATGTATACATTCCCATCAGGCCCTGCCCTGAAGAGCTTACAATCTAAGCACATTTATTTGACACACACAACCTATCAGTATGTCTTTATGATTGTGGGGGAAACCGGAGTCCCCGGAGGAAACCCACGCAAGCACGGGGAGAACATACAAACTCCTTGCAGATGTGTCCAAGGGTGGAATCGAACTCAGGACTTCAGTGCAGCAAGGCATCAGTGCTAACCACTGAGCCACCATGCTGCCTTTTGTTCTTTAATGTTCAATTGTTCCACACCGAGTGTTCTAACCAATAACAAACCGTTTTACCTAAGAAGAAGATGCTGACATGTTTCTTCATAAGCATTGCAAAAACTATAATAGCTTACCTATGGTATTGGTTACATCCAAACATAGGCTTTTATAAAGATAAAACACATTAACCTATATGTTGATATATATTTTTTTTAAACCAGATGTATATTTAGTTGGTCGATATACCTTACAAACAAGAATGCACTCAGGTGAATGCAATTTAAAGGCATTAATCTTGTATTAATCTCACCGGATCCTTTTTGTAAATAACTATTATAGAAGGATGTTATTGAGAAGCAGATAAAGTCACCACCATTAGATTCAAGTGTCCAAAGCACTCGAGAAAGGTATTAGGGACAAGCGGATTTTTTGATGACGTAGTTGCTGTTTTTCATATCTAAGACTTTAAACTTCATTGAAAAGCCTTATTATCTTTTTAATTCAATGAAAATATTAGCAAAGTATCCCTGCAGATAAGGATAAGCAGTTTCCAGCCTTCATCTTTCAAATGGCTGGATGTGGTCACTTCTCTCCTTTAAATGTTGTATTCAGTGGTACATGCACTGCCTTAAAAAAGACAAAACTAATTGTGTTATTTTTTAATTAATTGTCCCACTAGATCTGCCGTTTTTGTGTTTGCTGCTGTATTACTGATGAAAAACAAATAATATTATAGCTGAAATCAAATTAGATAATTGGGATGTTCAAAGAAATATTTAAAGTTTCTGAGCTGGAGGGGGCAGGCCATGGCGCCAGAGTGGGTGCAGGTTTGGACGTGGCAAAGGCGGGGTTGCAGTTAGAGGCAGAGTTAGGAGTGGGCATAACTGGGCAGGACAACCAGGGCTGGTCTCTGGGCGGGATTTCAGCCCTAACTGCAGTCGGGGCAATCCCGTCCAAATAGGGACTCCTGGATACAGACTCATGTCATACAGACTCAGGGAGCCAAGATACAGACTCATATCTGTATCTTGGCTCCCGTTGTTTTAATCCCCTTCCAGACAGACAACTCTTGCACTTTCTAATGACTTCGAGGTGCCAGAACTGCAAGTTACTATAAACCAGCAGAAAGTGGGGCTTCTTGGCACCTGCAATCCCCATTGAATAATTGTTCATGGAGCTGGCATTATAATTCTCCGGCACAGCAGTCACTGTTGCAATATTAAATGGATTGTGGAGGCCGCATCCAATTCTTTTGCAAATGCACACAGCCATGGTAACTCATCGTAAAGATACGGTAATTGATTATAAATTCCTGTAAAACATTTACTACGTTTTATAACATATATAACATTGGGGATTTTGAAAATTTTTTTGATGTATCATAAAAATCCCCATGTCAGACTTGTATAAAAAGATCAGGCCATCATTTCAGGTTTTAAAATATCTGAAAATACGACCGGAGACCATTTTTGAGTTTCTGATCATATTTTTGAGGATTTTCAAATGTTTGGTGCTATTTTTCGAAAAAATTATCGAAGATAGTTCCGTACATTCGAAAATTATCGAAAATGCGTTCCGAAGTCCCGAAATCCGGACGATGTGTCTGGATTCGGACGGATTATTCAGATTTCAGAACCGAGGAGTTTCGTGTCGGATCCGGGTTTGTGTTGGACCCGGATCCCATCTCTAATGATGTTTCAGAGCCATGTCAGGGACCTCTATCAATGTGACTTTTACATCCTTGCCTAAGGTATGGAAATATATGTCCTCAAGGACAATTTTGCATCTGCAGTCAATGTTGCAGAACATAGATTAGCTCTTTTGAGATGTCTGCACTGCACAGCAAACTATTATTATTAAACTGAAATGCTGATTATGTTTTATGGGAACATATTCCATGTGTTACGTTTACCTGGGAAATGGTCTGGGGAACAGACAAATGGCAACCAATATCAGTCCCACCCACCTACACCAATCAATATTTTTCTCTGACCAATCACCAATCAATACATAGTAATATTGGCTGGTCTCCCAGAAATATTGTATGGTGTGTACCCAGCCTGTTCATACTGACTCCTTATTTATAGACCAGAAACTACTTCTAAAACAACATATATCTTTTCTTTCTATATAATCTCTAAACAAAGATGCACAATAAAACCTTTCAATATTGAGAGTTCTACAGTTACTTCCTCTTCTAGCCCAGTGATGTAGGATTCATCCAGGAGGAAGACAGCGAGAGAGGAGTAATCCAATCAGATACTGTTCTTTGTTTCTCCCTGTGCAAATGGGAGATGGGACAACATAGATGTGAAAGGTAGATGAATTTCTGTGCTGAAAGGTTTCATCTTAACCAAACAGATATATCTTAAAGGGTTTTATATCTTTTCGAAAATTGTTCCTTTAGATAAAGCAAGATCCAACTACTCCAAACCTTTTTTGGAATTTAAACCAGAGCTGTAGATCTGAGAAATTATCTTTTTAAATCACAGCTTTACCGGGAAAAACCTGTCACCCCAGAGGCACAAAGTACACTATTTGTCCCATCTTTGACCTCTTACTAGGATCTCCGGCTGCCTGCCAGCACACTTTCTGCAACAATTAAAGGGCATGTCCACCCCCCAAACTATAATTCAACCCACCACTGGCCCCACTATGTAGTGTATAAAAATCCTTACCTCACATCCCAGCTCCAAATGGTTCTCCTGTAATCCCCCCCAAAGTCCCAAAAACTGGCCAGCAGGAGTAGTGCTCTATATAGGACTCTGCCTCCTGTCTCCCCTCCGGCAGAAGCTTGGCATGCGTACTGCAGCCCTTCTCCCCCTCCCTCCCCCTCCCTCCCGATTTTGTCTCCTTCCTCCTAGCTCCAAACCCTTTTTATATAATGTACTGCTCCCTCCCCCAGCCCCAACCGCATTACTATTATTCACAGAAAGTGTCCCGATCTTTACTTACCATGCCTCTCTTCTTCGTCGGTCTGAACTCCCGGCAGCCGCGGCCGTGATTGGCTGCATCTCTGTGAATAATAGTAAAGTGGTTGGGGCTGGGGGAGGGAGCAGTACGTTATCTCAAAAGTTTATCAGAAGGGTGGATTCTCCTTTAAGAGAATCAGCAGAGTAAAGAATGAAGGGGGGAGGGAGGGGAAGATGTGTAAGCAGAGCAGGGTCTTTGGTGAGGCTGTGCAGAGCTTAAAAGTGCCGCAGACACCACAAGAAGGCAGTGAGTAAGGGAGAGTGGGGGAAATTAGAAGCACTCACTAAACATTAATAATTCAATGGCAAAGCAAGTTTCAGTCTGATGGCTGTTTGATGGTTAAAAAAAATATCGCACAACGTGTGTATATTTTACTTATAATTTATATCGTTTTAGATCCTGAGAAATCATCTTTTTAAATCACAGCTTTATAGGGAAAGACCCTGGAAGCAGACATTATAATATGTCCCCATCTCTGACCTCTTACTAGGATCTTTGTCTGCCTGTCACCACACTTTCTGCAACAATTAAGAGTGCAACAATGAAGAGTAGTGTCCATGAAGAGGCTGTACAGAACTTTAAGACACTACAAGAAGGCAGTGAGTAAGGGAGGGGGGGGCAATTAGGAGCACTCATTAAACATTAATAATTTAATGACAAAGCAAACACAGATAAATATGTGAGTACCACCATTTTACTTCTCCCGTTTCAGAAAATGTAAAATTATTTGAGTGAGTATAGTGACCCTTAAAGTTAGGAATTACATTAAAAAGTAATATATTATTTTAATATGCAGAAAAACATTCTCCTTCCAATCAGGCAGAATGCTACTAGGATTCCCAATGGTCTTTATAAGACAAATCTTAATGAATCATTACAGAATCTGCTATTCATACATTCATAAGGGAACCTAAAAGCTTTGTAATCTGTTGATTTCTCTGTGTTTTGTAAAATCCTTCAGAAAGTCAAGATGCAAATCACCTTAATCTTGGCATATTTACAGCAGATTGTTCCAGTAAGGTTCACTCAGACTGGTCCTAGATATAGAGACTTTCTAACCCATTATCAGCAGTTTGGATGTGATGAATGTAAAAGAACTGTATTGGACTGTACAGAAATATTGCTTTGTCTATCTGTTACTGGGACAACCACAATTCACCCCTTGAAAGAGAGAGAAGCATTGCTTTAATTGTTTGTTTAAAGGGAATGCCCCCCCTATAAAAACTCAAACTTACCGTCCCCATTTAAAGGGCATGTAAACCCCTCTTACAAAAATTTAGTATCTAATAGAACACCCCCCAAAATCTAAGATCCGTTTTACTTTAGTTTGGAAAGATGTTCCCCCACTGTGGAAGAAGCCTTACAAACCACCGATCCAGCTCTGCTTAGCCCACTCCTCTGCTGCTGCTGCACGTGCCCTTAACGTGCCCAAGCAGCAGCAGCAGAGGCTCCTTCGGTATTGGCCGTCAACCATTGGCCGTGAATGACGGCCAATACCAAGAAGAAGCAGTGAGCTGCGGCACTGGATCGGTGGTTTGTAAGGCTTCTTACACAGTGGGGGAACATCTTTCCAAACTTAAGTAAAACGAATCTTAGATTTTGGGGGGTGTTCTATTAGATACTACATTTTTGTAAGAGGGGTGTACATGCCCTTTAAGAAAACCCTGACCACATAATAGAGAATTAAGCTACCCATACACAGACAGATGTTTTTGAGAATGAATTTCCGATCGAACACAACATGTATATGAGTTCATTTATATGAGTTTGGCTGAAATTTTCCGCCTTGTCTGGTCTTCGTTTTTCCGATAAATCACGTTATTGATATTTTGAGCAATTTGAATTAATTTTGTTATGGTAACAATCCTTAAATGTGGATATTTCAAAACAGTTTTTTTCATGGTCATAAATACAAATGGTGATACCCCCAACCCTCCACACAGACACAGGTACACCCACCTACTGACCTACCTTTCCATTACCATGGAAGCCATACTTAAAGGGTAACTATAGTCAAAAAAATAATTTTGATCAATCATCAATGAAAGTTAGTTATATAGTCATACATGCAAAAACACATACCCCCAACCTCATATGTACCTTCTTCAGACAATCAAAATTGATTGTCTGAAAAAGGTACAGCTCATGTACCGAAACATTACACTTTGGTGTACTCTGTGTATGTAGCAATAAATAATACACAGACATTTAAGACTGATGTGCATGGTGTTTATTCTTCTGCTGATATATGACCTGCAACCAGGGTCTGCCATTGCACTCAGCACGAGCTCTTACCTATATCTACATAGGCGTGTGCAGGATTACCTCTGTCGTTTGCTCCCAACCTCATATGGGTACACACACCTACTGACCTACCCTTCCATTCCTGTGGCAGCCATACTTAAAGGGTAAATAAAGTAAAAAAACTAATTTTGATATATCCTCAAAAATAAGTTAGTTTTATGGTTGTAATCACAAAAAAGACATACCCCCTCAACCAGACCCAGGTACACACACCTACTGATTTACTTATCCATTACTTAAAGGGTAACTAAAGTCAAAAAAATTAATTTTGATCAAAAACGTTTGTTTTTTTAACACCCACATGGCACAGATACACACACCTACTGACCTACCCCTCCATTACTGTTGCAGCCATACCTAAAGGGTAACTGATTTACTTATCCATTACTTAAAGGGTAACTAAAGTCAAAAAAACAAATTTTGACCAATCATCAAAAAAGTTAGTTTTTTTTAACCCCCAACCCAACACAGGTACACACACTCCTACTTATCTACATTATTATCCATTACTGTGGCAGCCACACTAAAGGGTAACTAAGATCAAAAAAACTAATTTTGACCAATCATCAAAAAAGTTTGTTTTTTTAACTTCCAACCTGATCCAGGTACACACACCTACTCACCTACCTTTTCATTGTCATGGCAGCCATATTTAAAGGGTAACTATAGTCAAAAAAACTATTTTGACTAATCGTCAACAAATTTTTATTTTTTTTAACCCCCAACCCAGGTACATACTACTGACCCACCCTTCCATTACTGTGGCAGCCATACTTAAAGGGTAAATAAAGTTAAAAAAAACTAATTTTGACCAATCATCAAATTTTTTTTTTTTTAACCCACAACACACACCTACTGACCTACTCTTCCATTTCTGTGGCTGACATACTTAAAGGGTAACTATAGTCAAAAATACATTTTGATCAATAATCAAAAAAGTTTGTTTTTTTAACTTCCAACCAATTCATATGACAGCCAAATTTAAAGGGTAAGTAAAAAACAACAATGTCCTCATCATAGGCATTATTGAGTTTTAAAATCTGCAGCACAAACACACACATTCCCTTCCATAATGCAGCCTTTCAAGCCAAATTCAAAGTTTATATTTTTTTTTGTTTAACTTGCAGACAAATTTATCCCCTAGAAGTAATTTTGGACACATTTACCTTTTAATTATGTTAATTGTTAAATTTCTTTTTACAGTAAAGGTCCCTGTTTTTATGTGTTTACCAAAAATACCTAAAATATCCTTTCTCCACATTAGACACTATAGACAGGGCAGTTTCAGTGCTAATGTCCTAATTACCTTGTTTATATTTTTACTTAAGGTTTCAGTAAATGTTCGACACGCCATGCACAGATTCCACTTACCAGAAACTCTGCAACCCAAATAAACAACTATTCATCTTTTTATTTTTAATTTAAATAAAGTTCTCTCCTTTCGCATTTAGACAAGAATGTTTTAAAAAGGAAGTGTGTGTGTGTGTGGGTCGGTGGGTGGTTGGGGGGCAGCCTATCGCTATCCGTGACTTGGGGGTGTATTTATATTATAAAGGGGCAACATCAAACCTAAACAAATCTAAAAAGCACTTTTTATGTATAAAAATACTTTTAACTAAAATTCAATGTTAATGAAATTGTTTTCCAAATAACAGCAAATTATGGATATTAAAGGACAACTAAAGCCTCAGAACTATACTCTTTTAGAAGGAAGAGCACCTTAATATGAAAGCAGTAATCTGTCTCACCTTTTATTTTTATACAACTGTTGGGAAATTTACCTTTCTAACATGGGGTCATTGTTTTATTTCCTAACATCCCAGTATCACACAGTGTGGTCACTGACCATTATCTTCTTTACACATGCTCAGTCCTATGATAATGCAGAAGCCTGTTACAGTTGATATAACTGTAAAAGTGCAAAATATATCAGTTGAGGTTGGAGGCAGGTAACTGGCAATTGACCAGTTTTTTATTTTAATGGTGGACATGCCCTTTAACTTAGCTCCAAGGTGACATTATCTTTTTTTATGACATTACATGGGCAGTGATTCACACTTTTAGGTGAAATGCTTTATTCCGACATGTAATGACACCTGAAGAAGGCACAGCCTAAACAATGCATGTTACTTGGATGTCAGACTAAAGACACATTATCTCACCCAGAAGATTGCATTAGTGGGTTTTCCTTAATGTTAAGTCATAAAAAGAAAACATTATGACATTAGCTTACAACAATGTATGCAGGGAAGTGGTACACAGGGGCTTTAGGATTTAGTCATGAGGTAGACATATACAGACCTATGTAATAAAAGTCTTAATGTTAAAAATGGTGCTAATTTTGCCCCAACCAATCAGATCATATTTACCATTTGAAAGCTAACATCTGATTGGTTGGGGCAAAATTAGCACCATTTTTAACGTTAAGAATTTTATTACATACCGTATATACTCCAGTATAGGTCGAATTTTTCAGGCTTTAAAATTAGCCTGAAAACTTAACCTCGACTTATACTTGCGTCAAGTCTTAATTTAGATCCAAATTCTGCAGTTACGGCGCTGTGTTAACCTGCATAGAAAGTTACAGGAGCTGATCTGCCTTTACACTTCCTGCTTCCTGTAGTCTGGCTGCTGGACTCACTCAGCACTGTCACTGCTCATCTGGATGCTGTAAATCTGATGGGTCTCCTCAGTTTGGGGCAAAAAACAGCTGCTAGTACAGTGCAAAAGAAACAACAACTCTCAGGTGACATTTTTAACTATTGGGGTCAGAGGGCCCTTTACTATATGGGGGTCAGCGTTCCCTTTACTATATGGGGGTCAGAGGGCCCTTTACTATATGGGGGTCAGAGGGCCCTTTACTATATGGGATCAGAGGGCCCTTAACAATATGGGGGTCAGGAGAATTGTAAATGATGGTAAGCTTAATTAAAAGTTTACTGAAACTTGCCACTCCAAAGTTTACTGAACCTTGCCACTCCACATGTTTAGAAACTGAAACTTCCAGCAACAAAGCATGCTGGGAGTTGTAGTTTCCAAACATCTGGAGTGCCAAGGAATTGGAGTTACTGGTACTGGATTTGGCTATTACTGTATGGGATTCATGTATGGGAATTCTGCTGTCCATTTAAAGGGCAACTAAAGCCTTAAAACAACACAGAATCAGAAGGCAGTAGTGGTGATAATTTCTACCCTCAACTCAGTTTTTACAAATTTTTCAGGTAAAAATAGGTACCTCGACTTATACTCGGATCGACTTATACTCGAGTATATACGGTAGGTCTGTATATGTCTACCTCATGTCTTTTATTACATAGCCCTGTTTTTTATGACCTCCGTAGACACTTTACTGTTCTGTTATTACTAGAAATATTACTTTATTACTAGATGGGTTGAATATATAAACTCTTGTTAGTTATAATGTAATTGGATGAATCAATAAGGTCCAGAGAGGTGGAAATAGAGATGTTTGAATCTGGCGAGTTCTGCTCTGTTTTTTAATTATTTCAAACACTAGAAAATCTAAATACAGACCCATAGAATAGAAGAAATTAATCTGAAAGTTCCGATAGGATTTAAGGTAAAAATATAAATAATAGTAAGTTAGTGTAAATGACTCGGTTACCCTCAAAAGTAGATAAACCTCAAAAGTTGTTTTGGTAACCCTCAAAAGTAGTTTCGGTAACCCTCGAAAGTAGCATCATATATTTGTAGATAACCCACAAAAGTTGTTTGGTTACCCTCGAAAGTAGATTTGGTAACCCTTGAAAGTTGATTCGGTAACACTCAAAAGTAGATTTGGTAACCCTAGAACATAGATAACCCTCAAATGTAGATTTGGTAACCCTTAAAACTAGATTTGGTAACCCTTGAAAGTAGATTTGGTAACCCTCAAAAGTAGATTTGGTAACCCTAGAACGTAGATAACCCTCAAAAGTAAATTTGGTAACCCTTAAAAGTAGATTTGGTAACCCTTGAAAGTAGATTTGGTAACCCTCATAGTAGATTCCGTAAAACCTGAAAGTAGATTTGGTAACCCTTGAAAGTAGTTCCGTTTTTTTAAGAATTATCGACAATCTGGAAGTTCCAATGAGTTCAGATGGAACTTCAAACCTTTGGAACAGGGAGTAAATCAGATCCCTCCTGCCCCACTCAGGCAAATATAGTCTATTGTCATTGTGTGTGAGGTATTATGATTTACAATATAATTTACCATTGTCTACAATAGAGAGGAGGGGAGGGGGTGTTTATAGACATTGTTACTCATAGGTTCTTTATTCAAATTCATTCAATTCATTTTTAGAAGATGATCTATTCCCCATTCCCGCTTCCATATCTAACCAGACAGACTTTGTAAAATAGATGGAATAACGAGCGCGGACAGGGTAGAATTTCCGTTTCTGAACTAATGATCTGTACACAAGGAATGAATCAGAACCATTAGGTGCAATAGATCACTGGAATGGCATTGAGTCACGTGAAGTCCAATGTTTATCAATCTCTATTTAAAAAACAAATGTTTTCCCAAAGACCACATTATATACTGTACAAAACAGTTACGATTAACATTATTTTCTCTGTGATTCAGGCTAAAGGATCACTAAAATCATTTTGTAATCAATGATTATAATCAAACCTTTAATTACCTGAGAGGGTTAGGAGTGGGCGCTAATACGTCTAGTTCTTACAAACACGTGACTGATGAATATTGCAAAACGCGGTGACATTTAGTTTAATCGTCAGGTGTAGACAACAGACTCATTTGAAACAGTAATACACAACCCAATATTGTCTCGTATATGATATGGTTGAATGAAACTGGGTCTCTGATGACGATTGTCATTTAATCAGTGTTAGAAAATCCCTTTACGGCAATGCACCATGATCAGTGGTCTTTAAAAGTTTTGAAAAAAAAGTTATCATGTTAGAGACACATTCCCTGACTGCTATTGGCCCCTCTACTGACTAGAGATGGAGCCGAACTTATCGAGTTCAAATGGACTCGAAGTTCTCCAACTATCCCGGACCCGGATTTATTGGACTTTCGAACATTTCGATAATTATCGAATTCGGAAATCGAACGATCTTCCAATCGTTTATGGGCTAATTATCAAAAGTTCAAATAGTTTATGGGATAATCATTGGATGTTCGAATCGTTTATGGGATAATCATCGAAAATCAAACGCGGGGGCACGAAAGTATCGCAAGATTTTTGGAACGTCCTGGATATTGGAACATGTTCCCCAGACCATTTCCCAGGTCCCACAGCCATTTACATTAAGTTACCATTGATATTTTAATTGTATTTCATTAGAACTTTTCAAACTGGTTGACTCCCATTGACTTTAATGGGTCCGTTTTCCAACTTTCCGTATAGTTCAAAAACGGACCGAACTTTCGGAATCTCTACTACAGACGGGTCTGGGTCACTCATTGTACAGGGGTTGTTTCAAAGCTACGTGAGTTTGCGCTTGTGTTTTCTGGGGGGTTATGGGTAAAAAGAAAATCGTATGTCATATTGATAGTGTCCACTTTTTTATTAACAAAAATGGTGATCGCACACGCTAGAAAATCGCAACGGATTGCATTGCAGGGCACAAATTACTTCCCGTAATTTATAAATGTTATTGCGAATGGCAAAGCGCAAATGGGGTTACAAAAGGCGGCAAAAATGAGCTAGTGTGGCCCTCAAACGCAGGTTGTACAATTGTTTCTACATTATCCCCTTGAGCTTTAATTGAGTTCGGTTCTTCTTTTCTCGTCTGTCCGATAACGCAAAAAAAGAAAAGAAAATGCAAATATTGGCAAATAGCAGCAAAAGGACAGAAAATATGTTAAGTAATTCCAGATAAAGAGTGGGAGGGGGAGATGAGCTGTAATCTTTCTTTCCCTTGACACTTGTGTAATTTCCAAGTAAAGGAAAGTGTCACAACTGAATCAGAAATAATTCATTTGCATTGTCAGAATTTCACACATGAAAAAACATAAAATTATCCCATCACGGTCTATTAGTAGAACTAGCTGTGCTGGAGTCTGTTGTATAGTAAGATGACTGGACATGGAGATTGTTAAACAAAAGTGCTAATGGGAGAATTACCTTGAGCTGGCCACGTACAGTATATGGAGTTAAAGTCACAGAGACCGGTTCAATATCGGTTAGCGTGGCTCTACGACTCTGTATTCTATGTACATCGCACATGCACATAAAGTACTAAGTCCGTCGGGACCTGTCAGAAGACGCATCGATCGGCTAAGTTCCTTACCTTCATTCCCGACTCCTGCAGGTATTATTGGAGAACGGGAGGTAAGACACAGCTCCTTTACCTCCCGGTCTTCAATAAAACTGAATCCCAACATTTTTCCCCCAGTGGAGATGCCCTTTAACTCGAAACCTGGTTTGCGTTAGTTTGTGTGCGCCTAATGAACACCAGCTGATAGCACCATAGTTCTTCTTTAAAGCTAAAAATTTATATTTTAAAGTTACCATAGATGGTCATTTTATGGACACTCTATCTGTGCCTCTAAAGAAGCGCCGTGGAACCCCTCCATGGTACTCTATGTGACTTAACAAGTATATAGGTATTTAAAAATATATGTATATTAAATAAAGTTGTTTTTGAATGTATCACTAGTCCCCGCAGTACGGAGCGGTCATCCTACATACTGTCCATATACTTACGTGAAATACAGGGTGGCTGGCACCGCTGAGTAGGAGGAGGGAGACCAGCAAAAAAGTGCCTTAGCGGCAGGGTGGATAGGCTCCTGCACGTAAACGTCATTAGTGTTTTAAGAATATAATAGATGGTCATTTGCCTGATTCAGTGGGAAACACTTGTCATGGTCTTTACTAGAGATGGTCAATGGTCAAACTAACCCATTAAAGTCAATGGGGAGATAATAGTTTGAAAAGTTCAGAATAAAGAAATAGTCTAATTTTCAACTGAATTATCCCTTTAATTCTATTCTAGTTAATAACCGATACAATAAAAGTCATGCCATTTCCATTGCATTGATCCGAAGTGGTCTTTGTGGTCTTGGCGCCTTTTCCATTTTAGATGGATATCAGAATTTGCAAGCCCGTTCCCAGTTTTACAGTACCATGACTTCCTTTGTGTTAAGTCGGAGACAGTGTATTAAAGTTTATCCTTTAAATAATGCAAGATCTCAAAAAAAAGAGAGAAAGAATTGCACATCGGTATCAAATGAACTTTATAGCCACCGGAACCAACTCAGCGCTTCTTTAACAGCAAATAAATAATTGAATTGTGTGAATACATAAAGAACATATTACCATAAAAGTCATTAGAAAATGACAGCACTTTTCAGAATAACTCAGGAAACCAATTAAAGGATAAGTAACACTATAACATGTCCACCTTTAGAAGTTTTCATCGTCTGCTATGACTTTTAATAGCGGGATTAAAAGAAAAAGAGAACATTTGATAAAGAAATAAAGTTATATTCAAGTTCCATGTAAAGTTTTACAACCCTTTGGGGTTAGAACAAGGTAACAGAAATGAGCAGAAGACTTTACTCCTTCTAATCATTCAAAGACATTTGCAGTAAGGCCCCAGGGTTTATTAAAGCAATAAGGGGCAATTCTACCATTTAAATGAACCAAATCACAAAACTGCAATAGTTAAAAAAAAGAGAGAGCTGTAAGATTAGCCTGAAAAGTTCTGTTAACCCTCTTTCTGCTTCCTGCTTCTTTTGGTATAGAGCTGTCAGTCATGGATGTGACAGTTGACATCACAATCAATGACAGAACGCTATTCTCTTAGCTGGCTCCCCTGAGCATTAGAAATGACTCAGACCCAGATACGACATGGAACTCCTTGGATCTAAAATCTGGACATTCCATCTGAAATCATGTGGATCGTTTGGATTTTGGAACTTTGGGTCGCATTTTTGATGGTTACCGATAGAGATTTTTGAACTTTTCGGAAAGAGTTTCAGTTTTCGAAAATCATCTACTTTCGGTTTTTGAAAATCATCTACTTTCGATTTCGATAATTATCGAATTTTCGATAAAAACCGAAAACTCGGAAAATTCGGGTTTCGTAAATTCCGGGAGTTCCGAAAGTTTCGTCGGGACTCAATTTGAAGTCAATTGGATTCAATTTGAAACTGGGTTCTATTAGAACCCACAGTACATCTCTAGCTACCAAATGTACAGGGTTATTTTCATTAATCCCCACAAAATCACCTTGAATGTTCGAGATAACATAGCTTAACACTGATTATAACTGATGACATAGCTAAATACTGATTATAACTGATGACATAGCTAAATACTGATTATAACTGATAACATAGCTAAACACTGATTATAACTGATGACATAGCTAAATACTGATTATAACTGATGACATAGCTAAACACTGATTATAACTGATGACATAGCTAAACACTGATTATAACTGATGACACAGCTAAACACTGATTATAACTGATGACATAGCTAAACACTGATTATAACTGATGACATAGCTTAACACTGATTATAACTGATGAGATAGCTGAATACTGATTATAACTGATGACAGCTAAACACTGATTATAACTGATGACAGCTAAACACTGATTATAACTGATGACATAGCTAAATACTGATTATAACTGATGACATAGCTAAATACTGATTATAACTGATAACATAGCTAAACACTGATTATAACTGATGACAAAGCTAAATAATTATTATAACTGATGACATAGCTAAACACTGATTATAATCTATAACTTAGCTAAACACTGATTATAACTGATGACATAGCTAAACACTGATTATTACTGATGACATAGCTAACCACTGATTATTACTGATGACATAGCTAAACACTAATTATAACTGATGACATAGCTAAACACTGATTATAACTGATGAAATAGCTAAACCCTGATTATAACTAGGGATCGGCGGTTCGCGGATCCAAACCCAGATCCGTCGCGGATTTATCCCGTTTGCGAACGGCGGATTTTTCCGAATTTTCCGCCTTCCGAACGAGAAAACTCGTAATTTCGAAAATCTTCGAAAATACAAGGATTTCTCTTATTTCCATAAATACGTATTTTCAAAATTACGAGGATTACTCGTATTTTCGGAAATACATATTTTTGAAAATACGAGTTTTCTCGCATTTTCGAAAATTTGCGAAAATACGCGAAAACTCTTGATTACAAAAATTTCAGAAAATACGAAAAATCTCGTAATTGCGAGGGTATTTTTCATTTTAATTGGTCCGCTCGCGGATTTTCGAATTTTTTCGAAAATTCGTGGATCCTCGAGCGGACCGGATTTTGCGAAGTTCGGACATCTCTAATTATAACTGATGACCTAGCTAACCACTGATTACTGATGACATAGCTAAACAGTGATTATAACTGATGACATAGCTAAATACTGATTATTACTGATGACATAGCTAAACACTGATTATAACTGATGACATAGCTAACCAATGATTATTACTGATGACATAGCTAAACACTGATTAGACCAATGACATAGCTAAACACTGATTATTACTGATGACATAGCATACAAGAATTGTGGAAGCACTCCAATTAGGCTAATTTACAACTACATTTAGCGGAAGTGCTACTGATCTGGTCAAACATTTATACAAACATAGAAAAGATAATCAATGCCCATTCCTAGGCCCCATACAATATCATATTATCTGCACACTGGCATACTTTATAAACAAAGGGGTTTTACTATACATTACTGTGATCACATGAATGAAAAGCCTTCCAACCAGGTCAAAGTAACCCCAGTCTGGAAGGTCCTAACGTCTAACATTTTCAATTTCTTTTACTTCAATTACGATTAGCAAACTTTTGCATTTCTCATTCTTACACACTGGATCCACATATGATAACATAGCTAAATACTGATTATTACTGATGACATAGCTAAACACTGATTATAACTGATGACATAGCTAACCACTGATTATTACTGATGACATAGCTAAACACTGATTAGAACAATGACATAGCTAAACACTGATTATAACTGATGACATTGCTAAACAATGATTAGAACTGGTGACATAGCTAAACACTGATTATAACTGATGACATAGCTAAACACTGATTGTAACCGATGACATTGCTAAACACTGATTATAACTGATGACATAGCTAAGCACTGATTATAACCAATGACATACTGTAGCTAAACACTGATTACAAGTTATGACACAGCTAAACACTGAATATAATTGATGACATAGCTAAACACTGTTTATAATTGATGACATAGCTAAACACTGATTATAACTGATGACATACCTAAACACTGATTATAACTGATAACATAGCTAAACACTGATTATAAATGATGACATAGCTAAACAATGATTATAACTGATGACATAGAAAAACAAACACTGATTATAACTAATGACATAGCTAAACAATGATTATTACTGATGACATAGCTAAACACTGATTATTACTGATGACATAGCTAAACACTGTTTATAACTGATGACATAGCTAAACACTGTTTATAACTGATGACACAGCTAAGCATGGATTATAACTGATGACATCAGTTATATAATTAGCTAAGTACTAATTATAACTGACATAACTAAGCAATAATTAATACAGATGTTATGGCTAAACGCTCTTTATAAGGATATAATTTACAGGACATTCATGGTTTTTGTGCATTATATTCAAATACTCCTGATGATTTCTGGGTGTTTTTCAAGAGCTGGCATTGGATTCACTTAACATTTTCCAAAAATGTACCTTTAGACACAGACTCAAAAAACTTTTCTAAATCTGTAGATTCTAAAAAATCATCATTTGATATCACAGCATTTACCGGGAAAGACCTGTTGCTCCATTAGCAGAAATTAGAATATGTCCCATCCCTGACCTCTTACTAGGATCTTTAGCTGCTTGCCAGCACACTTTCTGCAACATTTAAGAGAATCAGCAGAGAAAAGAATGAAGGGAGGAGGGAGGGAGGGGAGATGTGTAAGCAGAGCAGGGTCCATGGCATAGGCAGATTTTGTGTAAGGGAAGGCTAAGCCATACTAAATTAAATCTGGGCCAAAAAAAGAAATGTTGGTAAAAAAAAAAAAATGACAGACTACCTTTCCCAGAGGTAAATCAAGGTTTTTTGCAGTTTTCGGAGGGGTGGGGGTATCTGCTGGAAGTGCACTTTCATAGGGCACCCATATTTTGCGTGAATGATTTCACATGGCGTGCAGAGCAAATCGAGCGGCGCATAAATGACATCACGCAGTGCGCAGAACACAGAATTTTGCATGCGCCAATGGCATCAGGCGGCACCGGACTATCATGGACATTCAATAAAAGTTCTTATCGTTAAAAATGGTGCTAATTTTGCCCCAACCATTTAGATGCTAGCTTTCAAATGTTAAACATCAATAAATAGTTTACTCACTGTGGGGAGCTACACCGCACGATCTCTTCCACGTGGTGAACCCAAAACAAACTCTCTGGTCGGTCCGACCTCTTCCGAAATGCAATATCTGTGTACATATAGTAAGCGGGTATCTCCAGGAAAAAGACTCCTGTATGCAATATCTTCCATAAAACTTCCAAAATGTATTAGTACAAGTTAAAACACAAACAGTGTCACACTGGAGAGGTCTCTGAGGAAGCGGAAGTTCCGCGAAACGCGTCAGGCCACGCCCCCTTACCTTCGGCGTTCCTCTCCAGTGTGACACTGTTTGTGTTTTAACTTGTACTAATAAATTTTGGAAGTTTTATGGAAGATATTGCATACAGGAGTCTTTTTCCTGGAGATACCCGCTTACTATATGTACACAGATAGCTTTCAAATGTTAAATAAGATCTGATTGGTTGGGGCAAAATTAGCACCATTTTTAACAATAAGAACTTTTATTGAATCTCCCTGTATATATTGCTATCCATTCAGTAGCGCTCCTCCTTTTGAAGACCCGGAAGGGAAGAGCACACATGGAAAGCTCTGCCTGCTGGGAGAGATAAGAGATAAATATATATCTATATGTGTTGCGAACGCAGAATTTTATGGTACATGAACATATCCCCAGGAAGACCAAATAAAAAGTGGGAAGAGGTGGGGCTTAAATTAAAATTTTACACGCAGCACTTATATTACAGCTCACCTTACTGTTATTTTTAAAGTGGGTGTGGCCTGGGGCATGGCTTAACAAATTTGTAGCACGCCACTGATATTTCCATAGCCTTCCTAATTTAAAAACTCACCCTCACCCATGGTCCATAGTGAGGCTGTGCAGAACTTTATAAGTGTCGCAGACACTACATGAAGGCAGTGAGTAAGGGAGGTGGGGGGGAATTAGGAGCACTTATTAATAATTTAATGACATAGCAAGCACAGATAAACATGTGAGCACCACCATATAAAGTTGAGTGGGTATAGTGACCCTTTCATGCAGTTTGCTTGATTAAGCATTCTTCCCTTCAGTGATACAATGTTCCCACCAGCGAAAGTAAAAATGTACCAAATATCCTATTTAAATACATTTTCCTGAATACATATTTGCACAGGATATTTCCCCTATAAGGATATACGTGTTCCATAAAAGACAACTTGCCTCGTGAGCTAAATAAGACCTCTCGTTCCCCAGTTTTTATGATGTCGTATTAGTTTCACATAAGGAAATATTTAACATTAATTATCACTAAGCTTCCAGTAACGACCAGCCCATAGAGAATACGGAACACTCTCTAATAAAGTCCGTTTTGTTCTCCTGGTTATGAATGTACACACTCCCTATTTCCCTGGCTGAAAACATCATTAAAAATCCGACAGGGTTAGAATAGAAAAGGAGGGAGTTTCAGTAAAAACATTTACGGAGGGCTAAGGGGAAATGTTTTATTCCCATTTTTAATAGGTTACATTTACATTGTGTGTGTGATGCTAAGATTGTAGTGTGTGATTTTCTGCTCTACCAATAATTTGCACGATTTGGAGGTTAACTGCAGTACATCCCGTTTGATTTTAGGGTGTAATGAAGATGCCCTTAAATACTTTTATATATATTTTTTTAAATAGGGAAGGGGGAGGGGGTTAAAATGACTAGAGGACTTGACTTCTCAAAGGTTTATATCTATAAGTAATAAAATAATGTATTCCAAGCTGAACTTCTGTAATCAATATAGCTAAAAAAGGGATAGACTCTTACCAAGGATTAGAGATGTTCAAAACTGTCGAGTTTCGTTCCATTTTCAAATTTTTTTGAAATTTTCGGAGATTTCAAAAGTTTGAAAATTTCGATTTTTCGATTTTTAAAATCGTCTCCTTTTGATTTTTGAAAATCGTCTCCTTTCGATTTCCGATAAAAAATCCGGGTTCCGTGAAATTCGGGAGTACTGAAAGTTTCGGCAGGACTTTGAAACCCTCAGATTCGATTCGAAACTGGGTTCTATTAGAAACCACATTGCATCTTTCCCAAGGATCTCATAGTGACTGCTGCTCCTGTTTGATACTTAAAAATAGGGATTTTTGATCTTCTCCTTAAACATTCTTCTCTTAAATGGGGGGTAGGGGTCGGGTTTGATACCTAACCTCCTATTTTGCACAATCTACAATCAACTTTCCTTTTTTTTGCAACTTTGACTCTTACTTCAGCTTCTTTACCAACGTGTGCATACTCACCATATGCAAAAATACACCATATGTGTATAAGATGAGGCAAAGATTCAAAGGAGCAGGGCATACCTCTGTGTAAAGCCCTCGTAAGGCCTTATCTTGAGTATACTGTACACCCTTCCATAGAAAGGATGTCAAAGGATTAGAAACAGTAAAGAGACAGTAAATAAACTAATAGAAAAAAAGGAGATTTAGTGTTATGAAGAGAGATTATTTGTTTTTGCTAGTGGATATGAAAACCCTATACAGTGATGTAACTAGGAGTCACTGGGCCCCCCACAAAACTATGATGGGACCCTTATCCGTGCTTTATCCACAGTGGTTTTTTTTTCTATAAATGATAGAAAAAATAAGATGGGGCCCCCTTGCGATTGCTCCACCTGCTCCCCTGGTAGTTACGCCCCTGACCCTATATGAAAATGTTACTAGGAACTGCAGCCAACAAGCTGTGGATCTTTTCTCTCATGAGGGGGACAAAAGACGAGAGACCACCCCCTTTAGACTTGACAAAAGGTAAGTCCTGTCTGTCATTTTTCAAGTGATCAGGCTACACACAGTCCTGAGTGCTCCCCCTATGCACAGCATAGGGAGAACGCTCGGGACTCTGTGTTCCCATGGCCACGGCCGACTCCCCTATAGGGAGTCTACCGCGGCCAAGGGGAAATTTTCCTGCTTTTCCGAACTCGTTCAGAAAAGTAAGGTACACACAGTACCGATAAAAACCAGATACCATTGGATCCGACGGTATCGGGGCTTTATCGGTACTGTGTGTACCCAGCTTAAGAAGAGTTTGAAATCTGTAGGTCTGAGTGAAGGCCTCCTTTAACATCTGTATACAAATAGCCTTGTATCCATAAGCAAGTTTACGTAAAAGTAGCATTTTAATTTTGTTGCAAAGAGGAGATAAATATATATATATATTATATTTTCCAACCTAGTGTTGGTGAACAATTCCGTGCACAGACCTTCCCTTGTAGTCTATATCAAGCCTACACTCAAGGTGAGCTTGAAGAATGTAATGCAATTATTATTATTAAGTGATTTAAGAAATGACTTTTATTGTATTTCCTATGGTTATACAAAACCGACCTGTTTACAGATTTAGATGTTACGTGGACAGAGCTTAAAAGAAGCAGACAAATGAAATTCAATAAACTACCTTGTTGTTCCATATAACTAATGTTTATCTCCTGTGCATTCTAATGGAAGACTTTTTAAGCTCATATTTAACATCTCTGTAATCCAGATACAGAATTTACAGGGTTATTCAATAAAAGTTCTTATCGTTTAAAATGGTGCTAATTTTGCCCGAACCAATCAGATGTTAGCTTTCAAATGTTAAACAAGATTTGATTGGTGCATGCAAAATTAGCACCATTTTAAACGATAAGAACTCTTATTGAATCTTCCTGTTAGATTTTTAGCTCAATGGGGAAAGTTTCAGTCTGATGGCTGTTTGATGAAATATCGCACAACATGTGTATATTTTACTTATAATTTATATCGTTTTAGATCCTGAGAAATCACTTTTTTTAAATCACAGCTTTACAGGAAAAGACCCCGGAAGCAGACATTATAATATGTCCCATCTCTGACCTCTTACTAGGACCTTTGTCTGTCTACCACCACACTTTCTGCAACAAATAAGAGAAAAGAAGGCAGGGGGGAGTGAGGGGAAATGTGTTAGCAGGGCAGTGTCCATGAAGAGGCTGTGCAGAACTTATAAGTGTCGCTGACACTACAAGGAGGCAGTGAGTAAGGGAGGGTGGGGGAAATTAGGATCCCTCACTAAACTTTAATAATTTAATGAGAAAGCAAACACAGATAAATATGTGAGTACCACCATTTTACTTCTCTCAAATTGCAGTTTTAGAAAATGTAAAGTTGTTTGAGTGAGTATAGTGACCCTTTAAGCATGATTAGAGTCTTTGTATAAAAATCATATATTGAGTGGTCAGTTTTAAAAAAAGGCGATCGGGTCAGGCATGTAATTTTCTTCCAGTTCATATATTTAGCCACTTTCAATCGTAAATCTGCTGAAGATCGATTGTGCAAGATGGTGAATTTCGATTGGTTCTTCCAATCTGGCATCTGTCGATCTGCTTTACAGCAATGGGGTATGTGAAATAATAAAAAAAACCTTCATTAAGCTGTAAATCAATGACATGTATATTGACAAATGACATATTTGACAATATTTACAATACTGGGTCCTAAATGTCCAGTTCATCGCACTCTGTAGCATTTAACACAATATCTTATGACAAGGCCTTACACAGACACTTTATTCAGTATGTCCCGGACATTATCAATCGCTTAATTTTCCCCAGTAATAAAAATAAAACTTCTAGTTAACCTTCCAATATTAAATTGTACTTTCAAATCAAATCTTATGCATTTCCAGTAAGTGGAAACTATGTTTTTTTTTAATAACTTGTCAAATATTTGAAAGAAGCTTTTATTTTAGTTCACTTGCCGTGTTAAAACTTGTCCGCGGACAATAGGTTACTGTAAAACTCTGGGAGAACTAATCTCGGCCTACTGTGATTAAAAGGAAAGTGCAACAGGGCTGGGATTTTCTCCGTAACCCTGAAAATAAAGAGAAGTTCAAGCATAACACACAATTATATTTAATCTCTGGGTTGTATGTTTATAATGTACAAACATTAAACTCACGTAATCATGAAAAGTAATCTTAATTCCTTATTAGATATGGGTAGGGGATAGATATAGATAGACTGTGTAGTAGATGGAGACATAAACAACTATATTGCATTATCTAGGTTATTATATTATGTGGTTGATTCCATCTGATTGTATGGTGAGGAAATGTCACAAAATTCCTGTTGGTCACCAGAAGAAATGTCCGGACTTTGTCATAAAAATGTTTGTTTGTTACTTTGTGGGATTGCTAATACAGTAGGTGGTGTTAAAATACTCAGAAAACGAGTATAATCTTTAACCACTACTACAGTGGCCGAACTCAATGGATTTCATTACACAGACGGGGTCACCAAATACTTTAAAATCTTGGCATCAAAAGGACTTCGTAACGAGTTTTCTTTTTTTATTGAACGTTCGAGCTATTTTCAAAAATTCTAGAAATTAGCCTTGAACGTTCGATAATACTCAAAAATACGATTGGAAACTCGTATTTTCGAGGATTATCGAACGTTCAAACCTATTTTCAAGAATTTTCGAAAATAGCTCGAACGTTCGATAAAAATTGAAAATTCGTTCCGAAGTCCTGATTTTATGTTCCGTATTAAGATTTTCGGATCTTCGGGATTTTTCCGAGATCCGAAAGCCAGAAAATGGAACGAAACCTGTCAGTTTCTCCCATCTCTATTTATATTTAAAGTCACGTATTGCTGCAAATAATAATTTTCATGTCTTTCTGACCAAGTGAAGCAAAACTGCCAGACACAAACCTTTTTTATAATTTTCCATTGACTAAACAATTTTACGTAGAAGGTTCAGGTTGATATTTAAATGTTTGACGAATATAAACGGGATCATTTAACGAGATGTCTGGTGGGAAAAAATAAATAATATCTTTCATTGTTAAACTTTGATCTAAACATGTGTCTGGAGAATACAATTTATACCTGCACTACCTATAGAGGTTTCACTGAGAGCTTGTGGTCTATTAACGCAAGTCATTCCATTTAATAACAGCATGACATCCTATTTAAATAGCACCTGTGTCTTTTTGTGACTTAGTTTATTAGTAATGTCAGGTGCTTACAGAAGGAATCATTCCATTAATCCCTAGAGGTTGAAACAGGTTTATAGTGTTTATGATTATTGAGTTATCTGTAACATGTGGCAGTTGTACTGTACACTTTTTTTGTGACGGTGTCTGAAGAGATCACATCTGATTTGATTGTGCTTTTGGTAACATAAAAGAATTAAAGCTAAAAACCCACCCATCCTCCCTTTAGCTGTACCAAAGGGGATGACCTAAAAATGATAGGTGTGTGTGTGTGTGTAAAGCCAGAACTTACCAGCCAGCACAGAAAACTTACACTTCTAGGTGCCTTAAAAATATATCAAGGGTCATATTAAAGGAATGCTATACTAAAGCAGTAACTGACAGATTTC
The DNA here is from genome assembly GCA_019447015.1 of Hymenochirus boettgeri. Classification (NCBI taxonomy): domain Eukaryota; kingdom Metazoa; phylum Chordata; class Amphibia; order Anura; family Pipidae; genus Hymenochirus; species Hymenochirus boettgeri. Next base: position 19,247,532 of record CM033474.1, on the reverse strand, counting down.
TGGCTCCTCCTCCACTCTGAGTCTTTGACTCTCCTTCCATTCTCTAACATTGGCAAGTAAATGTTAATGAATTAAAAGGCAGACTAGTAGGAGGAGCTAGAAAGCAGTAAGTGTCCAACATAGTTATATAGCTGGTTAAAGTTGAACTAAAATCTAATAATATGTAAAAGGGTATATGCACTGCTGAAATTTTTTTTGCTATTCAGTTTTATTGAAGAACGGTAGGTAAAGGAGCTGTGTCTTACCTCCCGTTCTTCAATAAAACCTGCAGGAGCGAGAAGACAAGGTAAGAAACTTAACCAATCGCTCGCTCCACCACCACAGGTACCTTAACAGGTACCTTACCTTCTCTCCCGGCTTCTTCAGGTTCTTCACCTGAAGACAGCTCCTTTACCTCCTGTTCTTCAATAAATTGGAATGGCAACATTTAAGTGGACATACCATTTAAGGTGTTTTATTTGGTTTTGCAGACCTTTAGACCTTTCAGTCTTTTACCCAGAATGTTTGAACATTTAACACTAGGTAATATTAACAATTTCATTACCATATTCATATATAGGTTTCATACGGTGTCATTTCAACAATTTTAGAAAAAAACAATATGGCCCCTTTACCAATGCAATAAAAACAATGATGCAATCATTAAAATATTATTGTATGGGTGTGTCAAAAAATAATGCTATTGTGGCCAATGGTGGCCAATCAAAATACTATTTAGTAGCATTATTTTGCACCACTGTTGGTATTTTGCAAAACGGAAAATATGCTGGTAAAATACTGGTACCAGTATGTATTTTTCTCTAAAATACTGGTACCAGTATCTTGTCCCCCCAAGTACTAATGATAATTATATGAAGGATCCCCAAAATCCCAGAGATCATGAGCCATGTGCATGATTATCGCCAATGTCTTGCGGCTGTAAGGCACCACTTTATATTGATTGTTTGTTCCTTCTCATTCCATCGTTTCACTGATGAAACTGACTCAAATTGTTTGCCTGGTTGATGGCCCTAATTGTCAAATACAATTACTCTCTTCTGGTAATGTCACAAAAAAAAAAAGTTAATATAATATTGTAGCTTTGTACAACCAAGAAAGATTGATAATATTACCGTAATCAGAGATTCACATCATAAGTTAGTTAGTTGCACCAAAAATATACATTGAATTCACGTTGAATTTTTATTTGTGTAAAGTCATATGTAAACAAAATGCTCCCATAATCCCCTAGCTCTCTAAAATGAAATGTCCGTTAACAATTCATGCACATAGATTATATTTTCTATTATATGGAATTCATAGAGTTGAATATATATTCTTTTTGGTTTATTGTAATAGACAATGCATAAAATTCAGAATCCAATAAAAATAGTTGCTGTATCTATTAATATTGTTCGGTAGGAAGGTTATTTGAAGGTTAATTCTTCAGTAAGGTGTCAAAACTAAAATGGCCTCTAAAAATAGACGATCTCTGGGAGTCAATCCTCAATATGTTTTCTCTGAAATCATTTAGGATCTTTTATATGCAGTAATCTAAAGTGAATCCTCCCAGGGTGATAGAGATGCAGGGCTGCCAAGTTTGGACTGAATTACTAATAAATGGCAAAACAGTTCTAGCTTCATATTATTCAGTAGTATTAAAAACACGTAAAAAAAAATACCACGTTCCTTCTCTTTATTACATTGTTAATCTTCATGGCTGTTTTATAAATGAAAAGGCCACGTCAAGTTTTATTTCATCCTACCTCACGTCGACTGGTAAGAAAATCCAGTCAATTGGGTCAATATGTCAACCAACATTTCTTTAACTGATTTTTTTGCAAAATCAGGGCAAAAAATAGGTTAAACACATTAGAAATGTTGCCCAATCCTGTGGTCTTAATAGGTCATGTAATCAGTCACGGAAAAAACATTGGTGGTAGCATTTGGGGTATTCAGTTAGGTCAACTGGACTTGAAGTTTAGTTCTTGAAGACCTTTTGCATTTATTTCGCATTTCATTTTTATGTCTGTCAATACGATTGTACGATCCTGGATTGTATGACCATGTTGTTCCATCTATGATCACCACTTCTCTCTGCCCTTCAACAAGAAGGTTGGTAGGTTGACAGAAGTTAACTTCACTGGGACGATACGATCAGTATAAAAATACTGCCGAATATCGGCTTTTTGACCACACAGAAACATTTTGCTGTAGCCAAAAACCAACATCGCCATTAAAAAAATGACCAATACTAGCAGTCCTTTTTCTGATCACTATAAAGATTCCTTACCAATAATAAACTTTTATAAAAACGTACAGGGTTCTAAAAGTTCTTATCGTTTAAAATGGTGCTAATTTTGCCCCAACCAATCAGATGTTAGCTTTCAAATGTTAAATAAGATCTGATTGGTTAGGGCAAAATTAGCACCATTTTAAGCGATAAGAACTTTTATTGAATCTCCCTGGTAATGTGCAGATACGGAATATTCTCAGTTCTCACAATGACCTCAGTACCGTATTGTAACACTAAAGCTTTAAAGGACAACTCCACCCTCATAAGAACATCTTTTAGAAAGAATGGCCTCTTTAAAATATGTTGATATATCCTACTTTGTCCTATGAATTCATTACTGTATGCCTGCTATGCTTGTGGAGGCCTCATGGAAACTGAGCAATTTAGAAACCTGTACTGAGTCTGTACTGAGCCTGAGCATGCTCAGAAGAGGCAGACAGGGGATTAACATTCAGTCATTGGCTGTGATGTCAACTGTCAAATCCATAACTGACAGTTACTAACTGGAAGAACCAGGAAGCAGAAACAGGGGAAACAGGACATTGTGCAGGATTTCAGGTTAGATTTATATATTTCACATTTCAAACTATTACTGTTTAGGGTTTTGGGGGGTGATTTACCTGTATGTAAGTTTTCATTTAGGGGCACGACTTGCCCTTTAATAACTTAGATAAGGCAGTAATCCAGCACACCCAGATTACTAAATTATTTTGCTAGAGGGCTTTTAAAATATTTTTGTATTGGGGCTGAAAAGGTTGTCATGTCTCTTTGACATTGCCATGTCCACCTCTCTAATTGGGTAGGCAGCTGGAGAATTGCCTAACTCTACTAATGGACCAACAGACTTAAATAAAATACTCTATTGTATCATAACATTTTTCATAAGTGCATGGTGACAAATCCCAAAATAAAGAAAAACATGAAGAAAATATTAATTCATTTGGCACAGATGTCTAGATATCCTCTCTGTAGTGGTAGAACTTCCTGAAAGTCTTTGAAGTTTTTCACAGATGGACATGTTGAAAAAAGGGGGTGCATCACATCTGTTGTACATCTGGCTAATATTTTCTTCCTCGTTGTATTAAAACGCCCTTTAACTGTTATTGGGCTATTTTTATAGTCACTTCTTTGAGAAAAGCATTTCATTATACCAAGATTGAAGCTATTTAATAGCTCTATTTGGAAGACAAGCTAAAACGTGGCCCCAAAGATTTGCAAGTGCAACACACAGAAATGCACCAGATATTTAATGATTGCACCTTAACACAGGGATTGTTTTGTTGGTTTTTTGGTCAAATGAACAGTAATTTGTTTGCTTTGTTTGTGTTGAAGAGAAATAACAAACTTTAACATTAAACCCCCTTTTTCTTGACTTTTATCCTGGAAACTGTTGATTAAAATGATGCATAATTTTCATTTGAAGATTCAAAATCAATACAAGGTTTTGCTACAGCTTTTAGCAAAGGGAGACAGAAAGTATCTGACTGGAGAATTCCTCACTGAGCATGTCTAAGGTCACTGAGCTAGGGGAGGGGGCAGAACTCTCAAGAGTTTTCTCTACTGAAATATTCTACTGTGTGTATCTTTCGTCAGAAATTGTTTAGAAAGACAGATGATGCACCATTTAAAGGGTAACTGTGGTCTCCATACAAGTGGCCTTAAATAAAAAGAGCACATTCCTACCTTTAAAACAATTCCAGGATTATGGTTTTAGCTGCAATCTATGTAAACATATAGTATCAGTAAAAAAGGTGGTGTTTCCAGCTAACACTGTGAGCAGTGACATTACCAGCAACATTGCTCCACCCCACTAGTGACCAATTTAATATATTTATCCAGAGAGAATGGTGGGTTTTGAAAGCAGCATCATAGAGGGAATAAACATGTAAGCAATTGAATGGGGTGTGCACTAGGCTTCTATTTTGTATGGATGATACATTTTCACTGGTCTGATTGGTTGCTGAAGGCAACATTGTGCACCTCTATTAATCAAGCCCCCTGGTGTTGTCTATCAAATAATCTCAGGTTAACACCATAAAAACTCTGTTCACATGTAAAGTCAGGCACAAAAGTGATTTCCGTTATATTTCCTCATAAAGCCCAATAAATTGTTCTGTGACCTTACATCACCAACATGAAGTTTCTGCGCTGAGAAGTGGATTTTTTTTTATTTTATTTTTTTTAAATCCCCCTTTCCTTCTCGCCAGAATTTTTTCACAGTTTTTTTTCTTGGAACAAGTCATTTTTTGTGCCATGATATTTTCAACACCCATTAGGGGTCATATCTGAAAATAATTTGTACAGGGAGCGATTCATGATATCCAGGTTTATGGCCCATAGGTAAACAAACATGACACAACTTCATGATAATATGTGGCAGCTCATGAACGGTTTCTTTGACAACGCATCAGTCACATGGAGATATTTTCCTGTAATGAAAAGACACCATACATTTGTGTTGTGCAAACATACTTATCCCTCAATGTAATTAGTCACTGGCAATAATTCAGGCTTTATGTTAATGCAGATTAGCAGGCCGGCTGGGTTTGTAACGCTGTATATAAATTATTTCATTAGTGTCAACGTATAAAAAGGAGAAATTAATTTATCTGGACTTTCCTCATATCGAAGGAAGACAAATCATTAAATTCTAGGTAGAGTCGTCCTCTTCTTAAAATAAATGTATATAAAGTGTATATATAAGGACGATAATATTAATACAAACATATGTCAGAGGAAGGTGCAATCTTGGATTAATCCCCCTTGTTGTTCCTAGACTGAAATACTCACCTTGCACACCCGCCGTTCTGCACTCCAACTGCTAGTGATTAACAACTTTACACATTTTATATAGTGGGCTGGATAAGTTTCTAAAAATAAAAAATATTACAAATTACTGGTATTTAGAGATGGCCGGTTCGCGGACCCGAACTGGGATCCGCCGCGGATTTATCCCGTCCGCGAACGGCGGATTATTCCGGATTTTCCGCCTTCCGAACTTCCGAACCGCAGATTTTTTTTTTACGAAAATTTTCGAAAATACGAGTATCTCCGCAATTACGAGAATCTGCGATCTTCCGGGAACCGGAAAAACCGAAGATCCTCGTAATTACGCGGGTTCTCGTAATTACGAGAATTTTCATAAAAACGAGAAATTCTTGTAAATTCGAATTTTTGGGGATTATTTTCAAGACGGAGCAAGCCACATGACCCAAATTAGCCAATGGCAGCTAACATGATTACACGTTTTTACGGGAATCCTCATTTTTTCGGAGATCCGCGGGTTTACGGAGGTCCTCATTTTTACGGGAATCCTCGTTTTTACGGAAATCCTCGTATTTTCGAAAAATACCGTTCTCGCTAGCGGACTGTAATTTTTAGGTATTGTAGGCATTGATACGTGTTTCTAAGGACATTACCCAGGTCCCTGAGTGATTAAGTGTACATTACCAAGGCTATTTAGACCACTTTTAATGCGGATTTTGCCGAACTTTCATTTTAATACGTTTTAACGGGTCCTCTCGCGGATTTTCGAATTTACGGATTTTTTCGAAAATCCGCGGATCCTCGCACGGACCGGATTTTTCGAAGTTCGGACATCTCTACTGGTATTAGTACATATAGGGTTTTTTTTACCATTATTTATAAAATCTGCAAAAAACACTGAATTACTGCTGATTTTGTGGCAACATTAGATGGACGCATGTCTATATACAACCTCCAATACGATGTTACTATGTAACTGTTATACAGACATTATGGGTAGGGTATAAAGGTTGGACTAGATGGACGTATGTCTTTATACAACCTCCAATACGATGTTACTATGTAACTGTTATACAGACATTATGGGTAGGGTATAAAGGTTGGACTAGATGGACATATGTCTTTATACAACCTCCATTACTATGTTACTATGTAACTGTTATACAGACATTATGGGTAGGGTATAAAGGTTGGACTAGATGGAACATATAGTTCTTTATACAACCTCAATTACTATGTTACTATGTAACTGTTATACAGACATTATGGGTAGGGTATAAAGGTTGGACTAGATGGATACATGTCTTTATTCAACCTCGATAACTATGTTACTATGTAACTGTTATACAGACATTATGGGTAGGGTATAAAGGTTGGACTAGATGGATGTATGTCTTTATACAACCTCCATTGCTATGTTACTATGTAACTGTTATACAGACATTATGTGTAGGGTATAAAGGTTGGACTAGATGGAGGTGTGTCTTTATACAACCTCCAATACTATGTTACTATGTAACTGTTATACAGACATTATGGGTAGGGTATAAAGGTTGGAATAGATGGATGTATGTCTTTATACAACCTCCATTACTATGTTACTATGTAACTGTTATACAGACATTATGGGTAGGGTATAAAGGTTGGACTAGATGGACGTATGTCTTTATACAACCTCCAATACTATGTTACTATGTAACTGTTATACAGACATTATGGGTAGGGTATACAGGTTGGAGTAGATGGATGGATGTCTTTATACAACCTCCAATACTATGTTACTATGTAACTGTTATACAGACATTATGGGTAGGGTATAGGGGTTGGACTAGATGGACGTATGTCTTTATACAACCTCCAATTATTATGTTACTATGTAAGTTATACAGACATTATGGGTAGGGATAAAAGGTTGGACTAATGGACGTATGTCTTTATACAACCTCCAATACTATGTTACTATGTAACTGTTAACAGACATTATGGGTGGGTATAAAGGTTGGACTAGATGACGTGTCTTATTACAACCTCCAATACTATGTTACTATGTAACTGTTATACAGACATTATGGGTAGGGTATAAGTTTGGCTAGATGACGTATTGTCTTTATACAACCTCCAATACTATGTTACTTGTAACTTTGTATACAGACATTATGGGTAGGGTATAAAGGTTGGACTAGATGGACGTATGTCTTATATCACCACTCCATACATGTACTATGTAACTGTTTACAACATTATGGGTAGGAATAAAGGTTGGACTGATGGACTATGTCTTTATACAACCTCCAATACTATGTTTTATGTAACTGTTATACAGACATTATGGGTAGGGTATAAAGGTTGGACTAGATGGAGTATGTCTTTATACAACTCCATTGCTATGTTACTATGTAACTGTTATACAGACATTATGTGTAGGGTATAAAGGTTGGACTAGATGGAGGTGTGTCTTTATACAACCTCCAATACTATGTTACTATGTAACTGTTATACAGACATTATGGGTAGGGTATAAAGGTTGGAATAGATGGATGTATGTCTTTATACAACCTCCATTACTATGTTACTATGTAACTGTTATACAGACATTATGGGTAGGGTATAAAGGTTGGACTAGATGGACGTATGTCTTTATACAACCTCCAATACTATGTTACTATGTAACTGTTATACAGACATTATGGGTAGGGTATACAGGTTGGAGTAGATGGATGGATGTCTTTATACAACCTCCAATACTATGTTACTATGTAACTGTTATACAGACATTATGGGTAGGGTATAGGGGTTGGACTAGATGGACGTATGTCTTTATACAACCTCCAATACTAAGTTACTATGTAACTGTTAGACAGACATTATGGGTAGGGTATAAAGGATGGACTAGATGGATGTATGTCTTTATACCACCTCCAATACTATGTTACTATGTAACTGTTAGACAGACATTATGGGTAGGGTATAAAGGTTGGACTAGATGGACATATGTCTTTATACAACCTCCAATACTATGTTACTATGTAACTGTTATACAGACATTATGGGTAGGGTATAAAGGTTGGATTAGATGGACGTATGTCTTTATACAACCTCCAATACTATGTTACTATGTAACTGTTATACAGACATTATGGGTAGGGTATTGGGGTTGGACTAGATGGACGTATGTCTTTATACAACCTCCAATACTATGTTACTATGTAACTGTTAGACATACATTATGGGTAGGGTATAAAGGATGGACTAGATGGATGTATGTCTTTATACCACCTCCAATACTATGTTACTATGTAACTGTTAGACAGACATTATGGGTAGGGTATAGAGGTTGGACTAGATGGACATATGTCTTTATACAACCTCCAATACTATGTTACTATGTAACTGTTATACAGACATTATGGGTAGGGTATAAAGGTTGGACTAGATAGACGTATGTCTTTATTCTTTATACAACCTCCAATACTATGTTACTATGTAACTGTTAGACAGACATTATGGGTAGGGTATAAAGGATGGACTAGATGGATGTATGTCTTTATACCACCTCCAATACTATGTTACTATGTAACTGTTAGACAGACATTATGGGTAGGGTATAGAGGTTGGACTAGATGGACATATGTCTTTATACAACTTCCAATACTATGTTACTATGTAACTGTTATACAGACATTATGGGTAGGGTATAAAGGTTGGAGTAGATGGACATATGTCTTTATACAACCTCCAATACTATGTTACTATGTAACTGTTAGACAGACATTATGGGTAGGGTATAAAGGTTGGACTAGATGGACATATGTCTTTATACAACCTCCAATACTATGTTACTATGTAACTGTTATACAGACATTATGGGTAGGGGGAAAAGGTTGGACTAGATGGATAAATGTCTTTATTAAACCTCAAATACAATGTTTCTATAAGGCAGGAATTATGGGTTGGGTATAAAGGTTGGACTAAATGGACGTATGTCTTTATACAACCTCCATTACTATGTTACTATGTAACTGTTATACAGACATTATGGGTAGGGTATAAAGGTTGGACTAGATGGACGTATGTCTTATATCAACCTCCAATACATATGTTACTATGTAACTGTATACAGACATTATGGGTAGGGTATAAGAGTTGGAATAGATGGACGTATGTCTTTATACAACCTCCATACTATGTTACTATGTAACTGTTAACAGACATATGGGTAGGGTTAAAGGTTGGACTAGATGGACGTATGTCTTATACACCTCCAATACTAGTTACTATGTAACTGTTATACAGACATATGGGTAGGGTATAAAGGTTGGACTAGATGGACGTTATGTCTTTATACAACCTCCAATACTATGTACTATGTAACTGTTAACAGACATTATGGGTAGGGTATTAAGGTTGGAATAGATGGAATATGTCTTTATACAACCTCCAATACTATGTTACTTGTAACTGTTAACAGACATTATGGGTAGGGTATAAAGGTTGGACTAATGGACGTAGTCTTTATACAACCTCCATTACTATGTACTATGTAACTGTTATACAGACATTAGGGTAGGGTATAAAGGTTGGATAGATGGACGTATGTCTTTATACAACCTCCAATACTATGTACTATGTTAACTGTTATCAGACATATTGGGTAGGGTATAAAGGTTGGACTAGATGGATGTATGTTTTATCAACCTCCAATACTATGTTACTATGTAACTGATACAGACATTATGGGTAGGGTTATAGGGTATAAAGGTTGGACTAAATGGACGTATGTCTTTATACAACCTCCATTACTATGTTACTATGTAACTGTTATACAGACATTATGGGTAGGGTATAAAGGTTGGACTAGATGGACGTATGTCTTTATACAACCTCCAATACTATGATACTATGTAACTGTTATACAGACATTATGGTTAGGGTATAAAGGTTGGACTAGATGGATGTATGTCTTTATATAACCTCCAATACTATGTTACTATGTAACTGTTATACAGACATTATGGGTAGGGTATAAAGGTTGGACTAGATGGACGTATGTCTTTATACAACCTCCAATACTATGTTACTATGTAACTGTTATACAGACATTATGGGTAGGGTATAGAGGTTGGACTAGATGGACATATGTCTTTATACAACCTCCAATACTATGTTACTATGTAATAGTAAAGCTTTAATTGCTATTTAACCAATGTTGTTACAGTGAACCTTTTTGGGATTGGTTATTGGTCAGCTGTAGAGATTTGCTAAACTTATTTATAGTGGGCATTTCTTTCAGGAGCTGCATGTCATCTTGGATGCTTGTTGATAAGTTGTGATTGGCTAAAGACTCTTATATTTCACCACCCATTGACTTAGAGCTTGCAGTTTATCAGCCCGATGCACCAAGAGCCGATATCAGCAACACGGTGCACACACGCCAGCGATGCTATATACCGATAGCGGCTCTCATCACTAAGTGCCAGTATCTATTTTGGCTTAAGAGACCTGCACTAGAATGCCACTTTTGGCACATAACACCACTTGCGGCGGCAGCTCCACAATGAATGAGTTTAAGTCTTGCTAAACGATATAACATCCGTTAGTGTTACTTAAACTCCAGAACAGGAGCGATGGGCCTCTTGGTGCCTCACTCTGCAAATATTTATTTCCTTACTACCTCTCCATTGACGTTCCTCTAGATAATTATCCCCAGCAGTGATTTCCAATAACACAATGTAGAGTTTTCTCATGTAGAAATACAAATGAAAGGAGAAGGAATTTGACTTTTATTAATTTACTTAAAATGAATTGCAAGTAAACTATAGAGAGAAGATCCATGTTCATGTGAAATGAAATGAAAATTGTTCTCCAAACCAGGAACCACGTCTGTTTTCTGGAGCTTTAGAGATAAAGTGTCGAGAACAGCAATATACAGAGAAGTGTAAAAAAAATAATAATAAATAAATAAAAGGGAAGCGGAATTGACAGAGGCTCTAAGTGGAAAAATATATTGAGTGGTGTTGTAGCTGTAAATTGGATGAAAGCTATCAGAAGAATCTAAGGACAGAAAGGATTGTGATGGGCTATTGTCTGATCCGCATCTGTGTATGTGTGACAAATGGATTATGGAGTAAAGGGCTATACGCTAAGCACAAGGCTGTGTTGTGATATAAATCCTGTGTGTGTATGTTTTATTTCTGTTGGTTCCTTTTAATCTCCCTACACCTATATCCTATATACTAATTAAAGGTTTTTAATGATATGCCAACTGTGTATGCACAAAGAACCACCTACAACATATGCACAAGTGGGTTAAGTATCCATGGAAGTATCATTGATTTATTTATTTTAAATAAGGGCCCCTGAATCGCTATTATGGATGTTCACAGTTACATTCGTCTAGTAATATATTGTTTTATTGGCCTTGCTATGCTATGATACATTGTTGAATCTACTGGGCAAAATATCTTTATTTTTTGAAAATATAATTATTTTAATAGAATATTATTAATAAATAAGTATATTTAATGATATAATTATTCATTGTTAATAAAATAATTAAAAAAAATAAAGCAGAAGAAACACGATAACACTCGTTAAAGGCGTGTAAAGGTTTTCTATAAACGCTCTACAGGCATCAACACAGCTGATTGCAAATGTAATGTTTGGTAAATAAAATTGCATTCCTGTGTCTTAAAATCACATCCTCTTGTATTCTCTTGCATTTAACAGAACGTTTCTAGCAAACAGGGATGATATTTCAAAAGACAGGGACGTTGCGAGTGAGACAAGTAGGAGAAGGATTCAGGCTGGAGCAAAGTCACATCTGAATGTCTTAGTTGATGAGATAGTTGAAGGGGAACTTAAGCTATAATTAAAGTGAGACAATGGATTCTTCAATTCCCAACAGCTATTAATGTTTCAGTATTATGGCTTTAACTGAGTTTTGGATTTTGTCTTTGGTTTTTTATTGATCATCTTGGCTTAAAGGGAGATCAGAAAAATAATCTGCTATAAGTAATTTTACAGATGATTAGAACACTTACTGACCATTAGAGATGGCCAAACTTACTGTACGGTTTGTTACAGAACTTCCAAACTTCAGTAAAAGTTCGGAAGTTCGGAAACTAATGCTACATTTGAGGGTTATGGCCAATTCGAGGGTTACTGAACGATACTTTAGAGAGTTACAGAACAATACATTTGAGGGTTACTGAAATCGACCGCAACATTCGATGTTTACCGAAGAATACATTTGAGGGTTAGCAATACTGAAGGCTACGTTTGAGGGTTACCGAATGAGGGTTAGTGAAACCGAACGATACATTTGAGGGTTATGGAAATCGACCTCTACATTTAAGGATTACCGAATTATACATTCGAGGGTTACGGAAAGTGACTGCTACATTCGAGGGTTACTAAACGATACATTCAAGGGTTATCAAAATCGAAGGCTTAATTCTAGTGGTACCGAAATCGAAGGATACATTCAAGGGTTACCAATTTGAGACTTTATCGTGAATAAGTTGGTGAATTCGGAAAACCGAACTAGTTCGGATAGTTTGAGTTCATGGCTGTCGGTCAGGGCAAAAGTAGCCCCAGCCGACCGCTCGCTAATAGTGAAAGTTTGGTCAGGAATAATTGCTGGTGTGTGCCCAGCCTTACAGTTACAAGGAGACCTACAATCCCCTTTATTTATTTTTTTAAGCATCCTATTGAAATGTAATTCTTCTAATCCATAGCCGGCTGCCGGAGCTCATTTGAATCGATATTAATCAAGTCATAAATTGATCTAAAGTTTTGCAAGAAATTTTCTTGTTGCAGAGCCAAGATTCAGATGAATGTTTATTGATATTTAACCAGCCCCATGAAACATACAGACAAGTCCGTATTGAACTGCACAAACTATCTACATCACACAACTATATATGGAATGTGTGTTAGCTTAAACTGCTGAGTGATTTTTGCTGAGTAAGATTTTGGGAGAGGAGAGAGAAATCTGCCCATCTAAAGTTTTGATTGGATGTGTTTCATTCCAATTACCACCCACCCACATGTATATACACCAATACACAGACATCCGCTCTTATCCACAGTCTTACAACCACTGTAAAAAAAGAGATAAAATCATGGTAACCTTTTCAATATGAGCCTTGTTTTACATCATTAAGGGTGAGCGCACACTACACTGGACAGGAAATCTTATGCGCGTTTTCCTTTGTGATTTGATCCGCTTACACTGTGATCTGTGTAATTTTGTGCTCCGATAGGCAGATCGCAACAAACCTAATGTGGCTGCCCAGACCAATTGTGCGCTTTTTAAGCTGCTTTCGGATCACCCGTTAAAATGCTGTGGTGTGGCTTAGCCCCAACTCTCCATTATTCAGTTAGGGTTAGGCAGGTGTATTACTGACATACCGTATATACTCGAGTATAAGTCGATCCGAGTATAAGTCGAGGTACCTATTCTTACCTGAAAAATTTGTAAAAACTGATTGACCCGAGTATAAGCCGAGGGCCGAGTATAAGCCGAGGGTAGAAGTTATCACCACTACTGCCTTCTGATTCTGTGTTGTTTTTAGGCTTTACTTGCCCTTTAAATGGACAGCAGAATTCCCATACATGAATCCCATACAGTAATAGCCAAATCCAGGACCAGTAACCTCCAATTCCTTGGCACTCCAGATGTTTTGAAACTAAACATGTGGAGTGGCAAGGTTCAGTAATCTTTTAATTAAGCTTACCATCCTTTACAATTCTCCTGAACTCCATATTGTAAAGGGCCCTCTGACCCCATATAGTAAAGGGCCCTCTGATCCCAATAGTAAAAAATGTCACCTGAGACAGGTAGTTTCAAGCTGTCATTTGCACTGTACTAGAAGCTAACTGAGAAGTCCTGTAACTTTCTATGCAGGTTAACACAACGCCACCTACTGGTTACTATCCGCAATTGCAGAATTTGGATCTAAATTAGGACTTGACCCGAGTATAAGTCGAGGTTAGGGTTTCAGGCTAATTTTAAAGCCTGAAAAATTCGACCCCAGTACTGGCCCCTCTATATAGTTTTAAAAAATCCTTACCTTACATCCCTGCTCTTTATGGTTCTCCTGCAGTCCATGTCCAAACTGAAGAGTAGTGGCTGTCTTCCTGTCCAAAGGTCTCTGCCTCCTGTGTGGCCTCCGGTAGGGATACTGATGCGCAGTGGAGCCCTTTCCCCCCCTCCCTCCTCCCTCTAGCTGCCTTTCCTCCTAGTGTGAAACCAATTTAATATAATGTTCCATAGGTTTTCCCACCTCCAACCGCCATGTTAATACAAAAACATTACAGCCCTTCAGTCCCGCGCCCATCTTCACAGCTGGCAGCCGCGTCTGTGATTGGTTGACCAGCAGCCCATTTGCAGGCTATATATATGGTCATTTATACATTTTCACTACCTCAGATTTTGGAACGCAATAAAACACTTATCGGCTTTAAATAAATACGATTGAGCAGTTACTATGTCGATTTATAGTGATGTGCAGGAATGAGCGAAGTGGCGTTAGGTGGCGGTAATGACTTTTTATCGCCCGGTTATCGCCACTTCATAAATTGCGTTAAGTCCAAGAAGTTATAAAGAGAAGTTATTAGCTTTTATATAGGCCCACTGGTCTGATGTTTGGATTCCATATTGTACAATGCTACGTCCCCAAGTGGTGGTATATAAATAAACATATAAATACATGATCTGTTTTTATCTGATTGGTACTAGGAGTATGTTGTCTTTTGCTCTGAAGATGGGCTATCTTTCCTGCTATCCAGGTCAGGACCCTCTCAGAATAAGACACATGACATAATGATTTAGAGATCAATCCTGACATATATTAAGAGTTACTTATTGGACCTTGAATAATGTATCATGTAACTGAAGAGGTTGATAGTAATGGAGAACAACAAACTCAAAATCCAGAAAAAAAAACCCTTCAGGCTTCAGTTGATATTACGATTTGACTTGATGTTACCGGTGAAACAATAATTTGCTTTGACATAAAGTGCACACTCTCCCTAGTAAGGTATGTTGCAAAGTCAAGTTGGCTTCATGAAAATAACTACTGTAACATGTGTGTTGTGTATACATCAGGTATGTAGAGTGGTGGTTATCATCTTGGGATTCTCTTGCACTAGTAGAACTGTATATGTATTATATCATGTACATGTTGTACTGGAAGCCAATCAAAGTATTAGAACATTCTGAAAGCTAGAGGCAGTTATCCAATCAAAGTATTAGAATATTCTGAAAGCTAGAGGCAGATATCCAATCAAAGTGTTAGAACATTCTGAAAGCTAGAGGCAGATATCCAATCAAAGTATTAGAACATTCTAAAAGCTAGAGGCAGATATCCAATCAAAGTGTTAGAACATTCTGAAAGCTAGAAGCAGATATCCAATCAAAGTATTAGAACATTCTGAAAGCTAGAGGCAGATATCCAATCAAAGTGTTAGAACATTCTGAAAAGCTAAAGCAATTATCCAATCAAATTATTAGAAACATTCTGAAAGCTAGAGGCAGATATCCAATCAAAGTTTAGAACATTCTGAAGCTAGAGGCAGATATCCAATCAAAGTTTAGAACATCTGAAAGCTAGAGGCAGATATCCAATAAAGTATTGAAACTTCTGAAAGCTAGAGGCAGATATCACTCAAAGTGTTAGAACATTCTGAAAGCTAGAGGCAGATATCCAATTAAAGTATTAAAACATTCTGAAAGCTAGAGGCAGATATCCAATCAAAGTATTAGAACATTCTGAAAGCTAGAGGCAGATATCCAATCAAGTGTTAGAACATTCTGAAAGCTAGAGGCAGATATCCAATTAAAGTATTAAAACATTCTGAAACTAGAGGCAGATATCCAATCAAAGTATTAGAACATTCTGAAAGCTAGAGGCAGATATCCAATCAAAGTATTAGAATCTGAAAGCTAGAGGCAGATATCCAATCAAAGTGTTTAGAACATTCTGAAAGCTAAGGCAGATATCCAATAAAGTATTAAACATTCTGAAAGCTAGAGGCAGATATCCAATCACAGGTATAGAACATTCTGAAAGCTAGAGGCAGATATCCAATCAAAGTATTAGAACATTCTGAAAGCTAGAGGCAGATATCCAATCAAAGTAATTAGATATGTCTAAAAGCAGAGGCCAGATATGTTTTTCCATCAAAGTGTTTAGAACATTCTGAAAGCTAAGGCAGATATCCAATTAAAGTATTAAACATTCTGAAAGCTAGAGGCAGATATCCAATCAAAGTATTAGAACATTCTGAAAGCTAGAGGCAGATATCCAATCAAAGTGTTAGAACATTCTGAAACCTAGAGGCAGATATCCAATCAAAATATTAAAACATTCTGAAAGCTAGAGGCAGATACCCAATCAAAGTATTAGAACATTCTGAAAGCTAGTGACAGAAATCCAATCATCGTATTAGAACATTCTGAAAGCTAGAGGCAGATATCCAATCAAAGTATTAGAACATTCTGAAAGCTAGAGGCAGATATCCAATCAAAGTGTTAGAACATTCTGAAACTAGAGGCAGATATCCAATCAAAGTATTAAACATTCTGAAAGCTAGAGGCAGTATCCAATCAAAGTATTAGAACATTCTGAAAGCTAGGAGAGAATCCAATCAAGTATTAGAACATTCTGAAAGCTAGAGGCAGATATCCAATCAAAGTATTAGAACATTCTGAAAGCTAGAGACAGATATCCAATCAAAGTATTAGAACATTCTGAAAGCTAGAGACAGAAAATCAAACATCGTATTAGAACATTCTGACAGCTAGAGGCAGATACCCAATCAAAGTATTAGAACATTCTGAAAGCTAGTGGCAGATGTCCAATCAAAGTATTAGAACATTCTGAAAGCTAGAGGCAGATATCCAATCAAAGTATTACAATGTGTATAGTCCTACTATGAGTAATTGGTGCCTCAGACAAATCTTAGAAACCCAATGCCGTTCAATTAAAGGTCAATGCTCACATTGTCCTGTTATTACATGTAAATGATTTGGAAACGTTCTACTCTAACCAAATCTCTATATGCACGTTCAGTGCTTTGAACGGGATCTCCAAACCAGCCCATTTTTTAGTCCAATAATCAAGGATGTCCATGCAGATTTGGGCTATTAGCAAATATGCTATATAGCTTCAATAATATTATCATTAAGGCAACATAATCTTAGTAAACATGATGAACACCCTAAAGACAGCAACATAAACGTTTGCACCAACTGGTTGACTCTCTTGGGGATGGGCAGTTCAGCTTTTAGGTCAGCGTTTTAACACATGGTCTATTATTTTTTTTATTATTCTTTAAAACCTATCTTTACTGCAGTGTTGTAAACAACACCATGTTGTTGTGATTAGTGTCAGAGGATGACATCACTGGGAAACTGTGGGTCTGTGGACCAGATGTCACACTCTGAGGGATTATAAGGGATTCCCTGTCACCATTATCCCAAACTCCTTACATGCATTTGTTTATTTATACTTGTCTGTGCCATGTCTCTATGGTGTCGGGGTGGGGGGTGGGGGGGGTGGGTCAACATTTTCATTGTTTTGACCTGGGTTTGGGGTTAGTTAGTAGGAGGTTATGGTTTTCCTGAAATGAATTGGTTGAAACTTTTCTACGCCATATTGGCAGCCTTATTATCCTAGGCCCAGTGGGACAAATAAAAATAAAAACAGTAACAGATGAGAGCCACGAATGGTAAAAACCCTTTGGTGATGTATCATGAGTTTTAGAAACACAGATGACCACATTACAAGTGATGTACCATAATTAAAGCCCCAACCAATCAACTATATAAGATGAAACATCTTTACTTACCAATCTAATGTAAGATATACAGTATCGGAATATGATGTGAGATACGCTGGGTAAATGCAGTTAGAAAACATCTGATTGGTTACGCCACGGGCAAACTTCTTTACCACTTATTTAATCAGCCCATGAATGGATGTTTAGGGTGACAGCGACTTTTTCACACTCAGTTCTACAAGATAAATAAATGGGTCCGATACAATAAAAGGTGTTAACATTTGCCCCTGTTAATAAATTTGCTCCAACCAATAAAATGATTGCATCAGCCCCTACATGTTTATTTAGTCAATGTTTTACCTGATTATTTCTTTATAGCTTGTGATATTTCCCATTCCATCTGGTTTTATCTGCAGTTTTATATAGCGAGAGCGGATTGTGGCATCTCTCCAAATGAAATGTGGGAAATATTGCAACACAGAAATATAATAAACGCTTGGGTGCGTTATTAAATCCGCCACATCGATTCACCGCACTTGTAACTGAATTCTCAGATATATTTTTAATTCATTCTCTTTGTTTACAGTTTTCCGTGAAAAGGAAAATAATGCATGATGGTATTGCATTGGCTATAAAGGGATTTAATTGTGAGATGGAGTCTGTCCCTTTATTAATATGGAAGCTATTGATGTTTGCGACACTAGGTTTAATGTGCCATTCAATTGGCATGGGAAATGGCAATGTCAGATGGGCCTCCTGAAAGTACAGTTAATATTACCTGTGCGCCATGTCTGTTTGTGAAACCCACAGAGCTAGCACTTCTTTTGCAAGGTTTTTATTAAAGAAATAATTGGTTTATGCAAAATGTTCTATTCAAGTTTTTAAGTTAGGGGGCCTGTTAGGCTTTTTAAGTCACCCTGAAGAAGGGTGTAATCCCCCCCAAACGTTGTGCCTGATGTAGTACATTTTTTACAAAAGTGAGAAAAAGTTTTATTTCCTGTATACCCCCGGGGTGAAGGCCTTAAAGATGTCAGTACCCACGCAGAAAGGCTTTTTTAGAAAGTTGAATTATGGTCTAGATGCAGGGTTGGTTTTACCATTTGGCATAGTAGACGTGTGTCTAGTGGTACCTGTGGATGCAGAGGCACCATCTCACCGTCTGTCTGAAGACTTCCGTATTGTTGCCAGTACTACTTGCAGTACATGTAGTCTTCAAAGAGCCTTGTGAGCATGCACACTTGTTTATCATGCCCCCTGACCCCAGTATTCACTGTTTTCTCACCCGTCTGCCTCACCCCTTTTTCTGTATTGAGAGGTGTTAATAAGGACGCCAGGCTTTGTGTACCTATAGGCTCCTGAGATGAAATCTGGTCCTGTCCATATGGTTTTTACCTAGTGCTCAAAAGAAAAAAATACTCTTTCTTAAATAAACCTAAATACTATGCATGCCAACATTGCCTGGAGCCCCATTGACTGAAAATATGACTCGAGAGATGTCCGAACTTCGCAAAATCCGGTACGCTCGAGGATCCGCGAATTTTCGGAAAAATTCGAAAATTCGAGCGGACCCATTAAAATGGAAAAAATCCTTGAAAATACGAGAAATCCTCATAATTTCGAAAATTTTCGAAAATGCGTATTTTCACACATTTGTGAAAATACGAGAAATCCTCGTAGTTTCGAAAATTTTCTAAACTACGAGAAATCCGCGGTTCGGAAGTTCGGAAAATCCGGAAAAATCCGCCGTTCGCGAACGGGATAAATCCGCGGCGGATCCGGGTTCAGGTCCGCGAATCGGCCATCCCTATCTGACTCTAGTGTATGTTTAGTTATTCGGGCAGACAGAATGAGAAAGATACATTGACAAGCCCCTCCCAAACGTCCATCTTGGCCAACAGGATACGATTGTCAGACGAATTGCCTAGAAACATGCATAGAAACAGCGAATACTGGGGTTAGGGGGTGTGATAAATAAGTGCACATGCTCACAAGGATCTTTGAAGCCAACATGGGCTGTGATTTGTTCTGGCAACAACATGGAAGCCTTTTTAGTTACAGAATCTATAATTTACATGTACTAAATGCAATTTACTAGAGAACAATCTTACAAGGTATAGGTGTTCTGGGGAGAAAAGCTTTCACATTAGGATTTTAAAAAATAAGTTCAGTTCTCCTTTAAATTTAATCGTAACTTTCCTATTTTTTAGTCCCATTGACTTCCATGGGCCCATTTTCAGATTTTCTCAAAAATCTAGAAAAAAAACAATCTCAGACCGGAACTTGTCGGTCCTGTTCATTTCTATTAATAAACCACGTAACACGCTGTATAATAAATCTTTGTATAGACCATTGGTATACAGGATACTCTAGGGAAAACTGTAAATAAACTCAACTTATAACCAAGGTTTCTCTGCCCTTTAAGATTATAAAACCCAGTGACAGACAGAAGTAGCATTATTCCATATCTGTGTCTCAACATTCAATCTTAGTGACAGGGCTCCCTTACCCATTACCCTGGCTGGGACAGTCTTATGGAACAATATTTTTATTCCCTTAAACCCTGATGCAGTCAGATACAATGTTATCAGTAAGAACTACTGTTCTTCACCAAGAAAAGGGTCTTTGGTTAAATACAGTAGCCCTGATTTAACTCATTCAGTAACAATGTAATACAGTGAATACTTTAGCACCTCCAAGTGGTAAAAATAAAAAAACTGCTCCTGATATCTGTACAAAATTGTGATGTCTTCAATTTTATTTTTTTATACATATCTGTTGTATTCAGTTATATCAACTAGACTTAAAGTTTAGTTCTTCAAGGCATTTTGCTAGAATCTGACTATAAGTCTAGTTGATCTAACTGAATACAACAGATATTTATATTTGGAAATTCGAAACTCTGTTTATTCTATTCGAAGACATCACTGATGATCCTAACTGATGATATAGCTAAGTACTGATTATAACTGATGACATAGCTAAGCACTGATTATAACTGATGACATAGCTAAACACTGATTATAACTGATGACATAGCTAAGTACTGATTATAACTGATGACATAGCTAAGCACTGATTATAACTGATGACATATCTAAGCACTGATTATAACTGATGACATAGCTAAGCACTGATTATAACTGATGACATAGCTAAGCACTGATTGTAACTGATGACATAGCTAAGCACTTATTATAATTGATGACATAGCTAAACACTGATTGTAACTGATGACACAGCTAAGCACTGATTATAATTGATAACACAGCTAAACACTGATTATAACTGATGACATAGCTAATCACTGATTATAACTGATGACATAACTAAACACTGATAGGGATGGACTAGAACTCGAACTCAAACTTTATGAGTTCAGACGAACTCAAACTATTCAAACTAGTTTGGGTTCGAACTAGTCCGATTTTCCGGACTCGCAGGACTATTTTCGATAATCCTCGAATGAGGATTTTCAAACGTTCGTCAGACCTCGAATGGACGCTTTCCAAAAATCCCCAAATGGCCGGAGATTCCCAAAATGAGACGTTTGCGGATTGCCGAACGGCCGACAATCCCGCGGCTGTTCATTAGGGGGTCCCGCAGCTCGAAACCGGAACCCCCTCCCGGGACCTTTGTGGCCCTGACAAGGGCCCTTTGGGCTTAAGGGGTCCCGCAGAATGAATCGGGACCCCCCCTCCCCGGCCCTATCAGGGCCCTTGAGGCACTTATAAGTGCACTTGTGGCCCTAACAAGGGCCCTTTGGGGCTTAAGGGGTCCCGCAGCTCAAACCGGGACCCCCCTCTTCAGCCCTATCAGGGTCCTTGTGGCACTTATAAGTGCCCTCCGTTTCTGATTGGTCAATATTTCAATGCTTGGTTTACATGGTTTACATTAACCAATCAGAATTCAGAAAATCTGAAAATCTCGAAAGCTCGCTTCCTCATCCACTGTAACAGCGGCTGATGTCACTACTTGGCGCTGGTCTCACTTAACGTTGCAGAGTAGTGATGTCAGGTGTCAGAACAGTGGATGCGGAGACGGAGATTGCTGATTGACCTCGGCAGCCAGATTACTGATTACCAGAATACACAGGCAAGTCCTGATGTGTAAAACTGAAGTCATATCTAACCACTGATTATAACTGATAACATAGCTAAACACCAATTATAACTGATGTCCTAGCTAGCCACTGATAATAACTGATGACATAGCTAACCACTGATTATAACTGATGACATAGCTAACCACTGATTATAACTGATAACATAGCTAAACACCAATTATAACTGATGTCATAGCTAGCCACTGATTATAACTGATGACATAGCTAACCACTGATTATAACTGATGACATAGCTAACCACTGATTATAACTGATGACATAGCTAAACACTGATTATAACTGATGTCATAACTAACCACTGATTATAGGGCCCAGTAACATCAAGGGGGCCTACTTCAGTACTATACCCCATACAATAGAAGAACAATGGGTCCCAAATGGCTCCCAACTGTCAGCCCTTACCTTGGTCTAATTTCTTAATCCATCTCTGCATCTATCTATCTATCTATCTATCTATCTATCTATCTATCTATCTATCTATCTATCTATCTATCTATCTATCTATCTACCAATATAGGGAAAAGTGTGCACTCTACCTTCAGATACTTTGAAGGGTGCTGCTGTGATTCTTAATTATCCAACCATTAAGTAAATTACAGAGCACTCACAGGACTTGTGCAGAAGTTCCAACTTTATTTCATGCGCAACGAAACAGATATTGACGTTTCGGTCTGTGTCTTATACCTTTCTCAAGCTTGAGAAGGGTCTAAGACACAGACCGAAACGTTGCTATCTGTTTCGTTACACATGAAATAAAGTTGGAACTTCTGCACAAGTCCTGTGAGTGCTCTGTAATTTACTTTATGGTTGGATATCTATCTATCTATCTATCTATCTATCTATCTTCTATCTATCTATCTATCTATCTATCTATCTTCTATCGATCTATCTATCTATCTATCGATCTTCTATTTATAGATCTACGATATGTCGTCTGTCTGTCTGTCTGTCTGCCTGTCTGTCTGTCTCTGTCTATCTATCATCTATCTATCATCTATCTTCTATCTATGATATCTGTCTATTATCTATCTATTATCTATCTGTCTATTATCTATCTATTATCTATCTGTCTATTATCTATCTATCTATTTATCTGTCTATCTATTATCTATCTATCTATCTATCTATCTATCTCTATCTCTGTCTCTCTCCTCCTCCACAAAGATTTGTTTAACCACATAGATGCTGGGCTGGGATGTTCCTTTTTACTGGGTTTAAGTTACAGAAGGTAGCTTGGGGGATTTAAATTAAGGTGGGAATAGGGAAAAAGCTAGAGATTAAACAAATGGCGAGAAAGAATCAGATACTTATGTATTATAAGAAATAATGCGCCCCTTCACAATATAATAAAAGGACATTACACCACCTCGGAGTTCCCTGTCCTGTATAAAAGCACTCGGCCTCGTGCTTCTATATGGTCAGGGAACTCCTCGGTGGTGTAATATCCTTATATTATAATGTGAAGGGGCACATTATCCCTTATATATTTCTATCTATCTATCTATCTATCTATCTATTTATCTTTCTATCTATCTATCCAGTCAACAACCAGGGTGCACACTAATATAGCAATGCTTGAAAATCCTAGAAATACACGGTCCATGCTTTGATCAATAGATTTGTATAACCTCTGCTAAGCCTAGAGAGTGCTCTGTGTAGTTGTAAGAAATATATATACAGTACACATAGAAGGATCTGCACTGCGTGTCTCTATTGTTCATTCTGTTATTACAGTACGTCATTGAGAGTGGTTTGCCCTCCTGAACGAGCCATTTCTTTTCTAATTAAACTAAAGCAATTATATGTTTCCTATCAACTTCTACAACTGCTGTAAATAATTCACTCCAGTGTAATTCTGAAAATAGGCGATAATTACATTATGCAAATAAATTGCCGTTTTTTTCATCCACACTGGTGACATTTAAAAGGTATAGCTCATTCAGTTTCACACCGTAATCTGTTTTCATTATAACAGTCACAGTTCGGTATTAATTTGGTTCATTTGATACACTTTACTTGTTTCACCTGGGGACAAGTGAAATACAGGAGGGATAATAATATACTTAATTATTATCACTATCTTCGCATTACCATTGGTAATGATAATTATCAGGATGAAACCCAAATTAGATTATTTCCTAAACATTGTAATATTATAATAAAATATATACAGGGAGATTCAATAAAAGTTCTTATCGTTAAAAATGGTGCAAATATTGCCCTAACCAATCAGATGTTAGCTTTCAAATGTTCAATAAGATCTGATTGGTTGGGGCAAAGTTAGCCCCATTTTTAACGAACTTTTATGAATCTCCCTGCTTATTTCTTGTGAAACATTCGGCTGGGCTTTAACTTTTTTCTGCTCGAGTTTCAAGGATTTCTATGGCTTTCAGAGCCACAAATAGACTATTGTTAGTTTACAGCTCAAACATCTATTCTAAATACCCTCTATCTAATGCCTGATTGGTTAACAGATTGATTTCCTTTCTTATTGTGTCCTCTATAGTGGGTTGGAAAATAGATACAATTAAAGTCATTGAATGCATAAAAACTGTGATAAAAATACAAATATAAAAATAATTTACTCATTTACTGAAACAAATGTTGCCGATTGATATGAGATAAAGACCTTCCCACTTTGCACACCTCAAAGTTTAATGGGTATTGTATTGGGCTGTACTAGCCTTGCAAAGCATTGCTCTTACCCCAAAATAATAAATGCATTGTGGGAGCGTCAGAATGTAAGAGAGTTTTGCGATATTGCATTGTTCAGTAAGTTTCCAAAGCAGGAGCAGGTATTAAGAAGCGCAGACCTACAAACAAAGCTACTTACAAAAAAGGTTTGTACACACGTGTTAATAATAGATCCGCGGCGATCCCCAAACGAATGGCCATTTCGGACAATAAAGTGCCCAAACACAGGCCGATTATCAGCCGAAACGGACGTTCGTGCACATCGCGTGTCGCTGGTCGGCAACCGCGATCGCTTGTGTGTACGAACCTTAAGCTTAGCTTTACCAGAATGTACTTACAAGCTGGGCTGTAAACATACAATAGGGATAACTTCGCCAGCCTGTACTTACAAACAGGGCTATGCACTTACAAAAGGGATAGCTTTACCAAGCTGTACTTACAAACAGGGCTATGCACTTAGAAAAGGGATAGCTTTACCAGCCTGTACTTACAAACAGGGCTATGCACTTACAAAAGGGATAGCTTTACCAGCCTGCACTTACAAACAGGGCTATGCACTTACAAAAGGGATAGCTTTACCAAGCTGTACTTACAACCAGGGCTATGCACTTACAAAAGGGATAGCTTTACCAAGCTGTACTTACAAACAGGGCTATGCACTTAGAAAAGAGATAACTTTACAAGCCTGTACTTACAAACAGGGCTATGCACTTACAAAAGGGATAGCTTTACTAGTTTGTACTTACAAACAGGGCTATGCACTTACAAAAGGGATAGCTTTACTAGTTTGTACTTACAAACAGGGCTATGCACTTACAAAGGGATAGCTTTACCAGCCTGTACTTACAAACAGGGCTATGCACTTACAAAAGGGATAACTTTACCAGCCTGTACTTACAAACAGGGCTATGCACTTACAAAAGGGATAACTTTACCAACCTGTACTTACAAACAGGGCTATGCACTTACAAAAGAGATAACTTTACCAGCCTGTACTTACAAGCAGGGCTATGCACTTAAAAAAGGGCTAACTTTACCAGCCTGTACTTACAAACAGGGCTATGCACTTACAAAAAGAGATAACTTTACCAGCCTGTACTTACAAGCAGGCTATGCACTTACAAAAGGCTAACTTTACCAGCCTGTACTTACAAACAGGGCTATGCACTTACAAAGAGAAAACTTTACCAGCCTGTACTTACAGCAGGGCTATGCACTTACAAAAGAGATAACTTTACCAGTCTGTACTTACAAGCAGGGCTATGCCCTTACAAAAGGGCTAACTTTACCCAGCCTGTACTTACAAGCAGGCTATGCACTTACAAAAGGGCTAACTTTACCAGCCTGTACTTACAAACAGGGCTATGCACTTCAAAAAGAGATAACTTTACCAGCCTGTACTTACCAGCAGGGCTATGCACTTACAAAGAGATAACTTTATCAGTCTGTACTTACAAGCAGGGCTATGCACTTACAAAGGGCTAACTTTACCAGCCTGTACTTACAAGCAGGGCTATGCACTTACAAAAGGGCTAACTTTACCGGCCTGTACTACAAACAGGGCTATGCACTTACAAAAGGATAACTTTACCAGCCTGTACTTACCAGCAGGGCTATCACTTACAAAGAGATAACTTTACCAGTCTGTACTTACAAGCAGGGCTATGCACTAACAAAAGGGCTAACTTTACCAGCCTGTACTTCAAGCAGGGCTATGCACTTACAAAAGGGCTAACTTTCCAGCCTGTACTTACAAAGAGGGCTATGCACTTACAAAAGAGATAACTTTACCAGCCTGTACTTACCAGCAGGGCTATGCACTTACAAAAGAGATAACTTTATCAGTCTGTACTTACAAGCAGGGCTATGCATTACAAAGGGCTAACTTTACCAGCCTGTACTTACAAGCAGGGCTATGCACTTACAAAAGGGCTAACTTTACCAGCCTATACTTACAAACAGGGCTATGCACTTACAAAAGAGAAAACTTTACCAGCCTGTACTACCGGCAGGGCTATGCACTTACAAAAGAGATAACTTACCAGTCTGTACTTACAAGCAGGGCTATGCACTTACAAAGGCTAACTTTACCAGCCTGTACTTACAAGCAGGGCTATGCACTTACAAAAGGCTAACTTTACCAGCCTGTACTTACAAACGGGCTATGCACTTACAAAAGAGATAACTTTACCAGCCTGTACTTACCAGCAGGGCTATGCACTTACAAAAAGATAACTTTATCAGTCTGTACTTACAAGCAGGGCTATGCACTTACAAAGGGCTAACTTTACCAGCCTGTACTTACAAGCAGGGCTATGCACTTACAAAAGGGCTAACTTTACCGGCCTGTACTTACAAACAGGCTATGGACTTACAAAAGAGATAACTTTACCAGCCTGTACTTACCAGCAGGGCTATGCACTTACAAAAGAGATAACTTTACCAGTCTGTACTTACAAGCAGGGCTATGCACTTACAAAGGGCTAACTTTACCAGCCTGTACTTACACAGGGCTATGCACTTACAAAAGGGCAACTTTACCAGCCTGTACTTACAAACAGGGCTATGCACTTACAAAAGAGATAACTTTACCAGCCTGTACTTACCAGCAGGGCTATGCACTTACAAAAGAGATACTTTATCAGTCTGTACTTACAAGCAGGGCTATGCACTTACAAGGGCTAACTTTACCAGCCTGTACTTACAAGCAGGGCTATGCACTTACAAAAGGGCTAACTTTACCGGCCTGTACTTACAAACAGGGTATGCACTTACAAAAGAGATAACTTTACCAGCCTGTACTTACCAGCAGGGCTATGCACTTACAAAAGAGATAACTTTACCAGTCTGTACTTACAAGCAGGGCTATGCACTTACAAAAGGGCAACTTTACCAGCCTGTACTTACAAACAGGGCTATGCACTTACAAAATAGATAACTTTACCACCTGTACTTACCAGTAGGGCTATGCACTTACAAAAGAGATAACTTTACCAGCCTGTACTTACCAGCAGGGCTGTGCACTTGCAAAAGAGATAACTTTACCAGTCTGTACTTACAAGCAGGGCTATGCACTTACAAAGGGCTAACTTTACCAGCCTGTACTTACAAGCAGGGCTATGCACTTACAAAAGGGCTACTTTACCAGCCTGTACTAACAAACAGGGCTATGCACTTACAAAGAGATAACTTTACCAGCCTGTACTTACCAGCAGGGCTATGCCCTTACAAAGAGAATAACTTTACCAGTCTGTACTTACAAGCAGGGCTATGCACTTACAAAGGGCTAACTTTACCAGCCTGTACTTACAAGGGCTATGCACTTACAAAGGGCTAACTTTACCAGCCTGTACTAACAAACAGGGCTATGCACTTACAAAAGAGATAATTTACCAGGCTGTACTTACAACAAGGATATGCAATTACAAAAGGGATAGCTTTACCAGGCTTTACTTACAAGCAGGGCTATGCACTTACAAAAGGGATAGCTTTACCAGGCTGTACTTACAAGCAGGGCTATGCACTTACAAAGGGATAGCTTTACCAGCCTGTACTTACAAGCAGGGCTATGCACTTACAAAAGGATAGCTTTACCAGGCTGTACTTACAAGCAGGATATGCAATTACAAAAGGGATAACTTTACCAGGCTGTACTTACAAGCAGGGCAATGTACTTACAAAAGAGATAACTTTACCAGCCTGTACTTCCAGCAGGCTATGCACTTACAAAAGAGATAACTTTACCATCTGTACTTACAAGCAGGGCTATGCACTTACAAAAGGGCTAACTTTACCAGCCTGTACTTACAAACAGGGCTATGCACTTACAAAATAGATAACTTTACCAGCCTGTACTTACACAGGGCTATGCACTTACAAAAGAGATAACTTTACCACCTGTACTTACCAGCAGGCTGTGCACTTGCAAAAGAGATAACTTTACCAGTCTGTACTTACAAGCAGGGCTATGCACTTACAAAGGGCTAACTTTACCAGCCTGTACTTACAAGCGGGCTATGCACTTACAAAAGGGCTAACTTTACCAGCCTGTACTAACAAACAGGGCTATGCACTTACAAAAGAGATAACTTTACCAGCCTGTACTTACCAGCAGGGCTATGCCTTTACAAAAGAGATAACTTCCCAGTCTGTACTTACAAGCAGGGCTATGCACTTACAAAGGGCTAACTTTACCAGCCTGTACTTACAAGCAGGGCTATGCACTTACAAAAGGGCTTACTTTACCAGCCTGTACTAACAAACAGGGCTATGCACTTACAAAAGAGATAAATTTACCAGGCTGTACTTACAAGCAAGGATATGCAATTACAAAAGGGATAGCTTTACCAGGCTTTACTTACAAGCAGGGCTATGCACTTACAAAAGGGATAGCTTTACCAGGCGGTACTTACAAGCAGGGCTATGCACTTACAAAGGGATAGCTTTACCAGCCTGCTTACTTACAAGCAGGGCTATGCACTTACAAAAGGGATAGCTTTACCAGGCTGTACTTACAAGCAGGGATATGCAATTACAAAAGGGATAACTTTACCAGGCTGTACTTACAAGCAGGGCAATGTACTTACAAAAGGGATAGCTTTACCAGCCTGTACTTACAAGCAGGCTATGCGTTTACAAAAGGGATAGCTTTACCAGGCTGTACTTACAAGCAGGGATATGCAATTACAAAGTGATAGCTTTACCAGGCTGTACTTACAAACGGGGGAGATTACATTGAACTACACAGGGGTAGATAAGAAGTTAGTATCAGGGGGCTAATGACACAACAGAGGGAGGAGACGGGGAGGGGACAGCATGAGGATAAGGAGGCATGTACGTCCAAGTATGGAAGTAAATCAATTGATAATCTAAATGTATGTTTACAAATGCAGAAATCTGGTTGGAAAAACTGGGGAACTAGAACTAATAGCTATAAAGGAAAGGTATGACGTGATCGGTATAGCAGAAACATGGCTAAATGATTTACACGACTGGACAGTAAATATAACTCCTTATTTAGATATGACAGAGTTAATAAGAAGGAGGAGAGTGAGTATGTATGTTAAACAGGAATTGAAGCCAAATATAAAAATGGAATAGATGGGACATAAACGATATGGCAGAAACTATCTGTAGAGCTGTGTAGAGGAAGCAAGAAGGTAGGTAAATTAATTGTTGGAGTAGGTTATAAGCCACCAAATGCCGGGGAGGAGGTGGAAATGAATCTCCATATGCGTTGGCGAAGGCTGCTGGTATGGGGCATGTTTTGATTATGGTGGATTTTAACTACCCTGACATAGATTGGAGTAGGGAACTGCCAGCACCTCAAAAGGTATAAAGTTCTTAAATTTCCTATATGAGCATTTTTCACAGATGGTAGAAGTTCCTACTAGACAGAATGCGTTGTTGGATCTGGTGATATCTAATACCCTGAGCTCATTTTGGAGATGAAGGTAATGGGAAGCTTAGGGAATAGTGACCATGATATAGTTTTCATTTAATAGGTTGCAAAAAACTGGGTTAACAAAAACTTTTAACTTTAGGAAAGCTAATTTTATGCTGTTAAAGGAATCACTCCTGCTCATAGACTGGGGGGAACGGTTTCTAGGATAGAAACTGAGCAGATGTGGACCACTTTAAAGGATATTTAATATTACATTTCTAAATTTGTACCTTTAGGGAACAAGTAAAAAAATTAGGTCCAATCCTGCATGGCTTATGCTCAGGTAAAAAGGCAAATGGAAAAAAAGAAAAAGGCTTTTAAAATTTTGAATTCAGAGGTAACAGAACAGGCCTACAGGGAGTAAAAAAGTGTAATAAAGAGTGCAGAAAGCATTAAACTAGCTAAATAGAAAATGAAATACGGATAGCCGAACAAAGCAAGTCCAACCCCAAAATGTGGGGGGACTGAGAATGTGGGACCATTAAATAATGGGGCTGAGGTGGTTGTAGAGGATGCCGAAAAGGCTAATCGGCTAAACCGTTTTTTTACATCAGTTTTCACTATAGAGAATCCTAGTCCTTACAGCAGGTTTTAATAATATGCAGGGAGAAATGAGAGTATTCACATTGGCTGACAGAGTATATGGTAAAGAAACAATTTGACAAAGTTAATATCAATAAAGCCCCAGGACCAGATAAATTGCATCCTCGGATTTTAAAATAGCTTAGTTCAGTTCTATCTAGACCACTGTGTCTCATCTTTTCAGATTCACTTCGGTCTGGGGATGTGCCGCTGGATTGGAAAAAGCCCAATGTAATACCAATATTCAAAAAGGTAGTCGTTCACAGCCTGGTAACTATAACATCAAGCCTAACACAGTGGTAGGGAAGGTGCTGGGGGCATTTTACGAGATCATATCCTTGACTCCAGAGCTCATCTTAGTGGTAGTCAGCATGAGATGATAGATCATGCCAGATAAATTTAATTGGTTTATTATGAGAAACGAATAAGAATTTAGATTAAGGCACAGCAGTGGATGTGGTATACTTGAAAGCTTTTGATACTGTGCCACATAGGTGACTAATGTATAAACTGAGGACTGTTGGCCTAGAAGAAAACATTTGTTCATAATAGAGAATTGGTTATTGGATCACAAAAGAGAGTTGTGGTAAATGGAGCTACATCTATGTGGGCCACTTTTGTTTAATCTGTTTATAAATGACTTAGAAGGGGGCACTGAGAGCAAGGTCTCTGTGTTTGCTGATGACACTAAACTATGCAGAGCTTTAGAAACTTCAAATGATGTGCAGTGCTGAAAGTAGACCCAGATAGATTATCAAAATGGGCAGCAGAATGGCAGATGAGGTTCAATGTTGATAAATGTAAGGTGATGCATTTAGGATTTAATAATCCCTGTGCCACCTACACTATAAATAACTCTGTGTTAAGTGCATCTGTAATGGAAAAAGATTTGGGGTTTTTGGTAGATAACAGACTTAGCTTTAGCAAACAATGCCAGGTAGCAACAGCTAGAGCTAGAAGATATTGTCTTGCATAAGAGGGGAATAGATTCAAGATAGAAAGATATTATCTCCCTCTTTACAAGGCACTGGTAAGGCCTCATTTGGAATATGCGGTGCAGTTTTGGAATCCCATATAAAAGGGACATCTTGGAAATGGAACAGTTTTAGAGTGAGGTGGGGAACCTTATACAAATATATTAATGGGCCATACAATGAACTCTCTGGTGCATTGTTCAAATAGGTCATATCAGAGACTCGCGACATCCTTTAGGTTTGGAAGAAAAGAAGTTTCATCTTCAGGTTAGGAAAAGTTTCTTTACAGTGAGAACGGTGAAACTGTCTTCCAGCAGATGTGTTAATGGCAAGTTCATTGAATAGCTTAAAAAAGTCTTGGATAAGTTCCTAAAACTAAAAATATTGGGAATTACTGGTATTATACATATACTGTAGTTCTGGTTGGTACAGGGATACTATATAATATTGGAAATTACTGGTATTAATACATTACTGTAGTTCTGGTTGGTACAGGGATGCTATATAATATTGAAAATTACTGGTATTAATACATATACTGTAGTTCTGGTTGGTACAGGGATACTTTTCGATTGCCGTTTGGAGTCAGGAAGGAATCCCCAACCCCACCCCACCCCCCACCCCCCCTTTAGCTGTTTTTTTTTTTTTTTGGCCTTCCTCTGGATCAACTGTTAGGTAGGGTTTAAAAAAAAGTGAATGTTTGGACTTGATGGACGTTTGTCTTTATTCAACCTCAATTACTATGTTACTATGTTACATGTTATGCACTTATAAATGAGGAACGTTTTATGAGGCTGTAATTACAGGGTGATATGTTTAAAATAGGGATAGCACCTCAGATTTTTTTAATGTATGACTTGTTTATAAATGGCCAGTAACTGTTATCGGTGGATATTTACACTAGGGATGATCCAGTTGAAAACCTGGCCATCAATGTTCATTTTTGAGAGAGGGGAGCCAGGTTTTATTAATTCTTCCATCAATTGTACAGAATCCTAATACAAGGTCAATGAATTATTGAGAAAGGCTCATGTCCCAACTGACTGAACCATTCTATAAATAAAGGTTTATATATAAACACAATGTTTCCCATCAAGGAAAACTGGTGGTCTGTGTAAAACCATTAGTTAAGGTCCAGTAAACAGCAGCCCCCCTGTGGTTTGGACTAAAAATTCACCGTTGATAGAAACATCATTTGAGAGGTTATTATTTGGCCACCCCTTTTTCTATGCTGGTAGTGGTATCACCCACATATTACTGGGGAACACAAAGATCCATTGCACATTGTGCAATTATTGGAAGTGAGTTTTGTTCCGTCAGAGGTTCTGTGGAACTTACTGAATTTCGGTTTACACCCAATGGAAGCTGAATTTTTAAATTTTCAATGTCATTTACTTAACTTTTCTATTTTCTATTTTTTGAATGGCATTTTTAATTTTTGGTTGCGGGTTTCTAATTTTCAGTGTGATTTTTGAATTTTCGATATTTCAAACTTTTGAATTTCCGAAAATTCCGTAGGATCTGCAGAAACCAGCAATTCCGAAATAAACAGGGACTCATCAAACAGATAAAACCACCATCATCTGGAATAGGAGGCTGGTCTGTATGAATATGAATAACACAGTTACTCCATAGAGGAAGATTCTCATCCACGTATCTAATCTAGTGGGAGCACTTAACTCCTTACTAGAGATGGACGAAACTTGCTAGTTTCGTTCCGTTTTTGGATTCCCGAATCTCGGGAAAATCGCAAAGATCCAAAAATCCGAAACCGTAACGAATTTTTGAAAATAGCCTCGAACGTTTGAAAATTCCATTTTCGAGTTTCTGATCGTATTTTTGAGGATTTTCGAATGCTTGATGCTATTTTCGAAAATTATCGAAAATAGCTCCTTACATTCAAAATTTATTGAAAATTTGTTCCGAAATCGGAAGGATCATTCGGATTTCGAACCGACGAGTTTCGTGTCGGACCCGGATCCCATCTCTACTCCTACCCACTAATATCACTTGCATCTCTCTATTAGTTGAATCTTCCTGTTCCTTTGAAACCAATAAGAATCAGCCTGTCAAAGTTAGAAAAGCCTCTAGTACTAGTAGCACCTGTCCCCTCTGCAGCTCCTTATAATCCCTCACCCAGTGGTTAATATATACCTCCAGTCTCACTTCTATTACAGTATCTTCTATTACAGTACCATTTTTTGTCAGGGAGAAACTTGAACAATAACAAAAGTGACACTAGTACATTTATTTATTGAAGAATGAGGGATTTATATGGGATACACAAAATGTGCATATTGCGATCCTATTTTTGGATCGCATCCGCTTACACATCTTGTGGTCATCACAGAGTTCATGCCCCACTATAGGTGCTGTGAGTTGTAATTACGGATTACGGATGCATCATACCCTCCAAATCGCATTAGGATTTTTTACACTGGGGCCTCACCCTAAGGAACTGCAATATATTAAGCTCCTTTTGGAAGATTTTTCTGCTTTGACAGGCTGTATCTTGGAAACGAGGAAGATAAAGTGATATACAGTTTAATTCAGTTCCTGTTAAACTCAAAGAAAGGTTTTATTATTTTAGTTTGGCAGTCTACCCATACCACGCTCATATGAGCAGGGCTGAGCTGTGATTAAACTAATAAATATTCACAGGTAAGGAGGTGCAGGTATAATAACTCAAAAATGGGCAGAAAAACTTGCAGAGTTGCAGGTAATTTCATAGGTGACCACAGATGTTATGAATATAATTGTTATTTTTTTTTTATATTTCAGCTTTCATTCTCCTTTAATATATAAACTCTGTGGTTGCACATTTACTTGCCAGTTCATATTCTGGCTGCAAAGCATCTTTGTACTTTGCATTTTACAATTAAAGGTTAAGTCCCCCACCCCCAAATCCAATATTAAGAAGCAGAGCAGGGCCCACCAAATTCCTAAGGCTGCAATAGTTTTTTTTCCACAACATACCTAAGCTGAGATATTCCTCTTGATCCACAAATATCCCTGGTCAGAAGTTCACCTCCTCTGCAAGTTTTATGAGCTCACACAGCCTCAAGGAAGCAGCTCGGAAAGCAGCTGTTAAGTCATTGGCCGTAATGTCATCATCATGGCTGCTACTTCAGAAGATATCAGGGATATGGGGAAAAAGAATTATTGCAGCCTCTGGTAATATATTACTATTTTAGAAT
Organism: Hymenochirus boettgeri; assembly: GCA_019447015.1. Taxonomy (NCBI): domain Eukaryota; kingdom Metazoa; phylum Chordata; class Amphibia; order Anura; family Pipidae; genus Hymenochirus; species Hymenochirus boettgeri. The sequence goes on along the minus strand of CM033474.1, from coordinate 19,212,692 downwards.
GTTTAGAATTATAAACCGAATAATAAAATTTAGAAGCACATTTTGAATGACCTTAAATAATTCTAAAAGTCAGTAGCCCATAGTCACATTTTCATATTTCCAGAACTTTAAAAAATCGATTTTATTCTCACGCGTGCTACTTTTGAGCTCCCGACGCGCGCTACTTTTGAGCTCCCGCGTTCGATTTCGATAATTATCCCATAAATGATTCGAAGATTTGATAATTATGCCTTAAACTATTCGAAATCATAATAATTATTGAAAGTCGATAGTCTGAGAAATCCGGGTCCGGGATAGTTTAGAAGTCCGAGTCCGTTCGAACTCGATGTTCAGCTCAAAGTCGGGTTGAGTGCTAGTCCATCTCTAGTAACAGTGGTGAGTTCCCATTGGTGGAAGTAACAGGATTTTGCTAATATAAATCCCTTGTACAGTATCTAGAATGTATCCAGTCCCTGGTTCCTTTCACAGGTATTCTTTACCGAGTTGCTGCAGTAGGCAAAATAGGAAGAATGTCATGGAATATTAATTATGTTTGGGAACTCTATAACTCTTTTTTTTTTTTTAATGATAAATTAGATATTTTTTACCGAAAATAGCATTTAATCACTCACAGATGAAGGAGAATTAAACCAACATCACGTGCATCTATATGATCCTTGGCGAAGATCTGGTTTCAAACTGTGCTTGGACTTCTTATTCTTACCAAAAATGTCAACATTTCATCAATGAACCTTGAACTATGAAAAGTGAAATAATAATCCTCCCATTGCTTCCTCTCATATCATTCCCAGAAGAATCATTTAGGATTTTGCTGCATAGACGTGTTTTGTATATAATGGGATGGAAGAATGCCATCGATATCTTCCAAAATTGGAATACCTTTCTCCGTACTACCTGATGGAATAATCTGCTGATGACTATTTGTGGTGGGTTTGAGCATAGCTGTGGGTTCCCCTTTCAGCTAAATTGACTGTTATGGAAATGTCCTCGATCCAGCCAATAGATTTTTGCAGATTCCATGACCCCAGATTCGGACTAGTATTACTAGTATTACTATTATTTCAAACGTGGGTCTTAATATTTTCATTTTTTATATGTGCAAAGCTTAAACCAAAACCACACAAAATGGACTAAATACCAATATATGTTTTATAATTATCACTATTTTTTTTTAAAAAGTTTTCTTCTTTGATCATGAACTATCTACTCCAGAACAATTATCTAAAACCTGAAACTTTCTCTTGGTATCAAAGTCCAAATCTATGCCTTTTTCTAATCCAGTTTGTTACTACTACCAAAATCCTCCTATGCACCCTTATACCCTTTGTCTTAACTCAGTGACCTTCACCTGAGCCATATAAAGAGGGAAACCAACAGCGAGATGACCGAGAACCGCTTTTGGCAAACAGGTGCAACACGCTGGCGATGCTATATGCCGATAGTGGCTCTCGGTGCATTGATAAGTGCTAAGCCACCGCAATGAAGGAGTTTAAGTCATGCACCCAACTTTAACAGAACAGGAGTGGTGTACCTCTTGGTGCATTGTCCTGCATGTGTTTATATATATAGAGAGAGAACTTGTTTTATTAGATTTCTCCTGGTGCGTGTCTAGTGAAGGCATTCATACCTCCCAACACCTGGCATCTCTGTCTATCCTGGTGTCCCAAACACTTATGGTGGCTATAGACGATACAACACAGTCGTATGATCCGTGTCCCATGTATGGACAATCGCCCATACACAGGTCAAATTGGTTGACCTGTGGAAAAAAATTTGCCTCCCCATCCAATCGTACGATCCACAGGTCAATGACTATGATCATAGCATCAATGGCCATCTTTAGGTTTGTTTTGCAGGGCAGGGATTTGTCAAGACTAGTTGGGTGGATTTGGTGGGTTGGGTTTGGAGGTGGGCAGGGGTTCATTAGTCTCCAGTCTCCAGTGGTAGGAGGCAAAGGCCATTGTTTAATAAAATGATTTTTTAAATTCTTTCTTATAACATGATGGATGAAAATTACTCAGTCCTTTGGGCGATCTGTCCACAAAGTTAATTTATTTTTTGAATTAATTTATTTTTGAAAAACACAATTTGTCCAGCAGACCCATTACAAATGCTGATGATGTGCGAACAAATCGTACTTTTAAAAGCAAAATCAACCAGCAATTTTTAAGCCTTAGGTAAAGAAGAATAATCTGGAATTTGAATTGAAGCCATTTCAGTGCATCAACATTTCACTGATAAGGACAAATCTTCTCTGCTTCATTTTTAGGGTTAAAACAAGTTAATAAATACTGGGACACAGAAGCAATTATTTTTGGCATTTGAAATTAGTAACCTGAAATGGTTTAAGAACAGTAGCTTTGTAACAGATGTATTCTAAACTAGTGATGATCCTGGTTTGCATTCGGAATTGCATTTTCAATTTTGATAGACAATTATATTTTTTAATAGACATTCTCGATAGACAGTTTTTGGTTAACGATAGAAAGTTTTGATTTTCTAAAGACATTTTAATTTTCGATAGACATTTTTATTTTTCGATAGACAGTTTGATATTCAATAGACAGTTTGATTTTCGATAGACAGTTTTGGTTAACGATAGAAAGTTTTGATTTCGATAGACATTTTTTAATTTTCGATAGACATTTTCATTTTTCGATAGACAGTTTGATTTTCGATAGACAGTTTTAATTTTCGAAAGACATTTTCATTTTTCGATAGACAGTTTTGATATTCGATAGACATTTGATTTTCGATAGACAGTTTTGGTTAACGATAGAAAGTTTTGATTTTGAGTAAGCAGTTTTGATTTTCGATAGACAGTTTGATATTCGATAGACAGTTTTGATTTTCGATAGACAGTTTTTTGGTTAACGATAGAAAGTTTTTGATTTTCGATAGACATTTTCATTTTTCGACTAGACAGTTTTGATTTTCGATAGACAGTTTTGATTTCGATAGACAGTTTTGATATTCGATAGACAGTTTTGATTTTCGATAGACAGTTTGGTTAACGATAGAAAGTTTTGATTTTCGATAGACATTTTCATTTTTCGATAGACAGTTTTGATTTTCGATAGACAGTTTTGATCTTCGATAGACAGTTTTGATTTTCGATAGACAGTTTTGGTTAACGATAGAAAGTTTTGATTTTCGATAGACATTTTCATTTTTCGATAGACAGTTTTGATTTTCGATGACAGTTTTGATTTCGATAGACAGTTTTGAGTTTCGATAAAAGTTTTGAGTTTTCGATAGATATTTTATTCATCTCTACCTAACTAGTTTACAGAGTTACATTTAAATTCCGCTTCATAACAAGAAATGGGAACAGGAGACAAAACATTAGCAGGTTTGGGGTACCAACTTGTTAAAGGAGACATAAACCTAAAATGTATATTTACTGCATGGATTGTATAATTACTAGTAATAACCAATAGCAGTATCACTCACATCTGAAATAAGCTAAATTGTGGAGAAATCTTTTTTGATTCGGAAGTTTTTTTTTAGCTCCTCAGGGAATGGACTAGAACCCAATCTCGAATTCGAGGGTTACGAATGCTACATTCGAGAGTTATGTGAATTCGAGGGTTACCAAACAAAAGGGATAGCTTTACCAGCCTGTACTTACAAGCAGGGCTATGCGTTTACAAAAGGGATAGCTTTACCAGGCTGTACTTACAAGCAGGGATATGCAATTACAAAAGTGATAGCTTTACCAGGCTGTACTTACAAACGGGGGGAGATTACATTGAACTACACAGGGGTAGATAGAGAAGTTAGGTATCAGGGGGCTAATGACACAACAGAGGGAGGAGACGGGGAGGGGACAGCATAGAGGATAAGGAGGCATGTACGTCCAAGTATGGAAGTAAATCAATTGATAATCTAAAATGTATGTTTACAAATGCAAGAAATCTGGATGGAAAAACTGGGGAACTAGAACTAATAGCTATAAAGGAAAGGTATGACGTGATCGGTATAGCAGAAACATGGCTAAATGATTTACACGACTGGACAGTAAATATTAACTCCTTATTTAGATATGACAGAGTTAATAAGAAAGGAGGAGGAGTATGTATGTATGTTAAACAGGAATTGAAGCCAAATATAAAAGATGGAATAGATGGGGACATAAACGATATGGCAGAAACAATATCTGTAGAGCTGTGTAGAGGAAGCAAGAAGGTAGGTAAATTAATTGTTGGAGTATGTTATAAGCCACCAAATGCCGGGGAGGAGGTGGAAATGAATCTCCATATGCAGTTGGCGAAGGCTGCTGGTATGGGGCATGTTTTGATTATGGTGGATTTTAACTACCCTGACATAGATTGGAGTAAGGGAACTGCCAGCACCTCAAAAGGTATAAAGTTCTTAAATTTCCTATATGAGCATTTTATTTCACAGATGGTAGAAGTTCCTACTAGACAGAATGCGTTGTTGGATCTGGTGATATCTAATAACCCTGAGCTCATTTTGGAGATGAAGGTAATGGGAAGCTTAGGGAATAGTGACCATGATATAGTTTCATTTAATAGGTTGCAAAAAACTGGGTTAACAAAAACTTTTAACTTTAGGAAAGCTAATTTTATGCTGTTAAAGGAATCACTCCTGCTCATAGACTGGGGGGAACTGTTTCTAGGATAGAAACTGAGCAGATGTGGACCACTTTTAAAGGGATATTTAATTATTACATTTCTAAATTTGTACCTTTAGGGAACAAGTGTAAAAAAATTAGGTCCAATCCTGCATGGCTTAATGCTCAGGTAAAAAGGCAAATGGAAAAAAAGAAAAAGGCTTTTAAAATTTTGAATTCAGAGGTAACAGAACAGGCCTACAGGGAGTAAAAAAGCTGTAATAAAGAGTGCAAGAAAGCAATTAAACTAGCTAAAATAGAAAATGAAATACGGATAGCCGAACAAAGCAAGTCCAACCCCAAAATGTGGGGGGACTGAGAATGTGGGACCATTAAATAATGGGGCTGAGGTGGTTGTAGAGGATGCCGAAAAGGCTAATCGGCTAAACCGTTTTTTTACATCAGTTTTCACTATAGAGAATCCTAGTCCTTACAGCAGGGATTGTAATAATATGCAGGGGAGAAATGAGGAGTATTCACATTGGCTGACAGAGTATATGGTACAGAAACAATTTGACAAAGTTAATATCAATAAAGCCCCAGGACCAGATAAATTGCATCCTCGGATTTTAAAATAGCTTAGTTCAGTTCTATCTAGACCACTGTGTCTCATCTTTTCAGATTCACTTCGGTCTGGGGATGTGCCGCTGGATTGGAAAAAGCCCAATGTAATACCAATATTCAAAAAAGGTAGTCGTTCACAGCCTGGTAACTATAACATCAAGCCTAACATCAGTGGTAGGGAAGGTGCTGGGGGCATTGTTACGAGATCATATCCTTGACTCCAGAGCTCATCTTAGTGGTAGTCAGCATGAAGATGATAGATCATGCCAGATAAATTTAATTGGTTATTATGAAGAAACGAATAAGAATTTAGATTAAGGCACAGCAGTGGATGTGGTATACTTGGAAAGCTTTTGATACTGTGCCACATAGGTGACTAATGTATAAACTGAGGACTGTTGGCCTAGAAGAAAACATTTGTTCATGGATAGAGAATTGGTTATTGGATCACAAAAAGAGAGTTGTGGTAAATGGAGCTACATCTATGTGGGCCACTTTTGTTTAATCTGTTTATAAATGACTTAGAAGGGGGCACTGAGAGCAAGGTCTCTGTGTTTGCTGATGACACTAAACTATGCAGAGCTTTAGAAACTTCAAATGATGTGCAAGTGCTGAAAGTAGACCCAGATAGATTATCAAAATGGGCAGCAGAATGGCAGATGAGGTTCAATGTTGATAAATGTAAGGTGATGCATTTAGGATTTAATAATCCCTGTGCCACCTACACTATAAATAACTCTGTGTTAAGTGCATCTGTAATGGAAAAAGATTTGGGGTTTTTGGTAGATAACAGACTTAGCTGTAGCAAACAATGCCAGGTAGCAACAGCTAGAGCTAGCAAGATATTGTCTTGCATAAAGAGGGGAATAGATTCAAGATAGAAAGATATTATTCTCCCTCTTTACAAGGCACTGGTAAGGCCTCATTTGGAATATGCGGTGCAGTTTTGGAATCCCATATACAAAAGGGACATCTTGGAAATGGAAGCAGTTTAGAGTGAGGTGGGGAACCTTATACAAATATATTAATGGGCCATACAATGAACTCTCTGGTGCATTGTTCACGAATAGGTCATATCAGAGGACTCGCGGACATCCTTTAGGTTTGGAAGAAAAGAAGTTTCATCTTCAGGTTAGGAAAAGTTTCTTTACAGTGAGAACGGTGAAACTGTCTTCCAGCAGATGTGTTAATGGCAAGTTCATTGAATAGCTTTAAAAAAGTCTTGGATAAGTTCCTAAAACTAAAAAATATTGGGAATTACTGGTATTAATACATATACTGTAGTTCTGGTTGGTACAGGGATACTATATAATATTGAGAATTACTGGTATTAATACATATACTGTAGTTCTGGTTGGTACAGGGATGCTATATAATATTGAAAATTACTGGTATTAATACATATACTGTAGTTCTGGTTGGTACAGGGATACTTTTCGATTGCCGTTTGGAGTCAGGAAGGAATCCCCAACCCCACCCCACCCCCCACCCCCCCTTTAGCTGTTTTTTTTTTTTTTTGCCTTCCTCTGGATCAACTGTTAGGTAGGGTTTAAAAAAAAGTGAATAGTTTGGACTTGATGGACGTTTGTCTTTATTCAACCTCAATTACTATGTTACTATGTTACTATGTTATGCACTTATAAATGAGGAACGTTTTATGAGGCTGTAATTACAGGGTGATATGTTTAAAATAGGGATAGCACCTCAGATTTTTTTAATGTATGACTTGTTATAAATGGCCAGTAACTGTTATCGGTGGATATTTACACTAGGGATGATCCAGTTGGAAAACCTGGCCATCAATGTTCATTTTTGAGAGAGGGGAGCCAGGGTTTATTAATTCTTCCATCAATTGTACAGAATCCTAATACAAGGTCAATGAATTATTGAGAAAGGCTCATGTCCCAACTGACTGAACCATTCTATAAATAAAGGTTTATATATAAACACAATGTTTCCCATCAAGGAAAACTGGTGGTCTGTGTAAAACCATTAGTTAAGGGTCCAGTAAACAGCAGCCCCCTCTGTGGTTTGGACTAAAAATTCACCGTTGATAGAACATCATTTGAGAGGTTATTATTTGGCCACCCCTTTTTCTATGCTGGTAGTGGTATCACCCACATATTACTGGGGAACACAAGAGATCCATTGCACATTGTGCTAATTATTGGAAGTGAGTTTTGTTCCGTCAGAGGTTCTGTGGAACTTACTGAATTTCGGTTTACACCCAATGGAAGCTGAATTTTTAAAATTTTCAATGTCATTTACTTAACTTTTCTATTTTCTATTTTTTGAATGGCATTTTTTAATTTTTGGTTGCGGGTTTCTAATTTTCAGTGTGATTTTTGAATTTTCGATATTTCAAACTTTTGAATTTCCGAAAATTCCGTAGGATCTGCAGAAACCAGCAATTCCGAAATAAACAGGGACTCATCAAACAGATAAAACCACCATCATCTGGAATAGGAGGCTGGTCTGTATGAATATGAATAACACAGTTACTCCATAGAGGAAGATTCTCATCCACAGTATCTAATCTAGTGGGAGCACTTAACTCCTTACTAGAGATGGACGAAACTTGCTAGTTTCGTTCCGTTTTTGGATTCCCGAATCTCGGGAAAATCGCAAAGATCCAAAAATCCGAAACCGTAACGAATTTTTGAAAATAGCCTCGAACGTTTGAAAATTCCATTTTCGAGTTTCTGATCGTATTTTTGAGGATTTTCGAATGCTTGATGCTATTTTCGAAAATTATCGAAAATAGCTCCTTACATTCAAAATTTATTGAAAATTTGTTCCGAAATCGGAAGGATCATTCGGATTTCGGAACCGACGAGTTTCGTGTCGGACCCGGATCCCATCTCTACTCCTTACCCACTAATATCACTTGCATCTCTCTATTAGTTGAATCTTCCTGTTCCTTTGAAACCAATAAGAATCAGCCTGTCAAAGTTAGAAAAGCCTCTAGTACTAGTAGCACCTGTCCCCTCTGCAGCTCCTTATAAATCCCTCACCCAGTGGGTTAATATATACCTCCAGTCTCACTTCTATTACAGTATGCTTCTATTACAGTACCATTTTTTGTCAGGGAGAAACTTGAACAATAACAAAAGTGACACTAGGTACATTTATTTATTGAAGAATGAGGGATTTATATGGGATACACAAAATGTGCATATTGCGATCCATATTTTGGATCGCATCCGCTTTACACATCTTGTGGTCATCACAGAGTTCATGCCCCACTATAGGTGCTGTGAGTTGTAATTACGGATTACGGATGCATCATACCGCTCCAAATCGCATTAGGATTTTTTACACTGGGGCCTCACCCTAAGGAACTGCAATATATTAAGCTCCTTTTGGAAGATTTTTCTGACTTTGACAGGCTGTATCTTGGGAAACAGATGGAAGATAAAGTGATATACAGTTTAATTCAGTTCCTGTTAAACTCAAAGAAAGGTTTATATTTTTAAGTGTTGGCAGTCTACCCATAACACGCTCATATGAGCAGGGCTGAGCTGTGATTAAACTAATAAATATTCACAGGTAAGGAGGTGCAGGTATAATAACTCAAAAATGGGCAGAAAAACTTGCAGAGTTGCAGGTAATTTCATAGGTGACACAGATGTTATGAATATAATTGTTATTTTTTTTTTATATTTCAGCTTTCATTCTCCTTTAATATATAAAACTCTGTGGTTGCACATTTACTTGCCAGTTCATATTCTGGCTGCAAATGCATCTTTGTACTTTGCATGTTTACAATTAAAGGGTAAGTCCCCCACCCCCAAATCCAATATTAAGAAGCAGAGCAGGGCCCACCAAATTCCTAAGGCTGCAATAGTTTTTTTTCCACAACATACCTAAGCTGAGATATTCCTCTTGATCCACAAATATCCCTGGTCAGAAGTTCACACCTCCTCTGCAAGTTTTATGAGCTCACACAGCCTCAGAGGAAGCAGCTCGGAAAGCAGCTGTTAAGTCATTGGCCGTAATGTCATCATCATGGCTGCTACTTCAGAAGATATCAGGGATATGGGGAAAAGAATTATTGCAGCCTGCTGGTAGATATTAACTAGTTTTAGAATGTTTAGAAGTATAAACCGAATAATAAAATTTAGAAGCACATTTTGAATGACCTTAAATAATTCTAAAAGTCAGTAGCCCATAGTCACATGTTCATATTTCCAGAACTTTAAAAAAATCGATTTTATTCTCACGCGTGCTACTTTTGAGCTCCCGACGCGCGCTACTTTTGAGCTCCCGCGTTCGATTTTCGATAATTATCCCATAAATGATTCGAAGATTTGATAATTATGCCTTAAACTATTCGAAGATCATAATAATTATTGAAAGTCGATAGTCTGAGAAATCCGGGTCCGGGATAGTTTGAGAAGTCCGAGTCCGTTCGAACTCGATAAGTTCAGCTCAAAGTCGGGTTGAGTGCTAGTCCATCTCTAGTAAACAGTGGTGAGTTCCCATTGGTGGAAGTAAACAGGATTTTGCTAATATAAATCCCTTGTACAGTATCTAGAATGTATCCAGTCCCTGGTTCCTTTCACAGGTGTATTCTTTACCGAGTTTGCTGCAGTAGGCAAAATAGGAAGAATGTCATGGAATATTAATTATGTTTGGGAACTCTATAACTCTTTTTTTTTTTTTAATGATAAATTAGATATTTTTTACCGAAAATAGCATTTAATCACTCACAGATGAAGGAGAATTAAACCAACATCACGTGCATCTATATGATCCTTGGCGAAGATCTGGTTTCAAACTGTGCTTGGACTTCTTATTCTTACCAAAAATGTCAAACATTTCATCAATGAACCTTGAACTATGAAAAGTGAAATAATAATCCTCCCATTGCTTCCTCTCATATCATTCCCAGAAGAATCATTTAGGATTTTGCTGCATAGACGTGTTTTGTATAATAATGGGATGGAAGAATGCCATCGATATCTTCCAAAATTGGAAATACCTTTCTCCGTACTAACCTGATGGAATAATCTGCTGATGACTATTTGTGGTGGGTTTGAGCATAGCTGTGGGTTCCCCTTTCAGGCTAAATTGACTGTTATGGAAATGTCCTCGATCCAGCCAATAGATTTTTGCAGATTCCATGACCCCAGATGCTGGACTAGTATTACTAGTATTACTATTATTTCAAACGTAGGGTCTTAATAATTTTCATTTTTTATATGTGCAAAGCTTAAACCAAAACCACCACAAAATGGACTAAATACCAATATATGTTTTTATAATTATCACTATTTGTTTTTAAAAAGTTTTCTTCTTTGATCATGAACTTTACTACTCCAGAACAATTATACTAAAACCTGAAACTTTCTCTTGGTATCAAAGTCCAAATCTATGCCTTTTTCTAATCCAGTTTGTTACTACTACCAAAATCCTCCTATGCACCCTTATACCCTTTGTCTTAACTCAGTGACCTTCACCTGAGCCATATAAAGAGGGGAAACCAACAGCGAGATGCACCGAGAACCGCTTTTGGCAAACAGGTGCAAACACGCTGGCGATGCTATATGCCGATAGTGGCTCTCGGTGCATTGATAAGTGCTAAGCCACCGCAATGAAGGAGTTTAAGTCATGCTACCCAACTTTAACAGAACAGGAGTGGTGTACCTCTTGGTGCATTGTCCTGCATGTGTTTATATAATATATAGAGAGAGAACTTGTTTTATTAGATTTCTCCTGGTGCGTGTCTAGTGAAGGCATTCATACCTCCCAACATCCTGGCATCTCTGTCTATCCTGGTGTCCCAGAACACTTATGGTGGCTATAGACGATACAACAACAGTCGTATGATCCGTGTCCCATGTATGGACAATCGCCCATACACAGGTCAAATTGGTTGACCTGTTGGAAAAAAAATTTGCCTCCCCATCCAATCGTACGATCCACAGGTCATATGACTATGATCATAGCATCAATGGCCATCTTTAGGTTTGTTTTGCAGGGCAGGGATTTGTCAAGACTAGTTGGGGTGGATTTGGGTGGTTGGGTTTTGGAGGTGGGCAGGGGTTCATTAGTCTCCAGTCTCCCAGTGGTAGGAGGCAAAGGCCATTGTTTAATAAAAATGATTTTTTAAAAATTCTTTCTTATAACATGATGGATGAAAATTACTCAGTCCTTTGGGCGATCTGTCCACAAAGTTAATTTATTTTTTGAATTAATTTATTTTTGAAAAACACAATTTGTCCAGCAGACCCCATTACAAATGCTGATGATGTGCGAACAAATCGTACTTTTAAAAGCAAAATCAACCAGCAATTTTTAAGCCTTAGGTAAAGAAGAATAATCTGGAATTTGAATTGAAGCCATTTCAGTGCATCAACATTTCACTGATAAGGACAAATCTTCTCTGCTTCATTTTAGGGTTAAACAAGTTAAATAAATACTGGGACACAGAAGCAATTATTTTTGGCATTTGAAATTAGTAACCTGAAATGGTTTAAGAACAGTAGCTTTGTAACAGATGTATTCTAAACTAGTGATGAATCCTGGTTTGCATTCGGAATTGCATTTTCAATTTTTGATAGACAATTTATATTTTTAATAGACATTCTCGATAGACAGTTTTGGTTAACGATAGAAAGTTTTGATTTTCTAAAGACAGTTTTAATTTTCGATAGACATTTTTATTTTTCGATAGACAGTTTTGATATTCAATAGACAGTTTTGATTTTCGATAGACAGTTTTGGTTAACGATAGAAAGTTTGATTTTTCGATAGACAGTTTTGATTTTCGATAGACAGTTTTAATTTTCGAAAGACATTTTCATTTTTCGATAGACATTTTGGTTAACGATAGAAAGTTTTGATTTTCGATAGACAGTTTTGATTTTCGATAGACAGGTTTGGATTTCGATAGACAGTTTTGATTTTCGATAGACAGTTTTGGTTACGATAGAAAGTTTTGATTTTCGATAGACATTTCATTGTTCGATAGACAGTTTTGATTTTCGATAGACAGGTTTTGATTTTCGATAGACAGTTTTGATATTCGATAGACAGTTTGATTTTCGATAGACGTTTGGTTAACGATAGAAAGTTTTGATTTCGATAGACATTTTCATTTTTCGATAGACAGTTTTGATTTTCGATAGACAGTTTTGATATTCGATAGACAGTTTTGATTTTCGATAGACAGTTTTGGTTAACGATAGAAAGTTTTGATTTTCGATAGACATTTTCATTTTTCGATAGACAGTTTTGATTTTCGATAGACAGTTTTGATTTTTCGATAGACAGTGTTGTTAACGATGAAAGTTTGATTTTCGATAGACATTTTCATTTTTTCGATAGACAGTTTTTGATTTTCGATAGACAGTTTTGATATTCGATAGACAGTTTTTGATTTTCGATAGACAGTTTTGGTTAACGATAGAAATTTTTGATTTTCGATAGACATTTTCATTTTTTTTCGATAGACAGTTTTGATTTTCGAAGACGTTTTTGATTTCGATAGACAGTTTTGGTTCGATGAAAATTTTTGAGTTTCGATAGATATTTTATTCATCTCTACCCTAAACTAGTTTACAGAGTTTACATTTAAATTCCGCTTCATAACAAGAAATGGGAACAGGAGACAAAACATTAGCAGGTTTGGGTACCAACTTGTTAAAGGAGACATAAACCTAAAATGTATATTTGACTGCATGGATTGTATAATTACTAGTAATAACCAATAGCAGTATCACTCACATCTGAAATAAGCTAAATTGTGGAGAAATCTTTTTTGATTCGGAAGTTTTTTTTTAGCTCCTCAGTAGGAATGGACTAGAACCCAATCTCGAATTCGAGGGTTACCGAATGCTACATTCGAGAGTTATGGTGAATTCGAGGGTTACCAAATGCTAAATTCGAGGGCTAGTGCAAATTTGAGGGTTATCAAACGCTACATTGGAAGGTTATTGCAAATTCGAGGGCTACCTCTAATTTGCGATAACCCTTGAATGTAGTGAATACTTATTGTGGAAACTAGAGATGGCCGAAACTCACTAGTTTTGTTCCATTTTCGGATTCCCGGATCTCGGGAAAATCCCAAAGATCTGAAAATCCGAAACCGCAACGAATTTTCGATAGTTTTCAAATGAAGGAGTTTCGTGTTGGATCCGGGTTTGTTTCGGACCCGGATCCCATCTCTAGTGAAAACCCAACAATTGCCCAATCGTCAGGAAAGTTTTCGTGATATGTATGTTTTCCCCAGACCATTTCCCAGGTACCAGAGCCATTAACAATAAGTTACCATTGCTATTTTAACTGTATTTTATTAGTACCTTCCAAACTTTCCCCCCAAATAGACTTTAATGGGTTTGTTTTCGAACTATAGAACTTTTACTGAAACAAACTGAACTTTAGGAAGTTTGGCCATCTTTACTCCTCAGTGGGTCACAGACGAAACACTGGGTTGCACACGCTCAGTGAGTTTTCTAGCACCCTCACCCCTTCCAATGCTGTCATGTGATTACTGGGTAACCTACTCATGACACCTCTGTGGTTAAGCTTGAGCAAGCAGAAAACCCACTGTAGTGGCATAATGGCAGAAACCTGTTTTTTCCCCCAATGTTCCTTTTTATAGAAATCTGCTAGATATGAATTATAGCATAAGTTTATCTTTTTATATTGTAGCTGCCTTTTATTTTTTATCAGTAAATCTCTCTATTTTATTTTTTCCCCCAGTGGTACTGACCATGTTCCTTTAGTTTAACATTGACCATAATACAATACTTTTACTCTTTGACTACTGTGCTAAGGAATGACTTTCTTAGTGAACTTAAATGGAGAAACCTAATGGGGATCCAAGAAGTTGGGTTTTTTTCTTTAAACTGGCTATTTTTTAAACAGATCACCATAGCCTTAAAAGACAACTATGCTCCACAAAGCCTCCCCCTTGCCTCCTTCTCAAACAATGGTGCACATGCGCCTATGTCAGAGATGGGGAGAAGTAAAGGAACTGGCTGCAAAATGTTTGACATTTTGACACTCTTCCCAATGCAAAACTTGGGTGATTTTAGTTTTAAAAGTTCAGTTACGTTCTACTCATATAAACTGCATTGCCAGCATTATTCCAACGATATTTTGTGCATATTATTTGCTTTTTTACACCGTAGCAAAGATTATTATTGTAATAATAATCTGGTTAGGAGACGACATATGATTTGCAGCATTGGATCATGAATTATTTAAATTATTATGAGAGAAAAGCACTGAATCCTCTATTAATAGTGGATTTATTTATCTAGACAGCAGTGAGAAATAATGAACTTAATAAAATGGTGAAGAGAAACTGTAAGACAAACTGTAATATTAGGAATGGAGGGTGGTTCTAAAAATAGAACAAAACTGAAAAGTTCCTTCTTCCTGATTGGACCAACTGTCCATGTGTTAGTTGGGCAGTCATTAGAGAAAAGACCTTGGGGGTTCTTTCTGCGGATCAGAAAAAGTTCCACGCCAAAACCAGGTTGGGGAACAGTCGAAATGTCAGTCGTTCCGCATAGACATAAATTCACATTCGGGTTGGAACACATTCCTAGAAGTGACTGGAGGAATGGGGCTTCATTTAGTTCTATCGGACAAAACGTTAAAAAAAAAAATGTTTGTAAAGTTTAAGGTTTCCTAATGTGTCCTATAAGCTTATCCTTAACCCTTTCTCTTGCAGATGGCTATTGCATGCCTGAGTGGGATGGAGTGGTTTGCTGGCCTGAAGGGGTTCCAGATAATATGGTGTCTATACCCTGCCCAGATTATATCCAAGATTTCAACCATAAAGGTAACAGCGAAAATTCTCTCTCTCTCTCTCTTCAATATTAAGCCCATATCCTGTATGTGTACTGTCTACTCGTGCTAATTACTATTTAAATATACAATAATGTTTTTAGTTTAGTTATAGCCTTATACAAAGAGTGAATGTCAAATAAGAAGACCACTGTGTAGACTTAACATACAGATAAATAACTAGAATGTGGAGTTGCTATACAAGAAAGAAATCATTTTATGGTTTATGTAGCTTATTATGGGTCATATTTAAAAAGGTGCAGCATTGCTATGTAACGCCAATTTTACAACCGCGATCCTAAATTAATAAAATGAAAATCCTGAATTTCTGATCTCGTAATTGTACAATCGTGATCCTAATTGTACGGTCGTGATCCTAATTGTACAATCGCGATCGTACAATTATACGATCGCGAACCTAATTGTACGATCCCGATCCTAATTGTACGATAGCGATCCTAATTGTACGATCGCGATCCTAATTGAACGATCGCGATCCTAATTGTACGATCATGATCCTAATTGTTCGATCATGATCCTAATTGTATGATCATGATCCTAATTGTGCGATCATGATCCTAATTGTATGATCATGATCCTAATTGTGCGATCATGATCCTTATTGTATGATTGTGATCCTAATTGTATGATTGTGATCCTAATTGGTATTGTATGGCTGTAATTCTATGATACCCCTGGTATTTCGCAACTTTGCGATATTTGCTTGTATATATCTGGGACAAGACTTTGCAATGATGGGTAGGACTGGATAGGCTATGCACAAGGCAATGGCATGCCTTCCCAATTGTATTCCCACTTTTGCCCTGACTAATTTGGGAGGTAAAGTAATTAGGGATGGCATAGAACTCGAACTCGAACCCGAGTTCGAGCCGAACTGTTCGAGTTCGAACGGACCCGGACTTCTCAAACTATCTCGGACGCGGACTTTCGATATTTCCCGGACTTTCGATGATTTATCGAATGTTCGAACGTTCGAACGGTCGAATCCGCGAGTAAAATGTACATGGTATCTAGGCGCGAACATCGAATCTGCGAGTAAAGTCTCCATTACAGCCTTAATTTACATTAAGTTACCATTAATATTTTAGTTGTATTTGACTCGAACTTTTCGAACTATTTGCCTCCCATAGACTTTAATGGGTCCGTTTTCGAACTTTCGAACTTTCGAACTTTGACAATAGTTCGAAAGTTCGAAAACGGACCGAACTTTTAATAGTTCGACCATCTCTAATAGTAATACTGTTTGTGTTACAGATGATCACTGACTGTTAAACATTGTTTTTCTGGCAGGTCATGCATATCGAAGGTGTGACATGAATGGAAGTTGGGAGCTAGTACCAGGAAATAACCGGACCTGGGCAAATTATACAGAATGTGCAAAATACCTGAATAATGAAACAAGAGAGAGGGTAAGGATATCACAGTGAATTTCATATTATCATAGGAAGTATCATTTTCTAATATTGCCTTCTGGTAACTTACTGCACCGGAGAGTTTGGCACATTTAATTCATTAACAAAGAAACAGGAGACAATTTCTCCGAGGAATATTACCAACCTACTGTAGATAATCTGAATTGGTAAAATAGAGAAAGTAGAAGTTTGGACTACATCTTGAGTTACATACATTTAGGCAATCATTTTGGGACAAGATTGTTTTTGAGACATATTTTTTTTAATTTTGATGTAAAATACCTTAAAAACATACCTCATGAAACTTTCAGGGAGATTCAATAAAAGTTATCATTAAAAATGGTGATAATTTTGCCCCAACCAATCAGATGTTATTTACCATTTAAAAGCTAACATCTGATTGGTTGGAGCAAAATTAGCACCATTTTTAACAATAAGAACTTTTATTGAATCTCCCTGTTAATAAACTAAATTCATGGTTCTCAAAAGATTTTAAAACAGAATGTGCTGTTACAGTACCACTTAATATACATATAATGATAATCTAGCACTTACTCCTCGTAGTATGTATAGTCAGTTCAGACTAGGGATGGCCGGTTCGCGGATCCGAACCCGGATCCGCCTCGGATTTATCCTGTTCGCGAACGGCGGATTTTCCGGATGTTCCGCCTTTCAAACTTATTACGAGATTTCTCGTATTTTCGAAATTACGAGGATTTCTCGTATTTTCGAAACTACGTATTTTCTAAAATTTTGGAAATTACGAGATTTCTCGTATTTTTGAAAATTTTCGAAATTACGTATTTTCTAAAATTTTCGAAAATACGAGAAATCTCGTAATTTCGAGGATATTTTTCATTTTAATGGGTCAGCTCGCGGATTTTAGAATTTTCAAATTTTTTCGAAAATTCGCGGATCCTCGAGCGGACCGGATTTTGCGAAGTTCGGACATCTCTAGTTCAGATATCTCACCCTGGTGATATAGGAATATCTTTAGGGTGGTGCCAACACTTTGCTTATAATAACCTAAATGTATATATATCTGCATGCAAGACATATAGGTACAAAACAAAACACAGAAAACGTCAAATCATAACAAATATGGGAGACAGACTGATGAGCGGGCCATTTGTAGAACAAGTAAATTCCTCCTGGGAATTAAAATGGAGAAGGTTATGTCGATTTCTAATAATGTCTTTCGTGCTACAAAAACATATTCTGTCACATCATTTAATGTCAGCTTCTAAATCCTCTATCTAGCAAATGTCGAGACTATTAGGCTCTGCTGCATTTTCAGGGGGATTTACAAAGTTGTGCAGCAGACGTAGCACTCTTTTAATGGGTTAATTAAAACCACGCTAAATGGTTTATGATCTGTTAAGAATGACTTTAACCCCTACTTTGTGATGGCTGGGCCAGTTTCGGGCTATTTGTCAGAGACTATTCGGCGGGGCACACGTAAGTATTTAATGCCAGCTAAAGCTAAAGCAAAATATATATAGAAATAGGATAGTATACATTTACACAGAGTGCAACTAGTGATCAAATAAATATAATATGCACAAAAAAATAGAAACCTAGTGCACATCCAATTAATTGACCTTCTCTCTGGATAAATTAAAGAAATTAGTTGAATAACTTGGTCAAATTATTTTAAGCCCAGCAACTACTTCATGGTTTGCTTTATTCTGCTGGGTCCTAACTTTTAAAGGAATAGTTCGCTGCAATAGTGAATTATTCCTTTTCTACATTGATTGAAGCCTGGGAGGAAAAGGAGCTATGCCTTACCTCCTGTTCTTCAATCAATGTTTGGATAGCCAGGAACGAAGATCTGAAAATCTTAAATTTCACGCGATCCAGCGGGGCCGCTCTGACAGTTCCTGACTGCTTCCTGCTTCTGTTACGCTATAACCCGCATGCCCGATAATGCGCGTTATAGTGTAACAGAAGCAGGAAGCAGTTGGGAATTTCAGAGCGGCCCCGCTGGGATCACGCAAAATTTAAGATTTTCAGAAGTTCGTTCCTGGCTATCCAAGCATCGATTAAAGAACAGGAGGTAAGGCATAGCTCCTTTACCTCCCAGGCTTCAATCAATGTAGAAAATGAATAGTTCACTATTGCAGCGAACTATTCCTTTAAAGGGCATGTCCACCCCCAAAACTATAACCCCCCCCCACTACTGGCCCCACCATGTAGTGTAGTTTAATCCTTACCTCACATCCCAGCTCCATAAGGTTCTCCTGTAGTCCCCCCCAAAGTCCCAAAAACTGCCCACCAGGAGGATAGCAGAGTCCATATAGGACTCTGCCTGCTACCTGGCCTCCAGGAGAAGTTTGGCATGCGTACTGCAGCCCTTCTCCCCCTCCCTCTCCCTCCCGTTTTGCGATCCCTCCCCCTAGCATAAAACCCCTTGACCATGTAATAGTACAACTTCCCCCAGCCCCAACCGCATAAAAATTATTTTAAGAAAGTGACCAGAACTCTACTTACCTTCCTTCTCTCCCCCGGCATTCTGAGACGCCAGCAGCCGCGTCCGTGATTGGCTGCCTCAAATATAAGATTATTTCCCCCCTCGATAAATAAACAATTAATAGAAACGTATTATTTCATTTTAACAGCCCAAACAATAACCTACCGACAAACAGTTTACCCATGTTAATAATATCAGGGAACTGGATACCTTTAAACTTTAGACTTTGTAAAGTGGGGGGGAAGATAATAAAATGAGTTTACATCACACGTTCCAGAATATAGTTAAAGACAGGTAAAAGGTTTAATGTCTGGGGAACTAAACACAGATGGGGAATCCAAAAGCCACCTCATGGGGGACATTAATCATTCAGTGTGCAAGTTTACTTTCTGGTTCCATAGTTACATAGTGGTCAAGGTTAAGTAAAGACACATGTCTATCAGGTCTTTATCCTACACATGTTGTTTACTTTATAAGAGATGATTTAGAGGAAGGAATAAAAAAAAACTGTCTGAAGGCAAATCCAATTTTCATCCGAATGGTTAAAATAGGGAATAAAGCTAAAATATTAAATGGTCCTAACTGGATTCTATAGTAACTAACTAGCTGATACAGTCGCTTTTGAAATAAGGCTAATCTTAGAAAAATAATCTGTAATTGGCAAATAGGTCACAGGAAGGTCAGTCAATAGTTACTTTACAGATCTGGATGAAGCAGAGAGGGAGAGAATTGATCATGTGCAACTGTGTAAAAGTGTCCAGGACACACTCTGGTAGGAGGGCTTTAATTCTCTTTTTAAAAAGTGTCCTTCCTGACTCCAAATGAGGAATCCCTGGATCACTTTATATATAAATAGCTAAGAATTATTATTATTATTATTATCATTCTGAAAATAAAGCATCCAATCCTGTCTTGAAACTATCCAATGTGCCTGCCATCAAACCTGTCCAAAGATTTAATATTCTTACTGTAAAGATGTTGCTACTAAATACATTGACATTTAGCTAAGAAACAGAACATTTACACTCTTGTAATTGGCATATTGCATACTTGCCATTGGATCTCTCTTTATTATATGATGTGTTTCATTGAATGCCGCAAATCAGAACTACATTAGGAATCACAGTGGAGTTTGGTGGCAGTACGAAGACACAAGGCCATAGGCATTCCCATCGGCACTGCTGCCATTTAACAGAATGAAGAGCTATTCTAGGCATTTCACTTCTTCCTCCTGGGAATTATGCAGCATGGAAAACCTACGTATAACATTGCCCTAAGCAATGCAGTTAAAGGGCAGTTATCCAGCCCACATCCAGGTTTCTTTCAACAAGCAAAGTCATCAGAGCTTTCCCAGTTAATTAAACAATTAATTCTGTTAAAGTGCATTATATGGGAATAGCCACCTCTGGGTAACTAGAAGTGTCCACGTCTAACTTGCATCACGTGGAGAATAAATAGTGTTTAGTGTTGAAAAAGGATTTTCTTTTCCTTTCTAAACATTTTAACAGCAACTGGAGAGAAGTTTAATTCAAGCATCTAATGTGATAATGAAGGAGGATACTGTTAATTAAGTGTGGCGTTTAGCAAATTAAATGAAATCTAAAGATAAAGACACTGAAATGTTTCTGTAACAAAGGTTGTACTGAATCTGGTCTTCTATTTAGGAACTGGGTGATTATTGAGTTCATCTAATGTAAACAGATAGGATGGTGTGATTTCCAAAGGAACCTGATCCTTATTTCTGAAGAACATCTTGTTCAATGGGACATTGGTAGAACATCTAAATGAGAATGTAATAGCCTTAGATGGTTTGTGTCCTTCCAAAGGAACCTGATCCTTATTTCTGAAGAACATCTTGTTCAATGGGACATTGGTAGAACATCTAAATGAGAATGTAATAGCCTTAGATGGTTTGTGTCCTACACAACTGCAGATATTGTATCATTTGCTTTGTTATGCAAAACTTGTTTATATTAATTCCAATTTCCATTTGACCCTGTGAGTTTACATTTTAAAGGGCAACTGTGGTCTCAAAACAAGTTAGGGTTAAATGAAAGCCTGCAGTATGTCCTTTAAAATGAGCTGACATTACATTGGGGTGAATGTTTAAACCTCCTGCTTCCAGTAGGTTGAGTGACATCACCTTGCCTCTACCCCGCCTGGCTGCCCCAGGGGAGAAGCATGCTCAGTTAAGGTTTAATGCTGGGGAAATCAAAAAGTAGCTGGGGGAAAAAAATGGCAGTTGAGAAGGAGAGCCTATTAATGCAGGCTGAGGCTGGTCACATGACTACAAGCTGGTCACATGGCTGAAAACAGGAAGTGTTTAAGCAGTGTTTAAGCAGTAATATTGCTGAAGCTTTCAAGCAATAACCTATTACAAATTTTATCTAGGGATGTGATTTAGGTTTTATTTTAAAGGTACGATGGATGGGTTTTCATATAATCCTTACTAGTTTGGAAGAATTTGAGAGCACAGTTACCCTTTAAGCACATCTTGCAAAACCCCATTCTAAGATGGCATTTTACGTAAGCATACAATGTTGCCTTCTCTCATTAATGACTTGTCCTCTATATATTTCATTCATAGATAAGGGAAATTCCTAGAAATGGGTTTTGGGTCCCAAAGTCCCCTAGGCTATAATAGAATTTTGTTTGAAGAGTTGGCAGTGATATTGTCATTGTCAATCATACAGTATATAAATGGTCATTTTGTAAACTTTCCATTTCTGAATGTTACATTGCCATTCTGTCAACATCTAAACCTTTTAAGATAGTGTCCAACTCTTCTGTGGCCTCTAATAATTCATAGGTAAGATTGCATTGTCCAATAGGCTATAAATTATATTCCTATAAAAGGTACTGAGCTACAGCATTTGCTCTGTTACCCCTACTGTATATAAATTCCTGCAGTGTTGGAGAAACCAGGTAAATGTCTTATCATTGGATGAATTCCCACAGATATCAGTAGTGGGAGGGCAGACCTTTCTGCACAACCAACCACAATATCCCAATATTTAGAGCCATGCAATGTGTCTACCCACATTGACATACACCATGCTGTGTTTCTCACGAACAGATCGCAAGACATGGCCGAAAGCACACAAGAGACGCACAAGAGACGTACTAGTGTGGTCTAGCCTTTAGTTATCGATTAACATATACAATGTAGGGAAACACAGAAGCCACCCTTTAATCAACACATGTGAAAAGTTGGTGTACATAATGTATCAAAATAGCTCTTATATCCTGACAGCACTCACTTAGTATTACATGGCGGCTCGGGTGTATTAACCCCGAGTCATGCGCTTTCAATAATCCATATCCTTATGGAAAAGCATTGTACATCCTTCTCCTGTCGAATTCGGATGGGTAGAGATATGTACACAAAACCAAATTGGACTCACCCTCATCATCGGGTGGTCAAGGTGCCTCACAGCCCTGGACCCTTCGCTATCGGTCCTGCAGTCAGCTTTCCACAGATTCCGGCTATGTTTGGGCTGTTAGTGTGCGACTCCTTACACCAAACTCCACATGCGACCCAAGTTTTCAATAAAAACTTCAATCCTTTATTTCAACATTAAAACTGATTACAGACAAACAGGCTAACCGGCCTGACGCGTTTCGAACGTAACACACGTTCTTATTCATAGGCTAACATTGCAAACTAGAAGGGGGTTTAAAAAGGTGAGCATGTGGTAATTTAGTTCCTTAATTGGATAGCTCCGTCACACCTCCGTATCACCTCAATCAGAGTGTGGTGTAAGGAGTCTCACACAAATAGCCGCAAAATAGCCAGAATCTGTGGAAAGCTAACCTTTAGTTACTCTTACGATTGCGAACTGCTTCCCAATCAGGTGGGATGATGGGAGATTTTACCAATCCAGTGGTGGACTGAAACAGTTGGGAATGTACATTAGAAAAATCATGTATGTTTGTAAAGATGTGAAATGAGAGATGTTTGTCCCAATTGGTATATGAACCAGCAGGGAAAGATACACTATTAGACCCTATCATCACTAATAATCCTGAATTACTTGTTAATATTGGTGTGGGTACACAGGAAATTGTGATCATTATATTGTTACCTTTGGGATCTTGTTGCACGGCCATAATTGTGGCGGGGGCACTACAACCCTCAGCCCGGGGGCGCTCTGAGCACGCTTAGCTCACTGCGACAAAACTTGACTGAGAGTTGATAAATTTATCATAAACCATCAGTAACTGCCACCTTATGTGTAACAGGTACTCAAACCTACCTAGCATGCACAGCTGTACAATTAAACTAATAATAATAACTGTTCATTCACTACCACGTCCCGGTAGGAATAAAACAGAATACAATAGAATGACTGTTCATTCACTACCACGTCCCAGTACGTAGGACTATACAGATTACAATAGAATGATGTTCATTCACTACCACGTCCCAGTAGGAATATAACAGACTACAATAGAATGACTGTTCATTCACTACCACGTCCCGGTAGGAATATAACAGAATACAATAGAATGACTGTTCATTCACTACCACGTCCCAGTAGGAATATAACAGATTACCAATAGAATGAATGTTCATTCACTACCACGTCCCAGTAGGAATATAACGACTACAATAGAATGACTGGTCATTCACTACCACGTCCCATAGGAATATACAGAATACAATAGAATGACTGTTCATTCACTACCATGTCCGGTAGGAATATAACGAATCAAATAGAATGACTGTTCATTCACTACCACTTCCAGTAGGAATATAACAGAATACAATAGAATGACTGTTCATTCACTCCCACGTCCCGGTAGGAATATAACAGAATACAATAGAATGACTGTCATTCACTACCACGTCCCAGTAGGAATATACAGACTACAATAGAATACTGTTCATTCACTACCACGTCCCGTAGGAATATAACAGAATACAATAGAATGACTGTTCATTCACTACCACGTCCAGTAGGAATATAACAGAATACAATAGAATGACTGTTCATTCACTACCACGTCCCAGTAGAATATAAGACTACAATAGAATGACTGTTCATTCACTACCACGTCCCAGTAGGAATATAACAGAATACAATAGAATGACTGTTCATTCACTACCACGTCCCAGTAGATATAAACAGAATACAATAAATGACTGTTCATTCACTACCACGTCCCGGTAGGAATATAACAGACTACAATAGAATGACTGTTCATTCACTACCACGTCCCGGTAGGAATATACAGAAACAAAGAATGACTGTTCATTCACTACCACTCCCAGTAGGAAAATAACAGAATACAATAGAATGACTGTTCATTCACTACCACGTCCCAGTAGGAATATAACAATACAATAGAATGACTGTTCATTCACTACCACGTCCCGGTAGGATATTACAGAATACAATAGAATGACGTTCATTCACTACCACGTCCCAGTAGGATATAACAGAATACAATAGAATGACTGTTCATTCACTACCACGTCCCAGTAGGAAATAACAGAATACATAGAATGACTGTTCATTCACTACCACGTCCCGGTAGGAATATAACAGAATACAATAGAATGACTGTTCATTCACTACCACGTCCGGTAGGAATATAACAGATAAATAGAATGACTGTTCATTCACTACCACGTCCCGGTAGGAATATAACAGAATACAATAGAATGACTGTTCATTCACTACCACGTCCCAGTAGGAATATAACAGAATACAATAGAATGACTGTTCATTCACTACCAGTCCCAGTAGGAATATAACAGAATACAATAGAATGACTGTTCATTCACTACCACGTCCGCGTAGGATAATAACAGAATCACATAGAATGACCGTTCATTCACTACCACGTCCCATAGGAATATAACAGAATACAAATAGAATGACTGTTCATTCACTACCACGTCCCAGTAGGAATAACAGAATACATAGAATGACTGTTCATTCACTATCACTTCCCAGTAGGAATATTACAGAATACAATAGAATGACCGCTCATTCACTACCACGTCCCAGTAGGAATATACGACTACAACAAGGACCGTCATTCACTACCCGTCCCAGTAGGAATATAACAGAATACAATAGAATGACTGTTCATTCACTACCACGTCCCGTAGGAATATAACGAATACAATAGAATGACTGTTCATTCACTACCGTCCCAGTAGGAATAAACAGAATACAATAGAATGACTGTTCATTCACTACCACATCCCGGTAGGAATATACAAGACTACAAGAAGACTGTTTCACCTACCCGTCCGGTAGGAATATAACAGAATCAATAGAATGACTGTTCATTCACTACTACGTCCCAGTAGGAATAACAGAATACAATAGAATGACTGTCTATTCACTACCACGTCCCAGTAGGAATATTAAAGAATACAATAGAATATAATATACTGGCTAAAACGTAGCGTCTCGGAGTCAAGTTCCTTAGTTCTAATTAGAGTAATCAGAGATTTAGCTAACGATTTAAATATCATTTAATAATAACAAAAACAGTGCAAACAATAAACTACAGAAAAATAAAACAGACAAAACACAACACAAGAAACAGTAAAACAAATGGGATGAAAAAGTTAAAATAATACTTAGTTTCAGTCCTTAATGTACCGGATGAAGTGGAGGAAGTAGATCAGTGAAAGAGTCCAAAGTTACCGCCCTCAAAATAACTCTTATTAGTCCCAAAATTAGGTGGTAATGGAGAGCTCCTTCTTTAAGTTTCAGAGCCATTCTTATACCCCTGGACAGGGGTGTAACCAGATCATAACACCCAATCAGAGAAATGTGCGGTCTGAGCAAAAGGAGTGTTACACACTTCGGTGGTCTCCCTGAAACATCTACAAGGTGGCTATCCCTGCAAAATCCTGTATTGCGACAGGTTACCACCGCCATAACATGAAAACTTACAAATCCCATCCCAGGCGGTAAGACAGATTCATATATACCAAATTCAATATGGTTACTGCTTATTAATCCATAAACCAACTAAAAGTGCTCTGGTGTTCCACACCAAGTAGACCGTGGGTGTTTGGATTCCCATAAACAGCTTTTACCCCTGAGTCCACTTTTGAAAACTGTTTACAGAAATTATAATCACAGAAAGAGATATGAATCCCAACATATATTCCTAACTAATCTTCTCACATAGTTATGAACCTGGGATGAGGTTAGATGAATTTCAATGTTGCTAATTACCTCCTGTAGAGTCAGAGTCTGTTTTAGCACCTGGGCAATATAGAAACGGACCAAAGGAGGTTCTTTCATTCTGCTAACTATACATAACAAAGTTACCTGTTGGTATCCCCATTACACAAAATACCTTGTACAGATTTAGAGATCAATACAATAATACATTATACTATAAATCTCTCTATATAAATATACAGTATCACATACAAACGTGTAAAAATTAATACATTTTAGCTAAGCAAACTCACCAGGTTAATAGAAGCTTGCAGCCAATTAATTAGGAGGTTCTATACATGGGGCTTACCAAGGAATGTGTACTAGAGGGCCTTAAAACACCTACAAAGCAAATATACTCACAATTTTATTTCCAGTATAAGCAAAAGTAAACAGAACAGGGCAAACCTCTGTGGTGTGATAAAATTGTTAGTGCTGAGACGTGAAATGCATATTTAGGCCACTCCAGTTAACCGGTCACTGGTATAAAGAGTAAATTGTATAAAAAAGAATTAATCAAGCAAAATCTGAATATGTAAAGGGATAGTACTGAGAAAAGTAAACAAATCCTAAATATTTTTAGTAAAATAATAAATAAATGGGTAGGTCCCTTACTTTGGAGGATGCCAAACTGTTTAATAGTAACAAGGTGAAGGCTGAAATCTTAAACTACTTTGTTACTGTTTACACTAATAAGACACCAGTAAATTAGCATATCCTTTATAATAATCAACTTCCAGTTCATTTACAACAGAAGATTGGTTGACGCGTAGAAGTGTAAAAGAGATTAGACCCCTTGAATGGAAAAATGGACCAATGCCAGGCGGGATTTGTATGTATGTATGTATACATTTATATAACACCTTTAGGGGACTCAGTGATCCCAGGATTCTAAGGAGAAAAGCAGGATAGATGCCAGACCACTGTAATTAATATTTTGGCTTTCCTTTATATTGGGCGGGTCTTGTTCTGACTAAGATGCTGAAATTTTGAAAGTTCGTTCTGTTTTCGAACTCGAACTATATGAAATTTTGAAAACGGACCCATTAAATTCAAGGGGAGTCAATAGTTAGAAAAGTTCTAAAGAAATACAATTAAAATATCAAAGGTAACTTAATGTAAATGGCTGTGGGCCCTGGGAATGGTCTGCGGTACATGTTCAAATATCCAGGACTTTCGAAAAACTCGATTTTACTCTCACGCTCGCTACTTTCGAGCTCTCACGTTCGAACATTCGAATTATCTTATCAACAACTCGGCGATTCGATGCTCGCGCCTAGGTATAATAGAAATTTTACTCGTGATTCGATGCTCGCGCTAGGTTAATGGAAATTTTACTTGCGATTCGATGCTCGCGTCTAGGTATAATGGACATTTTACTTGCGGATTCTATGCTCGCGTCTAGGTATAATGGACATTTTACTCGCGGATTCGATGCTCGCGCCTAGGTATAATAGAATTTTACTCTGGTCCGATGTCGCGTCTAGGTATAATGGAAATTTACTTGCGGATTCGATGCTCGCGTCTAGGTATAAGGACATTTTACTTGCGGATTCGATGCTCGCGTCTAGGTATAATGGACATTTTACTTGCGATTCGATGCTCGTGTCTAGGTATAATGGACATTTTACTTGCGGATTCGATGCTCGTGTCTGTTAAGGGACATTTTATTTGCGATTCGATGCTCGTGTCTAGGTATAGTGGACATTTTACTTGCGATTCGTGCTCGTGTCTAGGTATAGTGGAAATTTTACTCACAGATTCGATGCTCGCATCTAGGTATAATTGACATTTTACCGCATATTCGATTCCTCAAACGGTCGAACATTTAATAATTATCGAAAGTCAGGAAAATATCAAAAATCTGGGTCCGGGATAGTTCGATAAAGTCTGAGTCCGTTCGACCTCGAATAGTTCGAGTTCTAGTCCATCTCTAGTTCTAAGCGAATGGCGGATTGTGGAGGTTATTATAATAGGCCTGTCAGTTTGCTTTCTATGGTAGGAAACCTTTGAGGATATTGGAATGCATTTTATATCACACATTATAAGAAGGTCCCACTTGGCTTCATGAATAATAGAATCTTGCCAAACCAATCTGATTATCTTCTATAAAGAGATGATTTATAACCTAGATCTTAAGGGTCAGTGGGTGTGATTTATTTAGATTTTTGCAAAATAATTCATATATCTCATTTAAGTTGACTTTTTTCTTGCCATATTTGCTTGGATTGAGAACTGACTAAAGGATGATTACCACGTGGGTTTAAATGGACTTTTTCTAGTTGGACCACTGTTGTCCGTGGTGTTCCACGGGGATGTGTCCTGGGTTCGAGATATTTGTATGTGAAATTGTTTTGTAAAGGAGAAAAGACATATTCTGTCTGTGTCTCAAGTCATTTCTATTAATAAAGTAGACCTTGTAAACACATTTAAGGGACAAACACTAAGGGAAAGGAATGTTTATGAAGGGTTCAAATAGGGATCAAGAGTTCAATAAGGTCTATATTTTTTTTTATTGCGTGGATAGAAATATATTAGAAGGATCACAGCTAATTAGTAGGGGAACTTTGCTCTCAAGGGGGGGAGAAAAAGACCTGAGGGAAAATGATTCAACTAACCAATTTTTCACTGTGAGGGCATAAGGTTGTGAAATGCTCTGCCGAAAATGACACGTTGGCGAATTTCTGAACACATTCAAAGAAGGATAGATGTCTTCTTGAACAGCAGAATACCAGGTCTACAGAGTTGACTGTATCCATTGTAGATCTTATTTTGGTGGGAAAATGCTTTTTTGTTCGGTTGCATGGAGGGTTTGAATGAACGGGAGCAAAGGGAGAGGTGAGACACAGATTTTTGTATCTGTGAAGTTGCTCTTTCTATGGGAGAATGCTGTCAGGAGTAACACAAACTGTCCTGTCCTCTCTCTCCAACGCAGGGTATTAATAAACAATTGATTGAGGGTCGCACTCAAAGACAATGATTTGGGGGGTGATCACCTGAGGAAGGGGCATGTTACCCCCCAAAACGTTGAGTTCTGATTTGTGGTCACCAATAAAATTGTAAATCGATTGTTCATTCAATGTTCAACTTAAGTTCCCCTTTTAGCACACTCCTTTTTTTTTAAAGAAAGGAATATTGCATTCTTTCTCTGTGTTTCCATTCCATTCTTAATCGTTGCCTTGCTTTTACTTACCAAATAAACTTTTATCTTTGATGTTGACCATCTGTCTAATTTTCCCAGTCTCTTCTGCTTGTTGTAAAAAGTGTTTATGATCTGTAAAGCATTTCTCTTTAATGAACCAGTGATTTGCACTAGTGTAACCAATCACAGTATCGCAATATTTTTTCTGTTACTGTGCTCAGAAAAAGTTTACAGAGATTTATATCCGTCCCTTAAAAAGCTTTGCCTTGCCTTGTCGCAAGCTTATTATTATTTTTATATTACCGAGAGAAGAGCTGAACCAAACTGCCGAGATTTGTTCCGATAGCGCGTCAGTGGAACAGTTGATTTCTGAATTCTCAATAGATATTTTTCATTTTCGAATGGTATTTTCAAGTTTTGGATAAAAAGTTCAGAGTTTTAAAAAAAATTGTTTCAAAACCGGGGTTCATTACTACCAGAGAGCAAAATATAAAGTGTTCATAAAAAGGGGATCTTTATATAGATTTATTTAGACATTGGCAGAAAGTTGATTATGTTGAGCACCAGTGCCTACAAGAAGAATTCAATTGGCTGTTTTTAAGAGAAGGTAAATATATATTTATGACATCTGTGAAATTCTTTATTGGAAATCTCTCACATCCGATTAAATTCTCAGTCTACGATAAATGTACCATTTCAGACACTGAATTCTATGAGATCTCGGCACTGAAGGTTCCCATGTACGAATACTTTTTTTGTGTGTGCAGTGGAAATATTGAAAATAGTTTCCTTTAATAATTCCAGAGAAATTCTAAAACCCAATTATGTGTCCTTTGTTTACCAAGCTTAAGGGCAACTCCACCCTCATAGAACATCTTTTAGAAAGATGGCCTCGTTAAAATATGTTGATATATCATAGTTTTGTCCTATGAATTCATTACTTTATGCCTGCTATGCTTCTGGATGCTTCATGGAAACTGAGTAATTTAGAAACCTGTACTGAGCCTGTACTGAGCCTGGGCATGCTCAGAAAGGCAGACAGGGGGTTAACATTCAGTCATTGGCTGGGATGTCAACTGTCAAATCCATAACTGACAGTTACTAACTGGAAGAACCAGAAGCAGAAAGAGGGAAAACACGACATTGTGCAGGATTTCAGTTAGATTTATAATTTCGGCTTTCAAACTATTACCGTTTAAGGTTTTGGGGGGTGATTTACCTGTATGTAAGTTTTCATTTTGGGGCTGGACTTTCCCTTTAAGTTATCCCTTCCCAGGGATAGGTCCTCATCCCACACACAGTTTTGAAGGCCCATTTTCTTTTAAGTTTCTTCCAATTACACGCCAGAATTTTACACTCCCTTCTGGTTTAATCCCAGCCCCGTCCTGAACTTCAAAGCGAATGTCTTAAGAACATTAAAAGTTAAGTTATAATAGTGATGGGCTTATTAACCCACCTTTCCATGTTGCCTGCAACATTTAAGCTCCTGTCGTTTCCAATTATGGATTTCTGCTGAGACCTAGTTTAGGAGTAAGGAACAGAATGGCCGAACTCACTCGTTTTCAAACTTCTGATCTTCAGTAAACTTCAGGAACAAACCCTTTAAAGTCAATGGAAGGAAATAGTTTGAAAAGTGGTGATAAGGTACAGTAAAAATAACAATATGTAACCTACTCTAAAAGGCTGTGGCATCTAGGGAAATGGTCTAGGGAACATGTACATATCACCAAAACCAAAACCAGTGATGTCTGATGAGGTGTCATGTGACACCAAAATGTTACACATATGGATTGAATAAACACTGCTGTCTGTTCACTTTTAAGACTGGTGTCGCTAACTTTAAAAAAAACTTTAAACTTTTACTTTAAAAACTTTAAACTTTTTAAAAAAACTTTAAAAAAAATCTACGGTGCACCCCAAGATTATTTTAATATTAAAAATAATTACATCAAATGATAAGTTCAAATGTTCACTAAAATGTTAATCAGAGAGAAAATAGGCTACAATTTCAAAACTGGCATTACCCACACATTTACACTTCCATTCAATATCAATAATGGTTAGGTTGATTAAACAACCTCTAGACCTAGGGGCATAGTTATTAGGTTAAACTTTTCACCTTCGTTATCGCTGCCTTTTTGCCAAATGTGGACTTTTCGCTATTTATAAAAGCAGTGATAACCAGTGACAAAAGCAAAAAAAAGGCAACATATGTATCTAAAAATTCAGCACTATGATGGCAAATAGGTAACACTCCCCTAGTGGATTTTCAAAGTAGTGTCAAATTGGTTAATACACTCTGACACCTATCTTTGGTATTTAAAAATAGCCTAACACATGTGGTATTTTTTTCAGCATAAATATATAAATAGTGTAAAACTGACCCAGGCAAATTTTCTTTTTTTTTTTTTTATAACATATGATAAATTGTCTAAAACTTACCCAGGCGAATTTTCTATTTTTTTATTACTACTATATGATAAATGTAAAACTCACCCAAGCGAATTTTCTCTGTTATATTGGGGTATGATAAATATGTAAAACTCACCCAGGTGAATGTTCTCTTTTTTTTAATAAGATATGATATATAATGTAAAATAGGATATGATAAATAGTGTAAAACTCACCCAGGTGAATGTTCATTTTTATTAATAGGATATGGTAAATAGTGTAAAACTCACCCAGGTGAATTTCTCTGTTTATTAAATAGGATATAAATAGTGTAAAACCACCCAGGGGAATTGTCTCTATTTTATAATAGGATACGATAAATAGTGTAAAACTCACCCGGTGAATTTCTCTATTTATTAATAGGAACGATAAATAGTGTAAAACTCACCCAGGAATTTCTCTGTTATTAATAGGATATGATGAATAGTGTAAAACTCACCCAGGTGAATTTTCTCTATTTTATTAATAGGATACGATAATAGTGTAAAACTCACCCAGGTGAATTTTCTCTATTTTATTAATAGGATATATATAATGTGTAAAACTCACCCAGGTGAATTTCTAAATTTTATTAATAGGATATGATAATATTGTAAAACTCACCCAGGTGATTTTCTCTATTTTATTAATAGGATACATAAATAGTGTAAAAACTCACCCAGGTGAATTTTCTCTATTTATTAATAGGATTGATAAATGTGTAAAACTCACCAGGTGAATTTTCTAAATTTTATTAATAGGATATGATAAATAGTGTAAAACTCACCCGGTGAATTTTCTCTATTTATTAATAGGATACGATAATAGTGTAAACTCACCCAGGTGAATTTTCTCTATTTTTTATAATAGGATACGATAAATAGTGTAAAACTCACCCAGGTGAATTTTCTCTATTTATTAATAGGATATGATAAATAGTGTAAAACTCCACCCAGGTGAATTTTCTCTTTTATTAATAGGATCGATAAATAGTGTAAAACTCACCCAGGTGAATTTTCTCTATTTATTAATAGGATATATAAATAGGTAAACTCACCCAGGTGAATTTTCTAAATTTTATTAATAGGATATGATAAATAGTGTAAAACTCACCCAGGTGAATTTTCTCTGTTTATTAATAGGATATGATAAATAGTGTAAAACTCACCAGGGGAATTTTCTCTATTTTATTAATAGGATACGATAAATATGTAAAACTCACCAGGTGAATTCTCTATTTTATTATTATAGGATATGATAAATAGTGTAAAACCACCCAGGTGAATTTTCTAAATTTTATTAATAGGATATGATAAATAGTGTAAACCCACCCAGGTGAATTTTCTCTATTATATTAATGTATATATAAATGTGTAAAACTCACCAGGATATGATAAATAGTGTAAAACTCACCCAGGTGAATTTTCTCTATTTTATTAATAGGATATGATAATAGTGTAAAACCCACCCAGTGAATTTTCTCTATTATATTAATAGGATATGATAATAGTGTAAAACTCACCAGGATATGATAAATAGTGTAAAACTCACCCAGGTGAATTTTCTCTAAACTTTTAAACTTTAAAAACTTTAAACTTTTTAAAAAAAACTTTAAAAAAACCTACGGTGCACCCCAAGATTATTTTTAATAATTCAAAATAAATTACATCAAATGTAATAGTTCAAATAGTTCACTAAATGTTAATCAGAGAGAAAATACTACAATGTTCCAAAACTGGCATTACCCACACATTTACACTTCCATTCAATATCCAATAATGTTAGGTTGATTTATTAATAGGATATGATAAATAGTGTAAACTCACCCAGGTGAATTTTCTAATTTATTAATAGAATTATAATAGTGTAAAACCACCCAGGTGATTTTCTCTTTTTTATTAATGGATACGATGAATAGTGTAAAACTCACCCAGGTGAATTTTCTCTATTTTATTAATAGATATGATAAAATAGTGTAAAACTCACCCAGGTGAATTTTCTAAATTTTATTAATAGGATATGATAAATAGTGTAAAACTCACCCAGGTGAATTTTCTCTATTTTATTAATAGGATACGATAATAGTGTAAAACTCACCCAGGTGAATTTCTCTATTTTATAATAGGATACGATAAATAGTGTAAAACTCACCCAGGTGAATTTTCTCTATTTTATTAATAGGATATGATAATAGTGTAAAACTCCCCCAGGTGAATTTTCTCTATTTTATTAATAGGATACGATAAATAGTGTAAACTCACCCAGGTGAATTTTCTCTATTTTATTAATAGGATATATAAATAGTGTAAACTCACCCAGGTAATTTTCTAAATTTTAAATAGGATATGATAATAGTGTAAAACTCACCCAGGTGAATTTTCTCTGTTTTATTAATAGGATATGATAAATAGTGTAAAACTCACCCAGGGAATTTTCTCTATTTTATTAATAGGATACGATAATAGTGTAAAACTCACCCGTGAATTTCTCTATTTATTAATAGGATATGAAAATAGTGTAAAACTCACCCAGGTGAATTTTCTAATTTTATTAATAGGATATGATAAATAGTGTAAAAACCCCCAGGTGAATTTTCTCTATTATATTAAAGTATATGATAATAGTGTAAAACTCCCAGGATATGAATAATAGTGTAAAACTCACCCAGTGTGATTTTTCTCTATTTTATTAATAGAGATGTCCGACTTCGAAAATCCGTCCGCCAGGATCGCGGGGATTTTGAAAAAATCCGAAAATTCGAAAATCCGGCGAGCGGACCCTTTAAAACGTATTAAAAATGAAAGTTCGGCAAATCCGCATTAAAAGTCGGTGTATTCTGGTAGATATTCCTACTTGGGGACGTAGTAGTGACTTACAGTCATTCTATAGTATTCTGTTATATTCCTACCCGGGACGTGGGTAGTGAATGGAACAGTCATTCTATTGTAGTCTTTATTCCTACCGGCATGGGTAGTGAAATAACCGTCCCATTCTATTGTATTCTGTTTATATTCCTACTGGGACGTAGTAGTGAATGAACAGTCTTCTATTGTTATTCTTTTATATTCCTACCGGGACGTGGTAGTGATTAACATCATTCTAATTTGTATTCTGTTATAGTCCTACTGTGACTGGGTATTGAATGAACGGTCCATCTGTTGTAGTCTTGTTTATATTCCTACTGGACGTGGTAGTGAAAGGAGCGGTCTTCTATTGTATTCTGTATATTTCCTACTTGGGAAATGATATAGTGATGAAACGTCATTCTATTTTATTCGGTTATTTCCTACTGGGAGTGGTAATGAATGAACAGTCATTCTATTGTAATTCGGTTATTTCCTACTGGGAACGGGTAGTGAATGAACGGGTCAGTCTATTGTAGTCTGTTATATTCCTACCGGGACGTGGTATGAATGAACAGTATTCTATTGTATTCGTTATATTCCCTACTTGGACTTGGTATTGAATGGAACAGTCTTCTATTGTATTCTGTTATATTCCTCCTACGGGGGACGTGGTAGTGAATGAACAGTCATTCTATTGTATTCCTGTTATTCCTACCGGGACGTTGGTAGTGAATGACATCATTCTATTGTAGTCGTTATATTCCTACCTGGACTTGGTGTGAATGAACATCATTCTAAATTGTATCCTGTATATTCCTACCGGACGTGGTAGTGAATGAACAGTCATTCCTAATGTATTCTGTTATATTCCTACTGGGGACGTGGTAAAGTGAATGAACAGTCATTCTATGGGTATTCTGTTATAGTCCTAAACTGGGACGTGGTAGTTCTGACCTAGGTCATTATTCTATTGTATTCTGTAATATTCCTACTACCGGGACGTGTAGTTGAATGAACAGTCATTCTAATTGTATTCTGTTATATTCCTACTGGGGGACGTGTTGAATGACAGTCATTCTAGTGTATTCTGTTAATATTCCTACTTGGACGTGTTAGTGAATGACATCATTTCTATTGTATTTGTTTATTCTCACCGGTACGTGTATTTATGACTCATTCTATTGTATCCTGTTATATTCCACCGGGACGTGGTAGTGAATGACAGTCATTCTACTCTTGTAATTCTGTATTTCCTACTGGGACGTTGGTAGTGAATGAACAGTCATTCTATTGTATTCTGTTTTGAATTCCTACTGGGACGTGGTAGTTGAATGACAGTCATTCTATTGTAGTCTGTTATATTCCACTGGGACGTGGTAGTGAATGAACAGTCATTCTATTGTAATTCTGTTATATTCCTACTGGGACGTGCTAGTGACTGAACAGTCATTCTATTGTATTCTGTTATATTCCTACTTGGGACGGTATGAAAATGAACATTCTTCTATTGTATTCTGTTATCTTCCTACTGGACGTGGTAGTGAATGAACAGTCATTCTATTGTAATTCGTTATATCCTACCGGACGTGGTAGTGAATGAACAGTCATTCTATTGTATCTGTTATATTCCTACTGGACTGGTAGTGATAACAGTCATTCTATTGTATTCTGTTTATTCCTACCGTACTGGTAGTTGAATGAACATCATTCTATTGTATTCTGTTATATTCCTACTGGGCGTGGGAGTGACTGACCAGTCATTTCTATTGTAGTCTGTTATATTCCTCTGGGACGTTGTAGTGAATGAACGATTCCATTCTATTGTATCTGTTATATTCCTACTGTACGTGGTAGTGATGAACCAAGTCCTTCTTTTTATTCTGTTATATTCCTACCATCCTACCAGGGACGTGGTAGTGAATGACAGTCATTTCTTATTGTAGTTCTGTATATTCCTACTGGACGTGGTAAGTGATGAACATTTCATTCATTGTAATCGTTATATTCCTACTGGGACGTTAGTGAATGAACAGTCATTCTATTGTTTCCTGTTTTAATTCCTACCCTTTACGTGGTATGAATGACATTTATTATATTAGGTTTAATTGACAGCTGTGCATGCTAGGTAGGTTTGAGTACCCTGTTACACATAAGGTGGCCAGTTACGAATGGTTTATGATATTTATCAACTCTCAGTCAGAGTTTTGTCGCAGTGAGCATAAGCGTGCTCAGAGCGCCCCAGGCTGAGGTTGTATGCGCCCCGCCACAATTATGGCCGTGCAACAAGATCCCAAAGGTAACCATATAATGATCACAATTTCCTGTTGTACCCACACCAATAGTAACACGTACTGCAGGATTATTAGTGATGATAGGGTCTAATATTGTATCTTTTCCTGCTGGTTTCATATACCAATTGGGACCAACAGGCTCTCATTTCACATTTCACATCTTTACAACATACATGATTTTTCTAATGTACATCCCAACTGTTTTTCAGTCCACCACCTGGATTGGTAAAATCTCCCCATCATCCCACCTGATTGGAAGCTTCGCAATCGTAAGAGTACCTAAGGTTATCTTTTCCACAGATTCTGTATTTTTGATTTTTGTTGCGGCTATTTGTGTGAGACTCCTTCCAAACCCACACTCTGTTGAGGTTATACGGAGGTGTGACGGGAGCTATCAATTAAGGAACTAAATTACCAAATTTACCACATGGCTCACCTTTTTAAACCCCCTTCTAGTTTGCAATGTTAAGCCTATGAATAAGAAGGTGTTACGTCGAAACTCGTCAGGGGCAAGGCCGGTTAGCCTGTTTGTCTGTAATCCAGTTTAAAATGTGAAATAAGGATTGAAGTTTTTTATTGAAAACTTGGCTCGCATGTGGAGTTGTGTGTAAGGAGCTCGCACACTAACAGCCCAAACTAGCCGGACTCTGTGGAAAGCTGACTGCAGGACCGATAGCGAAGGGTCCAGTGCTTGTGAGCACCCTGACCCCCCGATGATGAGGGTGAGTCCAATTTGGTTTGTGTACATAATCTTTTCTAACCCATCCGAATTCGCACAGGAGAATGATGTACAATGCTTTCCAGAAGGATATGGATTATTGAAAATCGCATGACTCGGGGTTACTACACCCGAGCCGCCAATGTAATACTAAGTTAGTGCTGTCAGGATCTAAGAGCTATTTTTATACATTTGTACACGCACAACTTTTCCATTGTTGATTAAAGGGTGGCTTCTTCTGGGTTCCCTCATGTATATGTTACGATAACTAACTAGACCACCACTATACGCTCGCTTTTGCGTCTCTTGTGTGCTTTCCGGCCAGTCTTGCGATCTTTTCGTGAGAACCACAGCATGGTGTATGTCAATGTGGGTAGACACATTGCATGGCGCTAATATTTGGGATATTGTGGTTGGGGTTGTGGGGGGCAGAAAGGTCTCCCTCCCACACTGATTCTGTGGGAATTCATCCATGAAAACATTTACCTGTTTCTTCTTCCAACACTGCAGGAATTTATATACAGTAGGGGTACAAGAGCAATGCTGTAGCTCGTACCTTTTTAATAGGAAGATAATTATAGCCTATTGGCCCAATGCAATCTTACCTATGAATTAGTAGAGACACAGAATGTTTGACTACTATCCTAAAGGTTTAGATGTTGCAGAATGGCAATGTAACAATTCAGAAATGGAAGTTTACAAAATGACATTATATACTGTATATTGACAATGACAATATCACTCTGCCACTCTTCAAAACAAAATTCTATTATAGCCTAGGGGACTTGGGACCAAAAACCCATTTCTAGGAATTTCCCTTATCTATGATGAAATATAGAGGACAAGTCATTAATGAGAGACGGCAACATTGTAGGCGTACGTAAATGATGCCCTCTTTAGAATGGGGTTTTGCAGATGTGCGTAGGTAACTGTGCTCTTCACATTCTTCCAAAACCTAGTAAGGATTATATGAAAACCCATCCATCGTCCTTTAAAATAAAACCTAAATCACATCCCTAGAAAATTTGGTAATAGGTTATGCTTAAAGTTCGCAATATTACTTCTTAAACACTGCTTAAACAACACTTCCTGTTTTTCAAGCCATTTGACCAGCTTGTAGTCATGTGACCAGCTCAGCCTGCAGTTAAAGCTCTCCTTCTCAACTGCCATTTTTTTTTTTTTCCCCCTGATACGTTTTGAATTTTCCCAGCATTAAACCTACTGAGGCATGCTTCTCCCGGGGGCAGCCAGGCGGTGTAGAGGCAAGGTGATGTCACTCAACTACTGGAAGCAGGAGGTTAAACATTCATCCCAATGTAATGTCAGCTCATTTAACGGACCTACTGGCAGGCTTCATTTAAAAAACCCTAACTTGTTTTTGAGACCCAGTGCCCTTTTAAAATGTAAACTCACCAGGGTCAAATGGACAATTGGAATTAAGATAACAAGTTTTGCATACAAAGCAAATGATACTATCTGCAGTTGTGTAGGACACAACCATCTAAGGCGATACATTCTCATTTAGATTTCCTACCAATGTCCATTTGAACAAGATTTCTTCATAAGATAGGATCAGGTTCCTTTTGGAAGACACAACCATCTAAGGCTATTAACATTCTCTTTAGATGTTCTAACCAATGTCCCCCATTGAACAAGATTTCTTCAGAAATAAGGATCAGGTTCCGTTGGAAATCACACCACCTATCTGTTTACATGAGATGAACTCAATAATCACCCGTTCCTAAAAGAAGACCAATTTCAGTACAACCTTTTGTTACAGAAACATTTCATTGTCCTTTATCTTTAGATTTTCATGTAATTTTGCTAAAACGCACACTTAATTAACAGTATCCGTCCTTCTTCCATTATACATTAGATGCTGAATTAAACTTCTCTCCATTGAACTGTTAAAATGTTTAGAAATGAACAGAAATCCTTTTTTCAACACTAAACACTCTTTATTCGCCACGTGATGCAAGTTAGACGTGGACACTTCTAGTTACCCGAGGTGGCTAGTCCCACTATAATGCACTTTAACAGAATTAATTGTTACTTAACTGGGAAGCTCTGATGACTTTGCTTGTTGAAGAAACCTGGATGTGGCTGGATACTGCCCTTTAAACTGCATTGCTTAGGGTCCATGTTATTACGTAGGTTTTCCAGCTGCATAATTCCAGGAGGAAGAAGTTAAAGCCTAGAAATATCTCTTCATTCTTTAAATGGCAGCAAGTGCCGCTGGAATGCGCTATGGCCTTGTGTCTTCGTATCTCGTACTGCCCCAAACTCCACTGTATTCCCTAATGTAAGTTCTGATTTGCGCATTCAATGAAACACATCATATAAAAAGAGAGATCCAAGGCAAGTATGCAATATGCCACTTCAAGAGTGTAAATGTTCTGTTTCTTAGCTAAATGTCAATGTATTTAGTAGCAACATCGTTACAGTAGAATATTAAATCTTTGACAGGTTGTGGCAGGCCATTGGAATGTTTTTCAAGACAGATTGGATCTTAATTTTTCAGAATGAATATAATAATAATAATAATTCTTAGCTATTTATATATAAAGTGATCCCAGGGAAAATTCCTCATTGGAGTCATGAAGGGACACTTTTAAAAAGAGAATTAAAGCCTCCACCAGAGTGTGTCCTGGACACTTTTAACACAGTTGCACATGATCAAATTCTCTCCCTCTCTGCCTTCATATTCAGATCTGTAAAGTAACTATTGACTTACCTTCCTGTACCTATTTGCCAATTACAGATTTATTTTGGTCTAAGATTAGCCTTATTCAAAAGCGACTGTATCACTATTTAGTTACCTATAGAATCCAGTTCGGACCATTATATTTTAGCTTAATTCCCTATTTTAACCATTCGGATGAATTGGATTTGCCGTCAGACTAGTTTTTTTTTATTCCTTCCTCTAAATCATCTCTATAAAGTAAACAACATGTGTAGGATAAAAGAACCTGTAGTACATGTTCTTTACTTAAACCTTGACCACTATGTAACTATGGAAACCAGAAAGTAAACTTGCACACTGAATGAGAATGTCCCCATGAGGTTGCTTTTTGATTCCCCATCGGTGTTTTAGGTTCCGCCAACATTAACCTTTTACCTGTCTTTGAACTAGATTCTGGAACGTTTGAGTAACTTCCATTTTTATTTATCTTTGACCCCCCACTTTACGATTCCTAAAGTTTAAAGGTATCCAGGTTTCCCTGTATTATTAACTGATGGTTAAAATTTTGTCGGTAGGTTATGTGTTTGTGCTGTTAAAATTAAATAAGACTTTCTATAATTGTTTATTTATCGAGGGGTGAAATAATCTTATATTTGAGCAGAGCCAATTTTCACGGACGCGGCTGCTGGCTGCTCAGAATGCCGGGGAGAGAAGGAAAGTAATATGAGTTCTGGTCCACTTTCTTAAAATATTTTTTATGCGGTTGGGGCTGTGAAAGTTTGTACTAATTACATGCAATGTTTTTAATGCTGTGGGAGGAATCGCGAGGAAACGGGAGGGAGTAGGGAGGGGAGAAGGGCTGGCGAGTACTCTAACTTGCTCCTTGAGGTGGTTGGGGATGGGCGGGGCTTATGAGGTATGCAGGCAGAGTCCTATATGGACTCTGCTATCCCGCTGTGTGGGCAATTTTTGGGCCTTTTGGGGGTAGGTACGACAGGAAACCTTATGGGAAGCAGGGCTGTGACGTAAGGATTAAATACACTACATGGTTGGTGAGCGCAGTAGGGGGGGGTTAGTGGTTATAGTGTGTTTGGGGGTGGACAGTGCCCTTAAAGGAAGATTGGTCGCTGCGAAGTGAAACGATTCATTTCTACAGTGATTGAAGCCTGGAGGTAGGTAAGCGATCCTTACCTCCTGTTCTTTAATCGCTGCTTTGGATAGCCAGGAACGAACTTCTGAAAATCTAAAGTGTGCGTGATCCCAGCGGTTGCCGGCTGCTGAAGATTCCCACTGTTGGAGCTTCCTGCTTCTGGACACACTATAACGCGGCATTATCGGCATGCGGTTACGCTAAGATAACATAAGCAGGAGCAGTCAGGGAACATGTCAGGAGCGGCAGTGGGGGACGGCAAAACAAAAAAGAAAAGAGGAGATAAACCTGCTACTGGATCGCGGTTAATTTAAGATGGTTCAGATCTAGTCGTTCCTTGCGAGCCAACATTGAGGGAAGAACAGGAGGTAAGCAGAGCTCCGTTGCCGCCAGCGCTTACCTAAGCATGTAAAAGGATAATTCTACCTAGTTGCAGCTCGAATCCTTAATTCCTGAAAGTTTATGGACCCCGCAAATAAGCAAACCATGAAGGGTTCGGGTGTCTATGAAAATAATTGGGACCAGGAACAAAGTCACTAACTAAGGCGGTATTTTAGCCAAGAAAAGGGGGGGGCAAGGAAGTTGTCTGTATAAATATAACAACACTGTGTGCCGTTTTCCTAAAAACTCGCCTCGCTTACGTTGGTGTCTTTGCGCTGCTCTTACTGGTCTGTCCCCTATCCGTCTTAACCTCCACTCTTTGGCAGCACTCTGTAGTCTTCTGCAACTCGTTTGTTGTACAAGGTGTTGTCGCTTAACAAACTTCACGTTCCTCTCTGCTACACCGTGTCTTGCTATTGTAAGTTAGGGCGCGTAGTGGTTGTTTTCCTGGTTTTTTATGGTCTTTTTGTTCCAGTTGTTGCTTTTTTTTTGCCCAACACATGCTCACCTAGACTCTCTTCTTTTACTCTGTGTTTTTTTCATCTTTCGGTATATCTTCCTCTTTCTTATGACGATTCGGAGCCAGGCAATAGACACATTGGCGTGTGGGTTTAATCTACTCAGTCATTGGGTTCTCGTGGACAAGAAAACATTTATGGGTGTGCATAAAAAGAGCGGGATTCAAAGGGGTGTCCTCTGAAGTGGTGTTGTGGTTGAAGATAGTGGAAGCCCAGGGAGTGTCGAGGAAAAAGGAGAGAACGAGCCAGGTATTCGACGCGAGGGGGATCGGTCTGAAACGGAGAGTGGAGGGGGAATAACACAAAAAACCAACACGAAAGAGGGAATTGACGAAATCTAAGGTACAGAGGCAAGACATCGAGAGGGGGGATCTAGAGCGGACAGAAAAAGGGAAGAGTGTGGAGAGTAAGCAGCGAGGGGAAAAAAGGATGTGAGAACAAGAGGGAACGAGCCAACAGAGACAGGAGGGCGGAGGAAGGGAGGGTACGAAGGGGAGGAATAGAAAAAAGCGGGAAAAAGGGGGGAAGAGAGAAAAAGGCACGGGAAGAAAAGACAAAGTGTTGAGCTCGGTGGGATAAACGCACACCGGAAAAAGAGTTTCATAGCACAAGGTGAGCGGAACTAAAGGGCCCGAACGGCCAAAAGCCTCCCGCGAGACCCAGATGTGCAAAAAGGGGAAAAGCAGACTAAAAGCCCCGCCACGCTGT
The DNA here is from genome assembly GCA_019447015.1 of Hymenochirus boettgeri. Lineage (NCBI taxonomy): Eukaryota > Metazoa > Chordata > Amphibia > Anura > Pipidae > Hymenochirus > Hymenochirus boettgeri. The sequence goes on along the minus strand of CM033474.1, from coordinate 19,169,722 downwards.
ACAGAAAACCAAAAGCCGCGGTGCAGAGGCGCGGAGGGCAAAGGGAAAAACGAAGGCAAAGGGCAAAAGACGATAAAGGAGCGATGGCCAAAGAAGCTGTGGTGAGGGGCTGTCGTGACGAACTTGCTCTCGTGGAGTGTCCACAATACGATCGACAACCCCCATAACCATCTCACTCAATCATGATCTGCCGAAAGATCCCATACTACCCCATTTTTTGTAACTCTATACTGTCTAAAAAACGCCGGAGGTCTCACTAAGGGGGTCGGTACAGGAGGAAAGAGTGTCTTCAGCAGTCATGTATCCGTGCCGAGCGCTCCTCTCTCAACTGCCCCACTGCTCTTAAAAGGCATCAGAGTAACGGAGAAGCGACATGACGGTCTATCGGGCCCAGGATCTAGGGAAGGGAAGAAGGAACGATTCGGAAAGTACGGAGGGTGACCAAGAGGTGGAATTGAGTGGGAAAAGGGGAAAAGATAATAGGGGGGAGGAAGGGGGAACGGATGATGGAGGGGGCGGGGAGAAACAGCAAGGGATAACATTAAGGGAGGAGAAGAAAACAAGGGGGAGGGACAAAAGGGTAGGAAGGGTCGGACCCGCAGAAGGGGTGACGCAAAAAGCTCAAAACACGGCACACAGGACTGACGGGAATGTAATGCTGAAGAGTGAATTGCTATAGGTTGGAGTCCGACGTATAAAAAGTTAAAGGCATGTGAGGGGGGCCAAGAGCAAAGGAAAGATAAGGAAAAAAAGAAAGAATAAGGACGGGTGGGCCGCGGTCTCTCGGTTCGATAAGAGGAGGCGCAAGACACAAAACAAGAAAAAAGAGATAAGACAAAAAAAGGATAGGAACGGGAATTGAATAGAGAGCATGAGAGCAAGAGGAAGAACCAAATGGCACGCTCGAGAAGGCAAGGAAAGATGAAGAAAAAAAAGAGAGGCGAAGGGGAACCAGGCATCAGACAATGAGGATGAACAAATGTTGGAGATATATTAAAGACCTTAAAAACAACATCGGAAAACGGGCAAATGCATAGAGCATAAAAGGGTGAAGGGGCCCCCCACTCAGTTGAGGACCATTGAAACGACATCTTGGGGACAAGTAAATGGCAACATGACATAACCGATTAGCGCGCCATAACTAATGCAGTCTCTCAAAGAGTAAACAGAGTTCAAGACCGACGAAGAGACAGTGTAGCCACTACGCTCGAATAAACAGGCACGAGAGCCGGACAGCCAACCCACCGCCGCGACCTGGCCCGGAACGTCGGGCGTGTTGCCGAGGTCCGCCTTCAGTGCGGAAAAGGCTCGAGTTCAAGACAGTCGCGTCGAAACGACAAGTTCTAAAGGTTGGAATTACGTAAGCACTAGAAAAGGGCGAAATTAGGCAAAATGGTCAAAAGACGACGCAGGCATGGCTGGCAGCGCAAGGGAAAAAGGAAATGGAAAAGAGCAGAAGCAAAAAAAAGTGTGAAATGACACCACAGATATTCAGAGAACGAATGGATGGAGCTGGAGACAACAAGGTGAGGCATGGAAGATAGGATAGAATAGAAGGAAAGTAAAGAGAGTAGCGCAGAAGCAAAGAACGGCAAGCAAAAAAAAAAACAGAGATTGACAGAGCTAGCGCCATGTGAGTGAAACAAAAATAAAAGCGCAACACAAGAAGAAAAAGGGAGTCGGGGCATTATGGGTCCGTAGCGACGAAAACTAGACTGTCAAGCAGGAAGGCAGCGCAAGCCTCTACTACAAGGGCGACGAGAAGCATGCCAGCAGGGATGGAAACAGTGTGCATCAACAACAACGCGTTGATGAGGATTCTCCCCCTACTGGGGGTGGATCGGGACAGGAACTAGTTCTGCTATGTCAGCCACGTGCTTAGCGGTGACAAAGCGGTGGCTGTGCGGCTAGGTGAGCAAGACGATCGGCACGCACCGTAGAGCAGAGTGGTAGTGCCAAGCAAAGCTACATCCTTAATGTATAAAGTTACACTGAGGGCAACTAGGTGCATAAACTACAATAGTGCACAAAAAAAACCTTGCCTCCTTAATGCCTGCCTCGAGGAGGAAAATAGTGGGGGAATAAACTGTGCAACATAGATCGTGTCTGACCCCCCGACTCTCAGGGGGGCGTGAGCGGTCCTACATAGGGCAAAGATATGCATGCACTAGAAGTAATAAAAAACACGTGATGGCGCAGTATTGACAGGGAAAGCAGTGCGTTGCCTCCTTTTCAATCGAAGGGGTGTGAGAAACGAGCGAGGACGAAAGCTGAAAGGGCAGCGTACACGGGGCCCGAGACTTCCTACCTGCCTGCGCGGACGCTAGTACCCCAGCCCGTAGATGCCGAGGGGGCAAGCGAAGCAGATGCACACCCCGCGGGCACGGCAAGAAGGGAGGGTAGAGAGTTCCGCGAACACACAGCGGGAAAAAAGTAGGCGTCAGACGCCGTTAACCTCCGGCCAGACAGATGGAACATGAGACCGGTGCACCTAGTCCCGGGAAGCAAGGGCACACCCTCAAATACCCACCCCCCGGCACCAAGGAACGTGGGGGAGAGTGATGGGAGGGTGGAGTTGGGGTGGTGAGGGTGGATGGAGGAGATGGCGCGAGGAGGGTCGGCGGACACTCGCTTAGCAGCGCTTTATCTTTTCTGTGCCGACCAGCAAGCCCACGAACGTTAGGGGTGCGGTGTAGGTAGTGCTCCCGTATATTTGTCTGCTTTCAGTTCTATTGGTTTACATCTTAGGTTTTTCTTTTTACATTTCCAAATTTTACTGGCTGGCTGTCTTTTAGGAGGGCTTTTTTAGAGTCGTGTTTTTTTTTTTTTTTTTCTTTCTTTTTCCTCCTTGCCGCTCGCTCCCTCTCCCTCCTTTTCTCTTTCTTCCCCCCCAAATCCCAAAAACCTGCCACCAGGAGGATAGCAGAGTCCAATTATGGCTGCCTGCTACCTGCCTCCAGGAAGTTTGGCATGCGTTACTGCAGCCCTTCTCCCCCTCCTCTCCCTCCCGTTTTGCGATCCCTCCCCTAGCATAAAACCCCTTGACCATGTAATAGTACAACTTCCCCCAGCCCCAACCGCATAAAAATATTTTAAAAAGTGACCAGAACTCTACTTACCTTCCTTCTCTCCCCCGCATCTGAGACGCCAGCAGCCGCGTCCGTGATTGGCTGCCTCAAATTAAGATTATTTCCCCTCGATAAATAAACAATTAATAAAACGTATTATTTCATTTTAACGCCCAAACAATACCTACCGACAAACAGTTTACCCATGTTAATAAATCAGGGAACTGGATACCTTAAACTTTACGTGTAAAGTGGGGGGGAAATAATAAAATGATTTACATCACACGTCCAGAATATAGTTAAAGACAGGTAAAAGGTTTAATGTCTGGGGAACTAACACGATGGGACCAAAAGCCACCTCATGGGGACATTAATCATTCAGTGTGCAAGTTTACTTTCTGGTTCCATAGTTACATAGTGGTCAAGGTAAGTAAAGACCATGTCTATCAGGTCTTTATCCTACACATGTTGTTTACTTTATAAGAGATGTTAGAGGAAGGAATAAAAAAAAACTGTCTGAAGGCAAATCCAATTTTCATCCAATGGTTAAAATAGGAATAAAGCTAAAATATTAAATGGTCCTAACTGGATTCTATAGAACTAACTAGCTGATACAGTCGCTTTTGAATAAGGCTAATCTTAGAAAAATAATCTGTAATTGGCAAATAGGTCACAGGAAGGTCAGTCAATAGTTACTTTACAGATCTGGATGAAGCGAGAGGGAGAGATTGATCATGTGCAACTGTGTAAAAGTGTCCAGGACACACTCTGGTAGGAGTTTAATTCTCTTTTTAAAAAGTGTCCTTCCTGACTCCAATGAGGAATCCCTGATCACTTTATATATAAATAGCTAAGAATTATTATTATTATTATTACATTCTGAAAATAAAGCATCCAATCCTGTCTGAAACTATCCAATGTGCCTGCCATCAAACCTGTCCAAAGATTTAATATTCTTACTGTAAAGATGTTGCTACTAAATACTTGACATTTAGCTAAGAAACAGAACATTTACACTCTTGTAATTGGCATATTGCATACTTGCCATTGGATCTCTCTTTATTATATGATGTGTTTTCATTGAATGCCGCAAATCAACTACATTAGGAATCACAGTGGAGTTTGGTGGCAGTACGAAGACACAAGGCCATAGGCATTCCCATCGGCACTGCTGCCATTTAACAGAATGAAGAGCTATTCTAGGCATTTCACTTCTTCCTCCTGGGAATTATGCAGCATGGAAAACCTACGTATAACATTGCCCTAAGCAATGCAGTTAAGGGCAGTTATCCAGCCCACATCCAGGTTTCTTTCAACAAGCAAAGTCATCAGAGCTTTCCCAGTTAATTAAACAATTAATTCTGTTAAAGTGCATTATATGGGAATAGCCCACCTCTGGGTAACTAGAAGTTCCACGTCTAACTTGCATCACGTGGAGAATAAATAGTGTTTAGTGTTGAAAAAGGATTTTCTTTTCCTTTCTAAACATTTTAACAGCAACTGGAGAGAAGTTTAATTCAAGCATCTAATGTGATAAGAGAGGAGGATACTGTTAATTAAGTGTGGCGTTTAGCAAATTAAATGAATCTAAAGATAAAGACACTGAAATGTTTCTGTAACAAAGGTTTACTGAATCGGTCTTCTATTTAGGAACTGGGTGATTATTGAGTTCATCTAATGTAAACAAGTAGGATGGTTTGATTTCCAAAGGAACCTGATCCTTATTTCTGAAGAACATCTTGTTCAATGGGACATTGGTGAACATCTAAATGAGAATGTAATAGCCTTAGATGGTTTGTGTCCTTCCAAGGAACCTGATCCTTATTTCTGAAGAACACTTGTTCAATGGGACATTGGTAGAAATCTAATGAGAATGTAATACCTTAGATGGTTTGTGTCCTACACAACGCAGATATTGTATCATTTGCTTTGTTATGCAAAACTTGTTTATATTAATTCCAATTTCCATTTGACCCTGTGAGTTTACATTTTAAAGGGCAACTGTGGTCTCAAAACAAGTTAGGGTTAAATGAAAGCCTGCAGTATAGTCCTTTAAAATGAGCTACATTACATTGGGGTGAATGTTTAAACCTCCTGCTTCCAGTAGGTTGAGTGACATCACCTTGCCCTCACCCCGCCTGGCTGCCCCAGGGGAGAACATGCTCAGTTAAGGTTTAATGCTGGGGAAATCAAAAATGCTGGGGGAAAAAAATGGCAGTTGAGAAGGAGAGCCTTTAATGCAGGCTGAGGCTGGTCACATGACTACAAGCTTCACATGGCTGAAAACAGGAAGTGTTTAAGCAGTGTTTAAGCAGTAATTTGCTGAAGCTTTCAAGCAATAACCTATTACAAATTTTATCTAGGATGTGATTTAGGTTTTATTTTAAAGGTACGATGGATGGGTTTTCATATAATCCTTACTAGTTTGGAAGAATTTGAGAGCACAGTTACCCTTTAAGCACCATCTTGCAAAACCCCATTCAGATGGCATTTTACGTAAGCATACAATGTTGCCTCTTCTCATTAATGACTGTCCTCTATATATTTCATTCAAGATAAGGGAAATTTCCTAGAAATGGGTTTTGGGTCCCAAAGTCCCCTAGGCATAATAGAATTTTGTTTGAAGAGTTGGCAGTGATATTGTCATTGTCAATCATACAGTATATAAATGGTCATTTTGTAACTTTCCATTTCTGAATGTTACATTGCCATTCTGTCAACATCTAAACCTTTTAAGATGTGTCCAACTCTTCTGTGGCCTCTAATAATTCATAGGTAAGATTGCATTGTCCTAGGCTAAAATTATTTTCCATAAAAGGTACGAGCTACAGCATTTGCTCTGTTACCCCTACTGTATATAATTCCTGCAGTGTTGGAGAAACCAGGTAAATGTCTTATCATTGGATGAATTCCCACAGATATCAGTAGTGGGAGGGCAGACCTTTCTGCACAACCAACCACAATATCCCAATATTTAGAGCCATGCAATGTGTCTACCCACATTGACATACACCATGCTGTGTTTTCTCACGAACAGATCGCAAGACATGGCCGAAAGCCACAAGAGACGCACAAGAGACGTACTAGTGTGGTCTAGCCTTTAGTTATCGATTAACATATACAATGTAGGGAAACACAGAAGCCACCCTTTAATCAACACATGTGAAAATTTGTGTACATAATGTATCAAAATAGCTCTTATATCCTGACAGCACTCACTTAGTATTACATGGCGGCTCGGGTGTATTAACCCCGAGTCATGCGCTTTCAATAATCCATATCCTTATGGAAAAGCATTGTACATCCTTCTCCTGTCGAATTCGGATGGGTAGAGATATGTACACAAAACCAAATTGGACTCACCCTCATCATCGGGTGTCAAGGTGCCTCACAGCCCTGGACCCTTCGCTATCGGTCCTGCAGTCAGCTTTCCACAGATTCCGGCTATGTTTGGGCTGTTAGTGTGCGACCCTTACACCAAACTCCACATGCGACCCAAGTTTTCAATAAAAACTTCAATCCTTTATTTCAACATTAAAACGATTACAGACAACAGGCTAACCGGCCTGACGCTGTTCGAACGTAACACACGTTCTTATTCATAGCTACATTGCAAACTAGAAGGGGGTTTAAAAAGGTGACATGTGGTATTTAGTTCCTTAATTGGATAGCTCCGTCACACCTCCTTATCACCTCAATCAGAGTGTGGTGTAAGGAGTCTCAACACAATAGCCGCAAAATAGCCAGAATCTGTGGAAAGCTAACCTTTAGTTACTCTTACGATTGCGAAGCTTCCCAATCAGAGTGGGATGATGGGAGATTTTACCAATCCAGTGGTGGACTGAAACAGTTGGGAATGTCATTAGAAAAATCATGTATGTTTGTAAAGATGTGAAATGAGAGATGTTTGTCCCAATTGGTATATGAACCAGCAGGGAAAGATACCTATTAGACCCATCATCACTAATAATCCTGAATTACTTGTTAATATTGGTGTGGGTACACGGAAATTGTGATCATTATATTGTTACCTTTGGGATCTGTTGCACGGCCATAATTGTGGCGGGGGCACTACAACCCTCAGCCCGGGGGCGCTCTGAGCACGCTTGCTCACTGCGACAAAACTTGACTGAGAGTTGATAAATTTATCATAAACCATCAGTAACTGCCACCTTATGTGTAACAGGTACTCAAACCTACCTAGCATGCACAGCTGTACATTAAACTAATATAATACCTGTTCATTCACTACCACGTCCCGGTAGGAATAAAACAGAATACAATAGAATGACTGTTCATTCACTACCACGTCCCGTAGGATATAACAGATTACAATAGAATGAATGTTCATTCACTACCACGTCCCAGTAGGAATATAACAGACTACAATAGAATGACTGTTCATTCACTACCACGTCCCGGTAGGAATATAACAGAATACAATAGAATGACTGTTCATTCACTACCACGTCCCAGTAGGAATATAACAGATTCAATAGAATGAATGTTCATTCACTACCACGTCCCAGTAGGAATATAACGACTACAATAGAATGACTGGTCATTCACTACCACGTCCCATAGGAATATACAGAATACAATAGAATGACTGTTCATTCACTACCATGTCCCGGTAGGAATATAACAGAATAAATAGAATGACTGTTCATTCACTACCACTTCCAGTAGGAATATAACAGAATACAATAGAATGACTGTTCATTCACTCCCACGTCCCGGTAGGAATATAACAGAATACAATAGAATGACTGTCATTCACTACCACGTCCCAGTAGGAATATACAGACTACAATAGAATACTGTTCATTCACTACCACGTCCCGTAGGAATATAACAGAATACAATAGAATGACTGTTCATTCACTACCACGTCCCAGTAGGAATATAACAGAATACAATAGAATGACTGTTCATTCACTACCACGTCCCAGTAGAATATAAGACTACAATAGAATGACTGTTCATTCACTACCACGTCCCAGTAGGAATATAACAGAATACAATAGAATGACTGTTCATTCACTACCACGTCCCAGTAGATAAAACAGAATACAATAAATGACTGTTCATTCACTACCACGTCCCGGTAGGAATATAACAGACTACAATAGAATGACTGTTCATTCACTACCACGTCCCGGTAGGAATATAACAGAAACAAAGAATGACTGTTCATTCACTACCACTCCCAGTAGGAAAATAACAGAATACAATAGAATGACTGTTCATTCACTACCACGTCCCAGTAGGAATATAACAATACAATAGAATGACTGTTCATTCACTACACGTCCCGGTAGGATATTACAGAATACAATAGAATGACCGTTCATTCACTACCACGTCCCAGTAGGATATAACAGAATACAATAGAATGACTGTTCATTCACTACCACGTCCCAGTAGGAAATAACAGAATACATAGAATGACTGTTCATTCACTACCACGTCCCGGTAGGAATATAACAGAATACAATAGATGACTGTTCATTCACTACCACGTCCCGGTAGGAATATAACAGACTACAATAGAATGACTGTTCATTCACTACCACGTCCCGGTAGGAATATAACAGAATACAATAGAATGACTGTTCATTCACTACCACGTCCCAGTAGGAATATAACAGAATACAATAGAATGACTGTTCATTCACTACCAGTCCCAGTAGGAATATAACAGAATACAATAGAATGACTGTTCATTCACTACCACGTCCGCGTAGGAAATAACAGAATCACATAGAATGACCGTTCATTCACTACCACGTCCCATAGGAATATAACAGAATAAAATAGAATGACTGTTCATTCACTACCACGTCCCAGTAGGAATAACAGAATACATAGAATGACTGTTCATTCACTATCACTTCCCAGTAGGAATATTACAGAATACAATAGAATGACCGCTCATTCACTACCACGTCCCAGTAGGAATATACAGACTACAACAAGAGACCGTTCATTCACTACCACGTCCCAGTAGGAATATAACAGAATACAATAGAATGACTGTTCATTCACTACCACGTCCCGTAGGAATATAACAGAATACAATAGAATGACTGTTCATTCACTACTCGTCCCAGTAGGAATAAACAGAATACAATAGAATGACTGTTCATTCACTACCACATCCCGGTAGGAATATACAAGACTACAAGAAGACTGTTTCACTACCCGTCCCGGTAGGAATATAACAGAATCAATAGAATGACTGTTCATTCACTACTACGTCCCAGTAGGAATAACAGAATACAATAGAATGACTGTCTATTCACTACCACGTCCCAGTAGGAATATTAACAGAATACAATAGAATATAATATACTGGCTAAAACGTAGCGTCTCGGAGTCAGAGTTCCTTAGTTCTAATTAGAGTAATCAGAGATTTAGCTAACGATTTAAATATCATTTAATAATAACAAAAACAGTGCAAACAATAAACTACAGAAAAATAAAACAGACAAAACACAACACAAGAAACAGTAAAACAAATGGGATGAAAAAGTTAAAATAATACTTAGTTTCAGTCCTTAATGTACCGGATGAAGTGGAGGAAGTAGATCAGTGAAAGAGTCCAAAGTTACCGCCCTCAAAATAACTCTTATTAGTCCCAAAATTAGGTGGTAATGGAGAGCTCCTTCTTTAAGTTTCAGAGCCATTCTTATACCCCTGGACAGGGGTGTAACCAGATCATAACACCCAATCAGAGAAATGTGCGGTCTGAGCAAAAGGAGTGTTACACACTTCGGTGGTCTCCCTGAAACATCTACAAGGTGGCTATCCCTGCAAAATCCTGTATTGCGACAGGTTACCACCGCCATAACATGAAAACTTACAAATCCCATCCCAGGCGGTAAGACAGATTCATATATACCAAATTCAATATGGTTACTGCTTATTAATCCATAAACCAACTAAAAGTGCTCTGGTGTTCCACACCAAGTAGACCGTGGGTGTTTGGATTCCCATAAACAGCTTTTACCCCTGAGTCCACTTTTGAAAACTGTTTACAGAAATTATAATCACAGAAAGAGATATGAATCCCAACATATATTCCTAACTAATCTTCTCACATAGTTATGACCTGGGATGAGTTTAGATGAATTTCAATGTTGCTAATTACCTCCTGTAGAGTCAGAGTCTGTTTTAGCACCTGGGCAATATAGAAACGGACCAAAGGAGGTTCTTTCATTCTGCTAACTATACATAACAAAGTTACCTGTTGGTATCCCCATTACACAAAATACCTTGTACAGATTTAGAGATCAATACAATAATACAATTATACTATAAATCTCTCTATATAAATATACAGTATCACATACAAACGTGTAAAAATTAATACATTTTAGCTAAGCAAACTCACCAGGTTAATAGAAGCTTGCAGCCAATTAATTAGGAGGTTCTATACATGGGGCTTACCAAGGAATGTGTGACTAGAGGGCCTTAAAACACCTACAAAGCAAATATACTCACAATTTTATTTCCAGTATAAGCAAAAGTAAACAGAACAGGGCAAAACCTCTGTGGTGTGATAAAATTGTTAGTGCTGAGACGTGAAATGCATATTTAGGCCACTCCAGTTAACCGGTCACTGGTATAAAGAGTAAATTGTATAAAAAAGAATTAATCAAGCAAAATCTGAATATGTAAAGGGATAGTACTGAGAAAAGTAAACAAATCCTAAATATTTTTTAGTAAAATAATAAATAAATGGGTAGGTCCCTTACTTTGGAGGATGCCAAACTGTTTAATAGTAACAAGGTGAAGGCTGAAATCTTAAACTACTTTGTTACTGTTTACACTAATAAGACACCAGTAAATTAGCATATCCTTTATAATAGATCAACTTCCAGTTCATTTACAACAGAAGATTGGTTGACGCGTAGAAGTGTAAAAGAGATTAGACCCCTTGAATGGAAAAATGGACCAATGCCAGGCGGATTTGTATGTATGTATGTATACATTTATATAACACCTTTAGGGGACTCAGTGATCCCAGGATTCTAAGGAGAAAAGCAGGATAGATGCCAGACCACTGTAATTAATATTTTGGCTTTCCTTTATATTGGGCGGGTCTTGTTCTGACTAGAGATGGCTGAAATTTTGAAAGTTCGTTCTGTTTTCGAACTCGAACTATATGAAATTTTGAAAACGGACCCATTAAATCAAGGGGAGTCAATAGTTAGAAAAGTTCTAAAGAAATACAATTAAAATATCAAAGGTAACTTAATGTAAATGGCTGTGGGCCCTGGGAATGGTCTGCGGTACATGTTCAAATATCCAGGACTTTCGAAAAACTCGATTTTACTCTCACGCTCGCTACTTTCGAGCTCTCACGTTCGAACATTCGAATTATCTTATCAACAACTCGGCGATTCGATGCTCGCGCCTAGGTATAATAGAAATTTTACTCGTGGATTCGATGCTCGCGTCTAGGTTAATGGAAATTTTACTTGCGATTCGATGCTCGCGTCTAGGTATAATGGACATTTTACTTGCGGATTCTATGCTCGCGTCTAGGTATAATGGACATTTTACTCGCGGATTCGATGCTCGCGCCTAGGTATAATAGAATTTTACTCTGGTCGATGTCGCGTCTAGGTATAATGGAAATTTACTTGCGGATTCGATGCTCGCGTCTAGGTATAAGGACATTTTACTTGCGGATTCGATGCTCGCGTCTAGGTATAATGGACATTTTACTTGCGATTCGATGCTCGTGTCTAGGTATAATGGACATTTTACTTGCGGATTCGATGCTCGTGTCTGTTAAGGGACATTTTATTTGCGATTCGATGCTCGTGTCTAGGTATAGTGGACATTTTACTTGCGATTCGTGCTCGTGTCTAGGTATAGTGGAAATTTTACTCACAGATTCGATGCTCGCATCTAGGTATAATTGACATTTTACCGCATATTCGATTCCTCAAACGGTCGAACATTTAATAATTATCGAAAGTCAGGAAAATATCAAAAATCTGGGTCCGGGATAGTTCGATAAAGTCTGAGTCCGTTCGACCTCGAATAGTTCGAGTTCTAGTCCATCTCTAGTTCTAAGCGAATGGCGGATTGTGGAGGTTATTATAATAGGCCTGTCAGTTTGCTTTCTATGGTAGGAAACCTTTGAGGATATTGGAATGCATTTTATATCACACATTATAAGAAGGTCCCACTTGGCTTCATGAATAATGAATCTTGCCAAACCAATCTGATTATCTTCTATAAAGAGATGATTTATACCTAGATCTTAAGGGTCAGTGGGTGTGATTTATTTAGATTTTTGCAAAATAATTCATATATCTCATTTAAGTTGACTTTTTTCTTGCCATATTTGCTTGGATTGAGAACTGACTAAAGGATGATTACCACGTGGGTTTAAATGGACTTTTTCTAGTTGGACCACTGTTGTCCGTGGTGTTCCACGGGGATGTGTCCTGGGTTGCAGATATTTGTATGTGAAATTGTTTTGTAAAGGAGAAAAGACATATTCTGTCTGTTCTCAGTCATTTCTATTAATAAAGTAGACCATTGTAAACACATTTAAGGGACAAACACTAAGGGAAAGGAATGTTTATGAAGGGTTCAAATAGGGATCAAGAGTTCAATAAGGTCTATATTTTTTTTTATTGCGTGGATAGAAATATATTAGAAGGATCACAGCTAATTAGTAGGGGAACTTTGCTCTCAAGGGGGGGAGAAAAAGACCTGAGGGAAAATGATTTCAACTAACCAATTTTTCACTGTGAGGGCATTAAGGTTGTGAAATGCTCTGCCGAAAATGACACGTTGGCGGAATTTCTGAACACATTCAAAGAAGGATAGATGTCTTCTTGAACAGCAGAATACCAGGTCTACAGAGTTGACTGTATCCATTGTAGACTTATTTTGGTGGGAAAATGCTTTTTTGTTCGGTTGCATGGAGGGTTTGAAATGAACGGGAGCAAAGGGAGAGGTGAGACACAGATTTTTGTATCTGTGAAGTTGCTCTTTCTATGGGAGAATGCTGTCAGGAGTAACACAAACTGTCCTGTCCTCTCTCTCCAACGCAGGGTTTAATAAACAATTGATTGAGGGTCGCACTCAAAGACAATGATTTGGGGGGTGATCACCTGAGGAAGGGGCATGTTTACCCCCCAAAACGTTGAGTTCTGATTTGTGGTCACCAATAAAATTGTAAATCGATTGTTCATTCAATGTTCAACTTAAGTTCCCCTTTTAGCACACTCCTTTTTTTTTAAAGAAAGGAAATATTGCATTCTTTCTCTGTGTTTCCATTCCATTCTTAATCGTTGCCTTGCTTTTACTTACCAAATAAACTTTTATCTTTGATGTTGACCATCTGTCTAATTTTCCCAGTCTCTTCTGCTTGTTGTAAAAAGTGTTTATGATCTGTAAAGCATTTCTCTTTAATGAACCAGTGATTTGCACTAGTGTAACCAATCACAGTATCGCAATATTTTTTTCTGTTACTGTGCTCAGAAAAAGTTTACGAGATTTATATCCGTGCCCTTAAAAAGCTTTGCCTTGCCTTGTCGCAAGCTTATTATTATTTTTATATTACCAGAGAAGAGCTGAACCAAACTGCCGAGATTTGTTCCGATAGCGCGCTCAGTGGAACAGTTGATTTCTGAATTCTCAATAGATATTTTTCATTTTCGAATGGTATTTTCAAGTTTTGGATAAAAAGTTCAGAGTTTTAAAAAAAATTGTTTCAAAACCGGGGTTCATTACTACCAGAGAGCAAAAATATAAAGTGTTCATAAAAAGGGGATCTTTATATAGATTTATTTAGACATTGGCAGAAAGTTGATTATGTTGAGCACCAGTGCCTACAAGAAGAATTCAATTGGCTGTTTTTAAGAGAAGGTAAATATATATTTATGACATCTGTGAAATTCTTTATTGGAAATCTCTCACATCCGATTAAATTCTCAGTCTACGATAAATGTACCATTTCAGACACTGAATTCTATGAGATCTCGGCACTGAAGGTTCCCATGTAGAATACTTTTTTTGTGTGTGCAGTGGAAATATTGAAAATAGTTTCCTTTAATAATTCCAGAGAAATTCTAAAACCCAATTATGTGTCCTTTGTTTACCAAGCTTAAGGGCAACTCCACCCTCATAGAACATCTTTTAGAAAGAATGGCCTCGTTAAAATATGTTGATATATCATAGTTTTGTCCTATGAATTCATTACTTTATGCCTGCTATGCTTCTGGATGCTTCATGGAAACTGAGTAATTTAGAAACCTGTACTGAGCCTGTACTGAGCCTGGGCATGCTCAGAAAGGCAGACAGGGGGTTAACATTCAGTCATTGGCTGGGATGTCAACTGTCAAATCCATAACTGACAGTTACTAACTGGAAGAACCAGAAGCAGAAAGAGGGAAAACACGACATTGTGCAGGATTTCAGTTAGATTTATAATTTCGGCTTTCAAACTATTACCGTTTAAGGTTTTGGGGGGTGATTTACCTGTATGTAAGTTTTCATTTTGGGGCTGGACTTTCCCTTTAAGTTATCCCTTCCCAGGGATAGGTCCTCATCCCACACACAGTTTTGAAGGCCCATTTTCTTTTAAGTTTCTTCCAATTACACGCCAGAATTTTACACTCCCTTCTGGTTTAATCCCAGCCACCGTCCTGAACTTCAAAGCGAATGTCTTAAGAACATTAAAAGTTAAGTTATAAATAGTGATGGGCTTATTAACCCACCTTTCCATGTTGCCTGCAACATTTAAGCTCCTGTCGTTTCCAATTATGGATTTCTGCTGAGACCTAGTTTAGGAGTAAGGAACAGAGATGGCCGAACTCACTCGTTTTCAAACTTCTGATCTTCAGTAAACTTTCAGGAACAACCCTTTAAAGTCAATGGAAGGAAATAGTTTGAAAAGTGGTGGATAAGGTACAGTAAAAATAACAATAGTAACCTACTCTAAAAGGCTGTGGCATCTAGGGAAATGGTCTAGGGAACATGTACATATCACCAAAACCAAAACCAGTGATGTCTGATGAGGTGTCATGTGACACCAAAATGTTACACATATGGATTGAATAAACACTGCTGTCTGTTCACTTTTAAGACTGGTGGTCGCTAACTTTAAAAAAAACTTTAAACTTTTAACTTTAAAAACTTTAAACTTTTTAAAAAAACTTTAAAAAAAATCTACGGTGCACCCCAAGATTATTTTAATATTAAAAATAATTACATCAAATGTAAGTTCAAATGTTCACTAAAATGTTAATCAGAGAGAAAATAGGCTACAATTTCAAAACTGGCATTACCCACACATTTACACTTCCATTCAATATCAATAATGGTTAGGTTGATTAGACAACCTCTAGACCCTAGGGGCATAGTTATTAGGTTAAACTTTTCACCTTCGTTATCGCTGCCTTTTTGCCAAATGTGGACTTTTCGCTATTTATAAAAGCAGTGATAACCAGTGACAAAAGCAAAAAAAAGGCAACATATGTAGCTAAAAATTCAGCACTATGATGGCAAATAGGTAACACTCCCTAGTGGATTTTCAAAGTAGTGTCAAATTGGTTAATACACTCTGACACCTATCTTTGGTATTTAAAAATAGCCTAACACATGTGGTATTTTTTTCAGCATAAATATATAAATAGTGTAAAACTGACCCAGGCAAATTTTCTTTTTTTTTTTTTTATAACATATGATAAATTGTCTAAACTTACCCAGGCGAATTTTCTATTTTTTTATTACTACTATATGATAAATGTAAAACTCACCCAAGCGAATTTTCTCTGTTATATTGGGGTATGATAAATAGTGTAAAACTCACCCAGGTGAATGTTCTCTTTTTTTTAATAAGATATGATATATAATGTAAAATAGGATATGATAAATAGTGTAAAACTCACCCAGGTGAATGTTCACTTTTTATTAATAGGATATGGTAAATAGTGTAAAACTCACCCAGGTGAATTTCTCTGTTTATTAAATAGGATATAAATAGTGTAAAACCACCCAGGGGAATTGTCTCTATTTTATAATAGGATACGATAAATAGTGTAAAACTCACCCGGTGAATTTTCTCTATTTATTAATAGGATACGATAAATAGTGTAAAACTCACCCAGGAATTTCTCTGTTATTAATAGGATATGATGAATAGTGTAAAACTCACCCAGGTGAATTTTCTCTATTTTATTAATAGGATACGATAATAGTGTAAAACTCACCCAGGTGAATTTTCTCTATTTTATTAATAGGATATATATAATGTGTAAAACTCACCCAGGTGAATTTCTAAATTTTATTAATAGGATATGATAATATATGTAAAACTCACCCAGGTGAATTTTCTCTATTTTATTAATAGGATACGATAAATAGTGTAAAACTCACCCAGGTGAATTTTCTCTATTTATTAATAGGATTGATAAATGTGTAAAACTCACCCAGGTGAATTTTCTAAATTTTATTAATAGGATATGATAAATAGTGTAAAACTCACCCGGTGAATTTTCTCTATTTATTAATAGGATACGATAATAGTGTAAACTCACCCAGGTGAATTTTCTCTATTTTTTATAATAGGATACGATAAATAGTGTAAAACTCACCCAGGTGAATTTTCTCTATTTATTAATAGGATATGATAAATAGTGTAAAACTCACCCAGGTGAATTTTCTCTTTTATTAATAGGATCGATAAATATGTAAAACTCACCCAGGTGAATTTTCTCTATTTTATTAATAGGATATATAAATAGTGTAAAACTCACCCAGGTGAATTTTCTAAATTTTATTAATAGGATATGATAAATAGTGTAAAACTCACCCAGGTGAATTTTCTCTGTTTTATTAATAGGATATGATAAATAGTGTAAAACTCACCAGGGGAATTTTCTCTATTTTATTAATAGGATACGATAAATAGTGTAAAACTCACCAGGTGAATTCCTCTATTTTATTATATAGGATATGATAAATAGTGTAAAACCACCCAGGTGAATTTTCTAAATTTTATTAATAGGATATGATAAATAGTGTAAACCCACCCAGGTGAATTTTCTCTATTATATTAATAGTATATATAAATAGTGTAAAACTCACCAGGATATGATAAATAGTGTAAAACTCACCCAGGTGAATTTTCTCTATTTTATTAATAGGATATGATAATAGTGTAAAACCCACCCAGTTGAATTTTCTCTATTATATTAATAGGATATGATAATAGTGTAAAACTCACCAGGATATGATAAATAGTGTAAAACTCACCCAGGTGAATTTTCTCTAAACTTTTAACTTTAAAAACTTTAAACTTTTTAAAAAAAACTTTAAAAAAACTCTACGGTGCACCCAAGATTATTTTTAATAATTCAAAATAAATTACATCAAATGTAATAGTTCAAATAGTTCACTAAAGTTAATCAGAGAGAAAATACTACAATGTTCCAAACTGGCATTACCCACACATTTACACTTCCATTCAATTCCAATAATGGTTAGGTTGATTTATTAATAGGATATGATAAATAGTGTAAACTCACCCAGGTGAATTTTCTAAATTTTATTAATAGAATTATAATAGTGTAAAACCACCCAGGTGATTTTCTCTTTTTTATTAAGGATACGATGAATAGTGTAAAACTCACCCAGGTGAATTTTCTCTATTTTATTAATAGATATGATAAAATAGTGTAAAACTCACCAGGTGAATTTTCTAAATTTTTTAATAGGATATGATAAATAGTGTAAAACTCACCCAGGTGAATTTTCTCTATTTTATTAATAGGATACGATAATAGTGTAAAACTCACCCAGGTGAATTTCTCTATTTTATTAATAGGATACGATAAATAGTGTAAAACTCACCCAGGTGAATTTTCTCTATTTTATTAATAGGATATGATAATAGTGTAAAACTCCCCAGGTGAATTTTCTCTATTTTATTAATAGGATACGATAAATAGTGTAAACTCACCCAGGTGAATTTTCTCTATTTTATTAATAGGATATATAAATAGTGTAAACTCACCCAGGTAATTTTCTAAATTTTATAATAGGATATGATAATAGTGTAAACTCACCCGGTGAATTTTCTCTGTTTTATTAATAGGATATGATAAATAGTGTAAAACTCACCCAGGGAATTTTCTCTATTTTATTAATAGGATACGATAATAGTGTAAAACTCACCCGTGAATTTCTCTATTTATTAATAGGATATGAAAATAGTGTAAAACTCACCCAGGTGAATTTTCTAATTTTATTAATAGGATATGATAAATAGTGTAAAAACCCCCAGGTGAATTTTCTCTATTATATTAATAGTATATGATAATAGTGTAAAACTCCCAGGATATGAATAATAGTGTAAAACTCACCCAGTGTGATTTTTCTCTATTTTATTAATAGAGATGTCCGACTTCGAAAATCCGGTCCGCCAGGATCCGCGGATTTTGAAAAAATCCGAAAATTCGAAAATCCGCGAGCGGACCCTTTAAAACGTATTAAAATGAAGTTCGGCAAATCCGCATTAAAAGTCGGTGAATGAACAGTCATTCTATTGTATTCTGTTATATTCCTACTGGGACGTAGTAGTGAATGAACAGTCATTCTATTGTATTCTGTTATATTCCTACCGGGACGTGGTAGTGAATGAACAGTCATTCTATTGTATTCGTTCTATCCTACTGGGACGGTAGTGATATGAACAGTCATTCTATTGTATTCGGTTATATTTCCTACAGGGCGTGGTAGTGAATGAACAGTCAATTCTATTGATTCGTTATATCCTACGGGACGGGTGTGAATGAGGTCCGTTGGTTGTAGTCGGTAATATTCCTACGGGACGTGGTAGTGAATGAGCGGTCATTCTATTGTATCTGTAATATTCCTACTGGGAAGTGATAGTGATGAAACAGTCATCTATGGGTATTCTGTGTATTCCTATGGGAGTGGTAGTGAATGAACAGTCATTCTATTTTATTCTGTTATATTCCTAATGGGACGTGGTATGAATGAACGTCATTCTATGTGATTCGTTATTTATCCTACAGCGGACGTGGTAGTTGAATGAACAGTCATTCTATTGTATTCTGTTATATTCCTACCTGGGACTTGGTAGTGAATGAACAGTCTTCTATTGTATTCTGTGTATATTCCTACTGTGGACGTGGTAGTGAATGAACAGTCATTCTATTGTATTCTTTAATTCCTACGGGACGTGGTAGTGAGGGATGAACAGCATTCTATGTTAGTTGTTATATTCCTACCGGACGTGTAGTGAATGAAACAGTAATCTATTGATTCTGTTAATTGCCTACCGGGACGTGGTAGTGAATGAACAGTCATTCTATGGTATTCTGTTATTTCTTCTTACTGGGACGTGGTAGTGAATGAACCAGTCATTCTATTGTATTTGTTATAGTCCTACTGGGACGTGGTAGTGAATGAACGGTCATTATATTGTATTATGTAATAGTCCTACCGGGGACGTGTAGTGAATGAACAGTCATTCTATTGTATTAGTTATATTCCTACTGGGACGTGTGTGAATGAACAGTCATTCTATTGTATTCTTGTTATCTTTCCTACTGGGAAGTGGTAGTGAATGAAACAGTCATTCTCTTGTCTTCTGTATATTCCTACGGACGTGGTAGGGAAATGAACAGTCATTCTATTGTAGTCTGTTATATTCCTACCGGGACGTGGTAGTGAATGAACAGTCATTATATTGTATTCTGTTTTATCATACTGGACGTGGTAGTGAATGAACAGTCATTCTATGTATTCTGTTATATTCCTACTGGGACTGTGGTAGTGAATGAAAGTCATTCTATTGTGTCCTTATATTCATACGGGAGTGGTAGTGAATGAACAGTTCATTCTATTGTAATTTCTGTTATATTCCTACTGGACGTTGGTAGTGAATGAACAGTCATTCTATTGTATTCTGTTATATTCCTACGGGGACGTGGAGTGAATGAACAGGTAATTCTATGTAGTCTGTATATTCCTACTGGGACGTGGTAGTGAATGGACAGTCATTATTGTATTCTGTTATTCCTACCGGGACGTGGGAGTGAATGACAACAGTCATTCTATTGTATCTGTTATATCTATGGAAAGTGGTAGTGAATGAACAGTCATTATGGATTCGTTATATTCCTACCGGACATGGTAGTGAATGAACAGTCTTCTATTGTATCTGTGATATTCCTAATGGACGTGGTAGGAAGACCAGTCATTCTATTGTAGTCGGGTTAATATTCCTTACTGGGACGTGGTAGTGAAATGACATTCATTCTATTGGAATCTGTATATTCCTACTTGGGAAGTGGTAGTGAATGAAACAGCATTCTATTGATTTGTTATATTCCTACCGCGGACGTGGGTAGTGAATGAACAGTCATCTATGTAGTCTGTTATGATTCCTACTGGGAGTGGTAGTGAAGAACATCATTCATTGTAATCTGTATAGTCCTACGGGGACGTGGTAGTGAAGAACAGTCATTTCTATTGATTCTGTTTTATTCCTACGGACGTGGTAGGAATGAAACAGGTATTATATTAGTTTAATGGTACAGCTGTGATGCTAGGTAGGTTTGAGTACCTGTTTACACATAGTGGCAGTTACTGATGGTTTATGATAAATTTATCACTCTCAGTCAAGTTTTGTCGCAGTGAGCGAAGCGTGCTCAGAGCGCCCCCGGTGAGGGTTGTAGTGCCCCCGCCACAATTAGGCCGTGCAAACAGGATCCCAAAGGGTAACAATATAATGATCAACCAATTTCCGGTGTACCCACACCAATATATAACAAGTAATTCAGGTTATTAGTGATGATCGGGTCAATTAGGGTATCTTTCCCTGCTGGTTCATACCATTGGGCCAAACATCTCTCAGTTCACATCTTTACAAACATACATGATTTTCTAATGGACATTCCCAACTGTTGTCAGTCCACCACTGGATTGGTAAAATCTCCCATCATCCCACTCGATTGGGAAGCTTTCGCAATCGTAAGAGTAACAAAGGTTAGCTTTCCACAGATTCTGGCTAATTTTGCGGCTATTGTGTTGAGACTCCTTACACCACACTCTGATTGAGGTGATAAGGAGGGTGACGAGTATCAATTAAGGAACTAAAGTACCACATGATCACCTTTTTAAACCCCCTTCTGAGTTTGCAAGGTAGAATATGAATAAGAACGTGTGTTACGTCGAACAGGTTCAGGCCGGTTAGCCTGGTTGTCTGTAATCCGTTTTAATGTTGAAATAAAGGATGAAGTTTTTATTGAAACTTGGGTCGCATGTGCGAGTTTGGTGTAAGGCGTCGCACCACTAACAGCCCAAACTGCCGGAATCTGTGGAAAGCTGACTGCAGGACGATAGCGAAGGGTCAGGGCTTGTTGAGGCACCTGACAACCCGATGATGAGGGTGAGTCCAATTTGGTTTTGTGTACAATCTCTACACATCCGAATTTCGACAGGAGAAGGATGTACAAGCTTTTCCATAAGGATAGGATTATTGAAAGCGCATGACTCGGGGTTAATACACCCGAGCGCCATGTAATACTAAGTGGTGCTGTCAGGATTAAGAGCATTTTGAACATTATGTACACAAATTTTCAATGTGTTGATAAAGGGTGGCTTCTGTGTTTCCCTACATTGTATATGTTAATCGATAACTTAAAGGCTAGACCACACAGTACGCACCCATCTCTTGTGCGTCTCTTGTGGCTTTCGGCCATGTCTTGCGAGCGTCGTGAGAAAACACAGCATGGTGTATGTCAATGTGGGTAGACACATTGCATGGCTCTAAATATGGATATTGTGGTTGGTGTGCAGAAAGGTCTGCCCTGTCCCACTACTGATATCTGTGGGGAATCATCCAATGATAAGACATTTACCTGGTTTCTCCAACACTGCAGGAATTATATACAGTAGTGGTGTAACAGAGCAAATGTGTAGCTCCGTACCTTTTATCGGAAAATAATTGATTAGCTAGGGACAATTGAAATCTACCTATGATTATTAGAGGCCACAGAAGAGTTGGGACACGATTTAAAAGTTTAGATGTTGGACAGAATGGCAATGTAACATCAGAAATGCGAAAGTTGACAAAATGACCATTTATATACTGTATGATTGACAATGACAATATCACTTGCCAACTCTTCAAACAAAATCTATTATCGCCTAGGGGACTTTGGGACCCAAAACCCATTTTCTAGGAAATTCCCTTATCTTTGAATGAAATAGTATAGAGGACACGTCATTAATGAGAAGAGGCAAACATTGTATGCCTTTACGTAAATGCCATCTGCGAATGGGGTTTGCAAGATGGGTTAAAGGGTAATGTGCTCTCAAATTTTCCAAACCTAGTAGGATTATATGAAAAACCCATCCATGTACCTTTAAAATAAAACCTAAATTCACATTCCTAGATAAAATTTGTAATAGGTTATGCTTGAAAGCTTCAGCAAGATTACTGCTTAAACATGCTTAAACACTTCTGTTTTCCGCCAGTGAAAGCTTGTAGGGTCATGTGACCAGCCTCGCCTGCATTAAGAGGCTCTCCCTCAACTGCCATTTTTTTCCCCCAGCGATTTTTGATTTCCCAGCATTAAACCTTAACTGAGCATGATTCTCCCCTGGGGCAGCCAGGCGGGGTGGAGCGGCAAGGTGATGTCACTCAACCTCACTGGAGCAGGAGGTTTAAAACATTCACCCATGTAAGTAAGCTCATTTTAAAGGGACTTCTGCAGGTTTCATTTAAACCCTAAACTTGTTTTGAGACCCACAGTTGCCCTTTAAAATGTAAACTCAGGGTCCAAATGGAAATGGAATTAATATAAAACAAGTTTGCATAACAAAGCAAAGATTACAATATCTGCCGTTGTGTAGGACACAAACCATTAAGGATATTAATTCTCAGTTAGATTTTCTACCAATGTCCCATTGAACAAGCTTGTTCTCAGAAATAAGGTCAGGTTCCTTGGGAAGGAACACAAACATTAAGGCTTTACATCTCATTAGATGTTCCCAATGTCCCATGAACAAGATGTCTCACCTGGAAATAAGGATCAGGTTCCTTTGGAAATCAAACCATCTAGCTTGTTTACATAGATGAAATCAATAATCACCAGTTCCTAAATTGAGAAGACCCGATTCAGTAAACTTTGTTACAGAAACATCAGTGTCTTTATCTTAGATGTCATTTAATGCTAACGCCACAACTTAATTAACAGTATCTCCTCCTACACATTAGATGCTTGAATTAAACTTCTCTCCAGTTGCTGTTAAAATGTTTAGAAAGGAAAAAGAAAATCCTTTTTCAACACTAAACACATTTATTCTCCACGTGATGCAAGTTAGACGTGGAAACTTCTAGTTACCCAGAGTGGGCTATTCCCAATAATGCACTTTAACAGAATTAATTGTTTAATTAACTGGGAAAGCTCTGATGACTTTGTGTTGAAAGAAACCTGGATGTGGGGTGGATAACTGCCCGTAACTGCATTGCTTAGGGCAAATGTTATACGTAGGTTTTCCATGCTGCATAATCCCAGGAGGAAGAAGTTGAATGCCTAGAATAGTCTTTTCTGTTAATG
Organism: Hymenochirus boettgeri; assembly: GCA_019447015.1. NCBI lineage: Eukaryota > Metazoa > Chordata > Amphibia > Anura > Pipidae > Hymenochirus > Hymenochirus boettgeri. Next base: position 19,146,024 of record CM033474.1, on the reverse strand, counting down.
GCACCCCCATGCAGTGCCGATGGGAATGCCTATGGCCTTGTGTCTTCGTACTGCCACCAAACTACACTGTGATTCCTAATGTAGTTAGATTTGCGGCATTCAATGAAAACCATCATATAATAAAGAGAGACCAATGCAAGTATGCAATATGCCAATACAAAGAGTGTAAATGTTCTGTTTCTGAGCTAAATGTAAAGGTATTTAGTAGCAACATTCTTTACAGTAAGAATATTAATCTTGGACAGGTTTGATGGCAGGCACATTGGATAGTTCACGACAGGATGGATGCTTTATTTCAGAATGTAATCAATAATAATAATAATTCTTAGCTATTTATATATAAAGTGATACAGGGATTCATCAGTTGGAGTAGGAAGGACACTTTTTAAAAGAGAATTAAATCATCATACCAGAGGTGTCCTGGACACTTTTACCAGTTTGCCATGATCAATCTCTCCCTCTCGCTTCATCCAGATCTGTAAAGTAACTTATTGAACTGACCTTCCTGTGAACTATTTGCCAATTAACAGATTATTTTTCTAAGATAGCCTTAGTTAAAAGCGACTGTATCAGCTAGTTAGTTCTATAGAATCAGTTAGGACCCATTTAATATTTAGCTTTTTCCATTTTAACCATTAGATGCAAAATTGGATTTGCCTTCAGACAGTTTTTTTATTCTTCCTCTAACTAATCTCTTATAAAGTAAACCAACATGTGTGGATTTAAAGACCTGATAGACATGGGTCTTTACTTACCTTGACCACAGTAAATATTGGAACCAGAAAGTAATTGCACACTGAAGATTTAATGTCCCCATGAGGTGGCTGTTTGGCTCCCAATCGGTGTTGAGTTCCCCAGACAGTTAAACTTTTACCTGTCTTTAACTATATTCTGGCACGTGTGATTGTAAAATCATTTTATTATATTCCCCCCCCACTTTACACGTAAAAGTTTCAAGGTATCCAGTTCCCTGATCTTATTAAATGGGTAAACTGTTTGTCGGTAGGGATTGTTTGGGCGGTTAAAATGAAATAATACGTTTATATTAATTGCTTTATTTATCGATGGGAAATAATCTAGATTTGAGGCAGCAATCACGGACCGGTGCTAGGCGGTCTCAAGATTGACGGGGGAGAGAAGGAAGGAAGTAGAGTTCTGGCTCACTTTATTAAAATTCATTTATTAGCGGGTTGGGGCTGGGGGAAGTTGTACTATACATGGTCAAGGGTTTTATGCTAGGGGAGGGATCGCAAAACGGCGAGGGAAGAAGGTCCCACCTTGGGGGAGAAGCGGACTGCAGTAAGCATGCCAAACTTACCTGGAGGCAGGTAGCAGGCACGCCCAGGTAAGATCTGGGACTCTCTATCCTCCATGGGGCAGGGGGGGGGAAAGGGGGGGGGAAGAAAGAGAAAAGGAGGGAGAGGGAGCGAGCGGCAAGGAGGAAAAAGAAAGAAAAAAAAAAAAAAAAACACGACTCTAAAAAAGCCCTCCTAAAAGACAGCCAGCCAGTAAAATTTGGAAATGTAAAAAGAAAAACCTAAGATGTAAACCAATAGAACTGAAAGCAGACAAATATACGGGAGCACTACCTACACCGCACCCCTAACGTTCGTGGGCTTGCTGGTCGGCACAGAAAAGATAAAGCGCTGCTAAGCGAGTGTCCGCCGACCCTCCTCGCGCCATCTCCTCCATCCACCCTCACCACCCCAACTCCACCCTCCCATCACTCTCCCCCACGTTCCTTGGTGCCGGGGGGTGGGTATTTGAGGGTGTGCCCTTGCTTCCCGGGACTAGGTGCACCGGTCTCATGTTCCATCTGTCTGGCCGGAGGTTAACGGCGTCTGACGCCTACTTTTTTCCCGCTGTGTGTTCGCGGAACTCTCTACCCTCCCTTCTTGCCGTGCCCGCGGGGTGTGCATCTGCTTCGCTTGCCCCCTCGGCATCTACGGGCTGGGGTACTAGCGTCCGCGCAGGCAGGTAGGAAGTCTCGGGCCCCGTGTACGCTGCCCTTTCAGCTTTCGTCCTCGCTCGTTTCTCACACCCCTTCGATTGAAAAGGAGGCAACGCACTGCTTTCCCTGTCAATACTGCGCCATCACGTGTTTTTTATTACTTCTAGTGCATGCATATCTTTGCCCTATGTAGGACCGCTCACGCCCCCCTGAGAGTCGGGGGGTCAGACACGATCTATGTTGCACAGTTTATTCCCCCACTATTTTCCTCCTCGAGGCAGGCATTAAGGAGGCAAGGTTTTTTTTGTGCACTATTGTAGTTTATGCACCTAGTTGCCCTCAGTGTAACTTTATACATTAAGGATGTAGCTTTGCTTGGCACTACCACTCTGCTCTACGGTGCGTGCCGATCGTCTTGCTCACCTAGCCGCACAGCCACCGCTTTGTCACCGCTAAGCACGTGGCTGACATAGCAGAACTAGTTCCTGTCCCGATCCACCCCCAGTAGGGGGAGAATCCTCATCAACGCGTTGTTGTTGATGCACACTGTTTCCATCCCTGCTGGCATGCTTCTCGTCGCCCTTGTAGTAGAGGCTTGCGCTGCCTTCCTGCTTGACAGTCTAGTTTTCGTCGCTACGGACCCATAATGCCCCGACTCCCTTTTTCTTCTTGTGTTGCGCTTTTATTTTTGTTTCACTCACATGGCGCTAGCTCTGTCAATCTCTGTTTTTTTTTTTGCTTGCCGTTCTTTGCTTCTGCGCTACTCTCTTTACTTTCCTTCTATTCTATCCTATCTTCCATGCCTCACCTTGTTGTCTCCAGCTCCATCCATTCGTTCTCTGAATATCTGTGGTGTCATTTCACACTTTTTTTTGCTTCTGCTCTTTTCCATTTCCTTTTTCCCTTGCGCTGCCAGCCATGCCTGCGTCGTCTTTTGACCATTTTGCCTAATTTCGCCCTTTTCTAGTGCTTACGTAATTCCAACCTTTAGAACTTGTCGTTTCGACGCGACTGTCTTGAACTCGAGCCTTTTCCGCACTGAAGGCGGACCTCGGCAACACGCCCGACGTTCCGGGCCAGGTCGCGGCGGTGGGTTGGCTGTCCGGCTCTCGTGCCTGTTTATTCGAGCGTAGTGGCTACACTGTCTCTTCGTCGGTCTTGAACTCTGTTTACTCTTTGAGAGACTGCATTAGTTATGGCGCGCTAATCGGTTATGTCATGTTGCCATTTACTTGTCCCCAAGATGTCGTTTCAATGGTCCTCAACTGAGTGGGGGGCCCCTTCACCCTTTTATGCTCTATGCATTTGCCCGTTTTCCGATGTTGTTTTTAAGGTCTTTAATATATCTCCAACATTTGTTCATCCTCATTGTCTGATGCCTGGTTCCCCTTCGCCTCTCTTTTTTTTCTTCATCTTTCCTTGCCTTCTCGAGCGTGCCATTTGGTTCTTCCTCTTGCTCTCATGCTCTCTATTCAATTCCCGTTCCTATCCTTTTTTTGTCTTATCTCTTTTTTCTTGTTTTGTGTCTTGCGCCTCCTCTTATCGAACCGAGAGACCGCGGCCCACCCGTCCTTATTCTTTCTTTTTTTCCTTATCTTTCCTTTGCTCTTGGCCCCCCTCACATGCCTTTAACTTTTTATACGTCGGACTCCAACCTATAGCAATTCACTCTTCAGCATTACATTCCCGTCAGTCCTGTGTGCCGTGTTTTGAGCTTTTTGCGTCACCCCTTCTGCGGGTCCGACCCTTCCTACCCTTTTGTCCCTCCCCCTTGTTTTCTTCTCCTCCCTTAATGTTATCCCTTGCTGTTTCTCCCCGCCCCCTCCATCATCCGTTCCCCCTTCCTCCCCCCTATTATCTTTTCCCCTTTTCCCACTCAATTCCACCTCTTGGTCACCCTCCGTACTTTCCGAATCGTTCCTTCTTCCCTTCCCTAGATCCTGGGCCCGATAGACCGTCATGTCGCTTCTCCGTTACTCTGATGCCTTTTAAGAGCAGTGGGGCAGTTGAGAGAGGAGCGCTCGGCACGGATACATGACTGCTGAAGACACTCTTTCCTCCTGTACCGACCCCCTTAGTGAGACCTCCGGCGTTTTTTAGACAGTATAGAGTTACAAAAAATGGGGTAGTATGGGATCTTTCGGCAGATCATGATTGAGTGAGATGGTTATGGGGGTTGTCGATCGTATTGTGGACACTCCACGAGAGCAAGTTCGTCACGACAGCCCCTCACCACAGCTTCTTTGGCCATCGCTCCTTTATCGTCTTTTGCCCTTTGCCTTCGTTTTTCCCTTTGCCCTCCGCGCCTCTGCACCGCGGCTTTTGGTTTTCTGTACAGCGTGGCGGGGCTTTTAGTCTGCTTTTCCCCTTTTTGCACATCTGGGTCTCGCGGGAGGCTTTTGGCCGTTCGGGCCCTTTAGTTCCGCTCACCTTGTGCTATGAAACTCTTTTTCCGGTGTGCGTTTATCCCACCGAGCTCAACACTTTGTCTTTTCTTCCCGTGCCTTTTTCTCTCTTCCCCCCTTTTTCCCGCTTTTTTCTATTCCTCCCCTTCGTACCCTCCCTTCCTCCGCCCTCCTGTCTCTGTTGGCTCGTTCCCTCTTGTTCTCACATCCTTTTTTCCCCTCGCTGCTTACTCTCCACACTCTTCCCTTTTTCTGTCCGCTCTAGATCCCCCCTCTCGATGTCTTGCCTCTGTACCTTAGATTTCGTCAATTCCCTCTTTCGTGTTGGTTTTTTGTGTTATTCCCCCTCCACTCTCCGTTTCAGACCGATCCCCCTCGCGTCGAATACCTGGCTCGTTCTCTCCTTTTTCCTCGACACTCCCTGGGCTTCCACTATCTTCAACCACAACACCACTTCAGAGGACACCCCTTTGAATCCCGCTCTTTTTATGCACACCCATAAATGTTTTCTTGTCCACGAGAACCCAATGACTGAGTAGATTAAACCCACACGCCAATGTGTCTATTGCCTGGCTCCGAATCGTCATAAGAAAGAGGAAGATATACCGAAAGATGAAAAAAACACAGAGTAAAAGAAGAGAGTCTAGGTGAGCATGTGTTGGGCAAAAAAAAAGCAACAACTGGAACAAAAAGACCATAAAAAACCAGGAAAACAACCACTACGCGCCCTAACTTACAATAGCAAGACACGGTGTAGCAGAGAGGAACGTGAAGTTTGTTAAGCGACAACACCTTGTACAACAAACGAGTTGCAGAAGACTACAGAGTGCTGCCAAAGAGTGGAGGTTAAGACGGATAGGGGACAGACCAGTAAGAGCAGCGCAAAGACACCAACGTAAGCGAGGCGAGTTTTTAGGAAAACGGCACACAGTGTTGTTATATTTATACAGACAACTTCCTTGCCCCCCCCTTTTCTTGGCTAAAATACCGCCTTAGTTAGTGATTTGTTAACCTGGTCTCAATTATTTTAAGCCCCAGCAACTACCTTCATGGTTTGCTTTATTCTGCTGGGTCCTAACTTTAGGAATAGTTCGCTGCAATAGTGAATTATTCCTTTTCTACATGATTGAAGCGCTGGGGAAGGAGCTTGCCTTACCTCCTGTTCTTCATCAATGTTTGGTCGCAGGAACGAAGATCTGAAATCTTAAATTACGCGATCCCGCGGGGCCGCTCTGACAGTTCCTGACTGCTTCCTGCTTTGTTACTACTAACCCGCATGCCCGATAATGCGCGTTATAGTGTGTCAGAAGCAGGAAGCAGTTGGGAATTTCAGAGCGGCCCGCTGGGATCACGCAAATTTAAGATTTTCAGAAGTTCGTTCCTGGCTATCCAAGCACGATTAAAGAACAGGAGGTAAGGCATCGCTCCTTTACCTCCAGGCTTCAATCATGTAGAAATGAATAGTTCACTTGCAGCGAAATTCCTTTAAAGGGCATGTCCACCCCCAAAACTATAACCCCCCCCCACTACTGGCCCCACCATGTAGTGTAGTTTAATCCTTACCTCACACCCGCTCCATAAGGTTCTCCTGTAGTCCCCCCCAAAGTCCCAAAAATGCCCACCAGGAGGATAGCAGAGTCCATATAGGACTCTGCCTGCTACCTGGCCTCCAGGAGAAGTTTGCGTACTGCAGCCCTTCTCCCCTCCCTCTCCCTCCCGTTTTGCGATCCTCCCCTAGCATAAAAACTTGACCATGTAATAGTACAACTTCCAGCCCCAACCGCATAAAAAATATTTTAAGAAAGTGACCAGAACTCTACTTACCTTCCTTCTCTCCCCGGCATTCTGAGCGCCAGCAGCCGCGTCCGTGATTGGCTGCCTCAAATATAAGATTATTTCCCCCTCGATAAATAAACAATTAATAGAAACGTTTATTTATTTTAACAGCCAAACAATAACCTACCGACAAACAGTTTACCCAGTTAATAATATCAGGGAACTGGATACCTTTAAACTTTAGATCGTAAAGTGGGGGGAAGATAATAAAATGAGTTTACATCACAACGTTCCAGAATTAGTTAAAGACAGGTAAAAGGTTAATGTCTGGGGAACTAAAACACGATGGGGAATCAAAAGCACCTCATGGGGACATTTCATTCAGTGTGCAAGTTTACTTTCTGGTTCCATAGTTACATAGTGGTCAAGGTTAAGTAAAGACACATGTCTATCAGGTCTTTATCCTACACATGTTGTTTACTTTATAAGAGATGATTTAGAGGAAGGAATAAAAAAAAACTGTCTGAGGCAAATCCAATTTTCATCCGAATGGTTAAAATAGGGAATAAGCTAAAATATTAAATGGTCCAACTGGATTCTATAGTAACTAAACTAGCTGATACAGTCGCTTTTGAAATAAGGCTAATCTTAGAAAAATAATCTGTAATTGGCAAATAGGTCACAGGAAGGTCAGTCAATAGTTACTTTACAGATCTGATGAAGCAGAGAGGGAGAGAATTGATCATGTGCAACTGTGTAAAAGTGTCCAGGACACACTCTGGTAGGAGGGCTTTAATTCTCTTTTTAAAAAGTGTCCTTCTGACTCCAAATGAGGAATCCCTGGATCACTTTATATATAAATAGCTAAGAATTATTATTATTATTATATTCATTCTGAAAAAAAGCATCCAATCCTGTCTTGAAACATTCCAATGTGCCTGCCATCAAACCTGTCCAAAGATTTAATATTCTTACTGTAAGATGTTGCTACTAAATACATTGACATTTAGCTAAGAAACAGAACATTTACACTCTTGTAATGGCATATTGCATACTTGCCATTGGATCTCTCTTTATTATATGATGTGTTTCATTGAATGCCGCAAATCAGAACTACATTAGGAATCACAGTGGAGTTTGGGGGCAGTACGAAGACACAAGGCCATAGGCATTCCACGGCACTGCTGCCATTTAACAGAATGAAGAGTATTCTAGGCATTTACTTCTTCCTCCTGGGAATTATGCAGCATGGAAAACCTACGTATAACATTGCCCTAAGCAATGCAGTTAAAGGGCAGTTATCCAGCCCACATCCAGGTTTCTTTCAACAAGCAAAGTCATCAGAGCTTTCCCAGTTAATAAACAATTAATTCTGTTAAAGTGCATTATATGGGATAGCCACCTCTGGGTAACTAGAAGTGTCCACGTCTAACTTGCATCACGTGGGAATAAAAGTGTTTAGTGTTGAAAAAGGATTTTCTTTCTTTCTAAACATTTTAACAGCAACTGGAGAGAAGTTTAATTCAAGCATCTAATGTGATAATGAAGGAGGATACTGTTAATTAAGTGTGGCGTTTAGCAAATTAATGAAATCTAAAGATAAAGACATGAAATGTTTCTGTAACAAAGGTTGTACTGAATCTGGTCTTCTATTTAGGAACTGGGTGATTATTGAGTTCATCTATGTAAACAGATAGGATGGTGTGATTTCCAAGGAACCTGATCCTTATTTCTGAAGAACATCTTGTTCAATGGGACATTGGTAGAACATCTAAATGAGAATGTAATAGCCTTAGATGGTTTGTGTCCTTCCAAAGGAACCTGATCCTTATTTTGAAGAACATCTTGTTCAATGGGACATTGGTAGAACATCTAAATGAGAATGTAATGCCTTAGATGGTTTGTGTCCTACACAACTGCAGATATTGTATCATTTGCTTTGTATGCAAAACTTGTTATTTAATTCCAATTTCCATTTGACCCTGTGAGTTTACATTTTAAAGGGCAACTGTGGTCTCAAAACAAGTTAGGGTTAAATGAAAGCCTGCAGTAGTCCTTAAAATGAGCTGACATTACATTGGGTGAATGTTTAAACCTCCTGCTTCCAGTAGGTTGAGTGACATCACCTTGCCTCTACCCCGCCTGGCTGCCCCCGGGAGAAGCATGCTCAGTTAAGGTTTAATGCTGGGGAAATCAAAAGTATGGGGGAAAAAAATGGCAGTTGAGAAGGAGAGCCTATTAATGCAGGCTGAGGCTGGTCACATGACTACAAGCTGGTCACATGGCTGAAAACAGGAAGTGTTTAAGCAGTGTTTAAGCAGTAATATTGCTGAAGCTTTCAAGCAATAACCTATTACAAATTTTATCTAGGGATGTGATTTAGGTTTTATTTTAAAGGTACGATGGATGGGTTTTCATATAATCCTTACTAGTTTGGAAGAATTGAGAGCACAGTTACCCTTTAGCACATCTTGCAAAACCCCATTCTAAGATGGCATTTTACGTAGCTACAATGTTGCCTCTCTCATTAATGACTTGTCCTCTATATTTCATTCATAGATAAGGGAAATTCCTAGAAATGGGTTTTTGGTCCCAAGTCCCCTAGGCTATAATAGAATTTTGTTTGAAGAGTTGGCAGTGATATTGTCATTGTCAATCATACAGTATATAAATGGTCATTTTGTAAACTTTCCATTTCTGAATGTTACATTGCCATTCTGTCAACATCTAAACCTTTTAGATAGTGTCAACTTCTGTGCTCTATAATTCATAGGTAAGATTGCATTGCCAATAGGCTATAAATTATTTCCTATAAAAGGTACTGAGCTACAGCATTTGCTCTTGTACCCCTACTGTATATAAATTCCTGCAGTGTTGGAGAAACCAGGTAAATGTCTTATCATTGGATGAATTCCCACAGAATCAGTAGTGGGAGGGCAGACCTTTCTGCACAACCAACCACAATATCCCAATATTTAGGCCATGCAATGTGTCTACCCACATTGACATACACCATGCTGTGGTTCTCACGAACAGATCGCAAGACATGGCCGAAAGCACACAAGAGACGCACAAAGACGTACTAGTGTGGTCTAGCCTTTAGTTATCGATTAACATATACAATGTAGGGAACACAGAAGCCACCCTTTAATCAACACATGTGAAAAGTTGGTGTACATAATGTATCAAAATAGCTCTTAATCCTGACAGCACTACTTAGTATTACATGGCGGCTCGGGTGTATAACCCCGAGTCATGCGTTTCAATAATCCATATCCTTTGGAAAAGCATTGTACATCTTCTCCTGTCGAATTCGGATGGGTAGAGATATGTACACAAAACCAAATTGGACTCACCCTCATCATCGGGGGGTCAGGTGCCTCACAGCCCTGGACCCTTCGCTATCGGTCCTGCAGTCAGCTTTCCACAGATTCCGGCTATGTTTGGGCTGTTAGTGTGCGACTCCTTACACACAACTCCACATGCGACCAAGTTTTCAATAAAAACTTCAATCCTTTATTTCAACATTAAACTGATTACAGACAAACAGGCTAACCGGCCTGACGGTTTCGAACGTAACACACGTTCTTATTCATAGGCTAACATTGCAAACTAGAAGGGGGTTTAAAAAGGTGAGCATGTGGTAATTTAGTTCCTTAATTGGATAGCTCCGTCACACCTCCGTATACCTCAATCAGAGTGTGGGTGAAGGAGTCTCACACAAATAGCCGCAAAATAGCCAGAATCTGTGGAAAGTAACCTTTAGTACTCTTACGATTGCGAACTGCTTCCCAATCAGGTGGGATGATGGGAGATTTTACCAATCCAGTGGTGGACTGAAACAGTTGGGAATGTACATTAGAAAAATCATGTATGTTTGTAAAGATGTGAAATGAGAGAGTGTTGTCCCAATTGGTATATGAACCAGCAGGAAAGATACATATTAGACCCTATCATCACTAATAATCCTGATACTGTTATATTGGTGTGGGTACACAGGAAATTGTGATCATTATATGTTACCTTTGGGATCTTGTTGCACGGCCATAATTGTGGCGGGGGCACTACAACCCTCAGCCGGGGCGCTCTGAGCACGCTTAGCTCACTGCGACAAAACTTGACTGAGAGTTGATAAATTTATCATAAACCATCAGTAACTGCCACCTTATGTGTAACAGGTACTCAAACCTACCTAGCATGCACAGCTGTACAATTAAACTAATATAATAAATGTTCATTCACTACCACGTGGTAGGAATAAAACAGAATACAATAGAATGACTGTTCATTCACTACCACGTCCCAGTAGGAATATAACAGATTACAATAGAATGAATGTTCATTCACTACCACGTCCCAGTAGGAATATACAGACTACAATAGAATGACTGTTCATTCACTACCACGTCCCGGTAGGAATATAACAGAATAAATAGAAGACTGTTCATTCACTACCACGTCCAGTAGGAATATAACAGATTACAATAGAATGAATGTTCATTCACTACACGTCCCAGTAGGAATATAACAGACTACAATAGAATGACTGGTCATCACTACCACGTCCCAGTAGGAATATAACAGAATACAATAGAATGACTGTTCATTCACTACCATGTCCGGTAGGAATATAACAGAATACAATAGAATGACTGTTCATTCACTACCATCCCAGTAGGAATATAACAGAATACAATAGAATGACTGTTCATTCACTACCACGTCCCGGTAGGAATATAACAGAATACAATAGAATGACTGTTCATTCACTACCACGTCCCAGTAGGAAATAACAGAATACAATAGAATGAATGTTCATTCACTACACGTCCCAGTAGGAATATAACAGAATACAATAGAATGACTGTTCATCACTACACGTCCCAGTAGGAATATAACAGAATACAATAGAATGACTGTTCATTCACTACCACGTCCCAGTAGGAATATAACAGACTACAATAGAATGACTGTTCATTCACTACCACGTCCCAGTAGGAATAAACAGAATACAATAGAATGACTGTTCATTCACTACCACGTCCCAGTAGGAATATACAGAATACAATAGAATGACTGTTCATTCACTACCACGTCCCGGTAGGAATATAACAGACTACAATAGAATGACTGTTCATAATACCACGTCCGGTGAGAATAAACAGAATACAATAGAATGATGTTCATTCACTACACGTCCAGTAGGAATATAACAGAATACATAGAATGACTGTTCATTCATACCACGTCCCAGTAGGAATATAACAGAATACAATAGAATGACTGTTCATTCACTACCACGTCCCGGTAGGAATATTACAGAATACAATAGAATGACCTATCACTACCACGTCCCAGTAGGATATAACAGAATACATAGAATGACTGTTCATTCACTACCACGTCCCAGTAGGAATATAACAGAATACATAGAATGACTGTTCATTCACTACCACGTCCCGGTAGGAATATACAGAATACAATAGAATGACTGTTCATTCACTACCAGTCCGGTAGGAATATAACAGACTACAATAGAATGACTGTTCATTCACTACCACGTCCCGGTAGGATATAACAGAATACAATAGAATGACTGTTCATTCACTACCACGTCCCGTAGGAATATAACAGAATACAATAGAATGACTGTTCATTCATACCACAGTCCCAGTAGGAATATAACAGAATACAATAGAATGACTGTTCATTCACTACCACGTCCCGGTAGGAATATAACAGATACAATAGATGACCGTTCATTCACTACCACGTCCCAGTAGGAATATAACACGAATACAATAGAATGACTGTTCATTCACTACCACGTCCCAGTAGGAATATAACCGAATACACAATAGAATGACGTTTCATTCACTATACTTCCCAGTAGGAAATATACAGAATACAATAGAATGACCGCTCTTCACTACCACGTCCAGTAGGAATATAACAGACTACAACAGAATGACCGTTCATTCATACCCAGTCCAGTAGGATATAACAGAATACAATAGAATGACTGTTCATATCACTACCACGTCCCGGTAGGAATATAAAAGAATACAATAGAATGACTGTTCATTCACTACTACGTCCCAGTAGGAATATAACAGAATACAATAGAATGACGTTCATTCACTACCACATCCGGTAGGAATATAACAGACTACAATAGAATGACTGTTCATTCACTACCCACGTCCCGGTAGGAATATAACAGAATACATAGAATGACTGTTCAATCACTACTACGTCCCAGTAGGAATATACAGAATACAATAGAATGACTGTTCATTCACTACCACGTCCCAGTAGGAATATTACAGAATACAATAGAATATATATACTGGCTAAAACGTAGCGTCTCGGAGTCAGAGTTCCTTAGTTCTAATTAGAGTAATCAGAGATTTAGCTAACGATTTAAATATCATTTAATAATAACAAAAACAGTGCAAACACATAAACTACAGAAAAATAAAACAGACAAAACACAACACAAGAAACAGTAAACAAAAATGGGATGAAAAAGTTAAAATAATACTTAGTTTCAGTCCTTAATGTACCGGATGAAGTGGAGGAAGTAGATCAGTGAAAGAGTCCAAAGTTACCGGCCTCAAAATAACTCTTATTAGTCCCAAAATTAGGTGGTAATGGAGAGCTCCTTCTTTAAGTTTCAGAGCCATTCTTATACCCGGACAGGGGGTTAACCAGATCATAACACCCAATCAGAGAAATGTGCGGTCTGAGCAAAAGGAGTGTTACACAATTCAGGTGGTCTCCCTGAAACATCTACAAGGTGGCTATCCCTGCAAAATCCTGTATTGCGACAGGTTACCACGCCATAACATGAAAACTTACAAATCCTCATCCCAGGCGGTAAGACAGATTCATATATACAAATTCAATATGGTTACTGCTTATTAATCCATAAACCAACTCTAAGTGTCTCTGGTGTTCCACACCAAGTAGACGTGGGTGTTTGGATTCCCATGAAACAGCTTTTACCCCTGAGTCCACTTTTGAAAACTGTTTACAGAAATTATATCACAGAAAGAGAATGAATCCCAACATATATTCCTAACTAATCTTCTCACATAGTTATGAACTGGGATGAGGTTAGATGATTCATGTTGCTAATTACCTCGTAGAGTCAGAGTCTGTTTTAGCAACTGGGCAATATAGAAGACTGGGACCAAAGGATGTTCTTTCTTCTGCTAACTATACATAACAAAGTTACCTGTTGGTATCCCCATTACACAAAATACCTTGTACAGATTTAGAGAATCATATACAATAATACAGATTATACTATAAATCTCTCTATATAAATATACAGTAATACATGACAACGTGTAATAATTAATACATTTATATAAGCAAACTTCACCAGGTTAATAGAAGCTTTGCAGCCAATTAATTAGGAGGTTTATACATGGGGCTTACCAAGGAATGTGACTAGAGGGCCTTAAAACACCTACAAAGCAAATATACATCCACAATTTATTTCCAGTATAAGCAAAAGTAAACAGAACAGGGAAAACCTCTGTGGTGTGATAAAATTGTTAGTGCTGAGACGTGAAATGCATATTTAGGCCACTCCAGTTAACCGGGTCACTGGTATAAAGAGTAAATTGTATAAAAAAGAATTAATCAAGCAAAATTGAATATGTGAAGGGATAGTACTGAGAAAAGAAAAACATCCTAAATATTTTTAGTAAAATAAATAAATAAATGGGTAGGTCCTTACTTTGGAGGATGCCAAATGTTTAATAGTAAACAAGGTGAAGGCTGAAATCTTAAACTACTGTACTGTTTACACTAATAAGACACCAGTAAATTAGCATATCCTTTATAATAGATCAACTTCCAGTTCATTTACAACAGAAGATTGGTTGACGCAAGTAGAAGTGTAAAAGAGATTAGACCTTGAATGGAAAAATGGACCAATGCCAGGCGGGATTTGTATGTATGTATGTATACATTTATATAACACCTTTAGGGGACTCAGTGACCCAGGATTCTAAAGGAGAAAAGCAGGATAGATGCCAGACCACTGTAATTAATATTTGGCTTTCTTTATATTGGGCGGGTCTTGTTCTGACTAGAGATGGCTGAAATTTTGAAAGTTCGGTCTGTTTTCGAACTTCGAACTATATGGAAAGTTTGAAAACGGACCCATTAAAGTCAATGGGAGTCAAATAGTTAGAAAAGTTCTAAAGAAATACAATTAAAATATCAAAGGTAACTTAATGTAAATGGCTGTGGACCTGGGAATGGTCTGCGGTACATGTTCAAATATCAGGACTTTCGAAAAACTCGATTTTACTCTCACGCTCGCTACTTTCGAGCTCTCACGTTCGAACATTCGATTATTATCTTATCAACAACTGCGGATTCGATGCTGCGCCTAGGTATAATAGAAATTTTACTCGTGGATTCGATGTCGCGTCTAGGTATAATGGAAATTTTACTTGCGGATTCGATGCTCGCGTTCTAGTATAATGGACATTTTACTTGCGGATTCTATGCTCGCGTCTAGGTATAATGGACATTTTACTCGCGGATTCGATGCTCGCGCCTAGGTATAATAGAAATTTTCTCGTGGATTCGATGCTCGCGTCTAGGTATAATGGAAATTTTACTTGCGGATTCGATGCTCGCGTCTAGGTATAATGGACATTTTACTTGCGATTCGATGCTCGCGTCTAGGTTAATGGACATTTTACTTGCGGATTCGATGCTCGTGTCTAGGTATAATGGACATTTTACTTGCGGATTCGATGCTCGTGTCTAGGTATAATGGACATTTTATTTGCGGATTCGATGCTCGTGTCTAGTATAGTGGACATTTTACTTGGGATTCGATGCTCGTGTCTAGGTATAGTGGAAATTACTCACAGATTCGATGCGCATCTAGGTATAATTGACATTTTACTCGCATATTCGATTCCTCAACGGTCGAAAATTTGATAATTATCGAAAGTCAGGAAAAAATCAAAAATCTGGGTCCGGGATAGTTCGATAAAGTCGGGTCCGTTCGACCTCGAATGTTCGAGTTCTAGTCCATCTCTAGTTCTAAGCGATGGCGGATTGTGGAGGTTTATTATAATAGGCCTGTCAGTTTGCTTTCTATGGTAGGAAACCTTGAGGATATTGGAATGCATTTTATATCACAAAATTATAAGAAGGTCCCAGCTTGGCTTCATGAATAATAGATCTTGCCAAACCAATTGATTATCTTCTATAAGAGATGATTTATAACCTAGATCTTAAGAGGTCAGTGGGTGTGATTTATTTAGATTTTTGCAAAATAATTCATAATCTCATTTAGTTGACTTTTTCTTGCCATATTTGCTGGATTGAGAACTGACTAGGATAGATTACCACGTGGGTTATAAATGGGACTTTTTTAGTTGGACCACTGTTGTCCGTGGTGTTCCACGGGGATGTGTCCTGGGTCTGCGCGATATTGTGTGAAATTGTCTTTGTAAAGGGAGAAAAGCATTATTCTGTCTCTGTCTAGAGTCATTTTCTATATTAAAGTAGACACATTGTAAACACATTTTAAGGGTACAATACACTGAGAAGGGAATGTGTTATGAAGGGTTCAATATAGGGATCAAGAGTTCAATAAGGGATCAATATAGGTTTTTTTTATTTGCGAGTGGATATGAAATATATTAGAAGGATCTACAGCTATAGTTAGGGGAACTTTGCTCTCATAGGGGGGAGAAAAAGACCTGAGGGAAAATGATTTTCAACTTAACCAATTTTTCACTGTGAGGGCATTAAGGTTGTGAAATGCTCTGCCTGAAAATGACACGTTGGCTGAATTTCTGAACACATTCAAAGAAGGATTAGATGTCTTTGAACAAGCAGAATATCCAGGTCTAAGATGTTGACTGTATCCATGTGTGGACATATATTATTGGTGGGAAAAGATCATTTTTTGTTCGGTTGCATGGAGGGGTTGAAATGAACGGGAGCAAAGGGAGAGGTGAGACCAGATTTTGTATCTTTGTGAATGTGCTCTTTCTATTGGGAGAATGCTGTCAGGAGTAACACAAACTGTCCTGTCCTCTCTCTCCAACGCAGGGTATTAAATAAACAATTGATTGAGGGTCGCACTCAAAGAAAATGATTTGGGGGGTGATCACCTGAGGAAGGGGGCATGTTTACCCCCCAAAACGTTGAGTTCTGATTTGTGGTCACCAATAAAATTGTAAATCGATTGTTCATTCAATGTTCAACTTAAGTTCCCTTTTAGCACACTCCTTTTTTTTAAAAAAGGGAATATTGCCTTCTTTCTCTGTGTTTCCATTCCATTCAATTAATCGTTGCCTTGCTTTATATTACCAAATAAATTTTATCTTTGATGACCATCGTTCTAATGTTCCCAGTCTCTTCTGCTTGTTGTAAAAAGTGTTTATGATCTGTAAGCATTTCTCTTTAATGAGACCAGTGATTTGCACTAGTGAACCAATCACAGTATCGCAATATTTTTTTCTGTTACTGTGCTCAGAAAAAGTTTACAGAGATTTATATCCGTGCCCTTAAAAGCTTTGCCTTGCCTTGTCGGCAAGCTTATTATATTTTATATATACCAGAGAGTAGAGCTGAACCAAACTGCCGAGATTTGTTCCGATAGCGGCTCAGTGGAATCAGTTGAGTTCTGAATTCTCAATAGATATTTTTCATTTTCGAATGGTATTTTCAAGTTTTGGATAAAAAGTTCAGAGTTTTAAAAAAAATTGTTTCAAAACCGGGGTTCATTACTACCAGAGAGCAAAAATATAAAGTGTTCATAAAAAGGGGATCTTTATATAGATTTATTTAGACATTGGCAGTAAAGTTGATTATGTTGAGCACCAGTGTCCTACAAGAAGAAATTCATTGGCTGTTTTAAAGAGAAGGTAAATATATATTTATGACATCTGTGAAATTCTTTATTGGAAATCTCTCACATCCTGATTAAATTCTCAGTCTACGATAAATGATACCATTTCAGGGACACTGAATTCTATGAGATCTCGGCACTGAAGGTTCCCATGTAGCTAATACTTTTTTGGTGTGTAGCAGTGGAAATATTGAAAATAGTTTCCTTTAATAATTCCAAGAAATTCTAAAACCCAATTATGTGTCCTTTGTTTACCAAGCTTAAAGGGCAACTCCACCCTCATAAGAACATCTTTTAGAAAGAATGGCCTCGTTAAAATATGTTGATATATCATAGTTTGTCCTATGAATTCATTACTTTATGCTGCTATGCTTCTGGATGCTTCAGGAAACTGAGTAATTTAGAAACCTGTACTGAGCCTGTACTGAGCCTGGGCATGCTCAGAGAAGGCAGACAGGGGGTTAACCTTCAGTCATTGGCTGGGATGTCAACTGTCAAATCCATAACTGACAGTTACTAACTGGAAGAACCAGGAAGCAGAAAGAGGGAAAACACGACATTGTGCAGGATTTCAGGTTAGATTTATAAATTTCGGCTTTCAAACTATTACCGTTTAAGGTTTTGGGGGGTGATTTACCTGTATGTAAGTTTTCATTTTGGGGCTGGACTTTCCCTTTAAGTTATCCCTTCCCAGGGATAGGTCCTACTCCCACACACAGTTTTTGAAGGCCATTTTCTTTTAAGTTTCTTCCAATTACACGCCAGAATTTTACACTCCTCTTCTGGTTTAATCCCAGCACCGTCCTGAACTTCAAAGCGAATGTCTTAAGAACATTAAAAGTTAAGTTATAAATATGAGGGCTTATAACCCACCTTTCCATGTTGCCTGCACATTTAAGGCTCCTGTCGTTTCCAATATGGATTTCTGCTGAGACCTAGTTTAGGAGTAAGGAACAGAGATGGCCGAACTCACTCGTTTCAAACTCTGATCTAGTAAACGTTCAGGACAAACCTTTAAAGTCAATGGAAGGAAATAGTTTGAAAAGTGTGGATAAGGTACAGTAAAAATAACAATAGTAACCTACTCTAAAGGTGTGGGCATCTAGGGAAATGGTCTAGGGAACATGTACATATCACCAAAACCAAAACCAGTGATGTCTGATGAAGGTGTATGTGACACCAAAATGTTACACATATGGATTGAATAAAAACATGCTTGTCTGTTCACTTTTAAGACTGGTGTGCGCTAACTTTAAAAAAAAACTTTAAACTTTTAAACTTTAAAAACTTTAAACTTTTTAAAAAAAACTTTAAAAAAAATCTACGGTGCACCCCAAGATTATTTTTAATAATTCAAAATAATTACATCAAATGTAATAGTTCAAATAGTTCACTAAAATGTTAATCAGAGAGAAAATAGGCTACAATGTTCAAAACTGGCATTACCCACACATTTACACTTCCATTCAATATCAATAATGGTTAGGTTGATTAGACAACCTCTAGACCTAGGGGCATAGTATTTAAGGTTAAATTTTCACCTTCGTTATCGCTGCCTTTTTGCCAAATGTGACTTTTCGCTATTTATAAAAGCAGTGATAACCAGTGACAAAAAAAGCAAAAAAAAGGCAACAATTATGTAGCTAAAAATTTCAGCACATATGATGGCAAATAGGTAACACTCCCTAGTGGATTTTCAAAGTAGTGTCAATTGGTTAATACACTCTGAACACCTATCTTTGGTATTTAAAAATAGCCTAACACATGTGGTATTTTTTTCAGCATAAATATGATAAATAGTGTAAAACTGACCCAGGCAAATTTTCTTTTTTTTTTTTTTATAACAATATGATAAATTGTCTAAAACTTACCCCGGCGAATTTTCTATTTTTTTATTACTACTATATGATAAAATGTGTAAATCACCCAATAAACTCACCAAGGAATTTATCGATATGGGGTATGATAAATAGTGTAAAACTCACCCAGGTGAATGTTCTTTTTTAATATATGATATAATAAAATAGGATATGATAAATAGTGTAAAACTCCAGTGAATGTTCACTTTTTATAATAGGATATGGTAATAGTGTAAAACTCACCCAGGTGAATTTCTCTGTTTTATTAATAGGATATGATAAATAGTGTAAAACTCACCCAGGGGAATTGTCTCTATTTTATTAATAGGATACGATAAATAGTGTAAAACTCACCAGGTGAATTTTCTCTATTTATTATAGGATACGATAAATAGTGTAAAACTCACCCAGGGGAATTTTCTCTGTTTTATTTATAGGATATGATGAATGTGTAAAACTCACCAGGTGAATTTTCTCTATTTTATTAATAGGTCGATAAATAGTGTAAAACTCACCCAGGGTGATTTTCTCTATTTATTAATAGGATATGATAATAGTGTAAAACTCACCCAGGTGAATTTTAAATTTTATTAATAGGATATGATAAATAGTGTAAAACTCACCCAGGTGAATTTCTCTATTTTATTAATGGATACGATAAATAGTGTAAAACTCACCCAGGTGAATTTTCTCTATTTTATTAATAGGATATGATAAATAGTGTAAAACTCACCAGGTGAATTTTCTAATTTTATTAATAGGATATGATAATAGTGTAAACTCACCCAGGTGAATTTTCTCTATTTTATTAATGGATACGATAAATAGTGTAAAACTCACCCCGGTGAATTTTCTCTATTTTATTAATAGGATACGATAATGTGTAAAACTCACCAGGTGAATTTTCTCTATTTTATTAATAGGATATGATAAATAGTGGAAAACTCACCCAGGTGAATTTTCTCTTTTATTAATAGGATACGATAAATAGTGTAAAACACCCAGGTGAATTTCTCTATTTTATTAATAGGATATGATAATAGTGAAAACTCACCCAGGTGAATTTTCTAAATTTTATTAATAGGATATGATAAATAGTGTAAAACTCACCCAGGTGAATTTTCTTGTTATTAATAGGATATGATAAATAGGTTAAAACTCACCCAGGGGAATTTTCTCTATTTTATTAATAGGATACGATAAATAGTGTAAAACTCACCCAGGTGAATTTTCTCTATTTTATAATAGGATATGATAAATAGTGTAAACTCACCCAGGTGAATTTTCTAAATTTTATTAATAGGATATGATAAATGTGTAAAACACCAGGTGAATTTTCTCTATTATATTAATAGGATATGATAATAGTGTAAAACTCACCAGGATATGATAAATATGTGTAAAACTCACCAGGTGAATTTCTCTATTTTATAATAGGATATGATAAATAGTGTAAAACCCACCCAGGTGAATTTCTCTATTATATTAATAGGATAGATAATAGTGTAAAACTCACAGGATATGATAAAGTGTAAAACTCACCCAGGTGAATTTTCTCTAAACTTTAAACTTTAAAAACTTTAAACTTTTTAAAAAAACTTTAAAAAAAACTCTACGGTGCACCCCAAGATTATTTTTAATAATTCAAATAAATTACATCAAATGTAATAGTTCAAATAGTTCACTAAAAATGTTAATCAGAGAGAAAATAGGCTAACTGTTCAAAACTGGCATTACCACACATTTACACTTCCATTCAATATCAATAATGTGGTTGATTTATTAATAGGATATGATAAATTGTTAAAACTCACCCAGGTGAATTTTCTAAATTTATTAATAGAATATGATAATAGTGTAAAACTCACCCAGGGAATTTTCTATTTTATTAATAGGATACGATGAATAGTGTAAAACTCACCCAGGTGAATTCTCTATTATTAATAGGATATGATAAATAGTGTAAAACTCACCAGGTGAATTTTCTAAATTTTATTAATAGGATATGATAAATAGTGTAAAACTCACCAGGTGAATTTTCTTATTTATTAATAGGATACGATAATAGTGTAAAACTCACCCAGGTGAATTTCTCTATTTTATTAATAGGATACGATATAGTGTAAAACTCACCCAGGTGAATTTTCTCTATTTTATTAATAGGATATGATAAATAGTGAAACTCACCCAGGTGAATTTCTCTCTATTTTTAATAGGATACGATAAATAGTGTAAAACTCACCCAGGTGAATTTTCTCTATTTTATTAATAGGATATGATAAATAGTGTAAAACTCACCAGGTGAATTTTCTAAATTTTATTAAAGGATATGATAAATAGTGTAAAACTCACCCAGGTGAATTTTCTCTGTTTTATTAATAGGATATGATAAATAGTGTAAAACTCACCCAGGGGAATTTTTCTCTATTTTATTATAGGATACGATAATAAGTGTAAAACTCACCCAGGTGAATTTTCTCTATTTTATTAATAGGATATGATAAATAGTGTAAAACTCACCAGGTGAATTTCTAAATTTTATTAATAGGATATGATAAATGTGTAAAACCCACCAGGTGAATTTTCTCTATTATATTAATAGGATATGTAAATAGTGTAAAACTCACCAGGATATGAAAATAGTGTAAAACTCACCCAGGTGAATTTCTCATTTTTAATAGAGATGTCCGAACTTCGAAAAATCCGGTCCGCGCGAGGATCGCCGGATTTTTGAAAAAATCCGAAAATTCGAAAATCCGCGAGCGGACCCGTTAAAACGTTATTAAAATGAAAGTTCGGCAAAATCCGCATTAAAAGTGGTCTAAATAGCCTTGGTAACGTACATAACCATCTCGGGCCTGGGTAATGGCTTAGAAGCACGTATAAATGCCTACAATACTCAAAAAGTACAGTCGCTAGCGTGACTTTAAAAAAAACGGTATTTTTCGAAAATACGAGGATTCCCGTAAAAACGAGGATTTCCAAAAAACGAGGCTTTCCGTAACTATGATAGCTGCCATTGGCTAATTTGGATCATGTGGCTTGCTCCGTCTTGAAAAATTTACACGAATTACTCGTTTTTACGTGTATTCTCGTATTACGAGAATACTCGTAATTACGTGAATCCTCGTAATTACGCGAATCCTCGTAATTACGAGGATCTTTGGTTTTTCCGGATCCCGAAAATATCGTAGATCCTGTAATTACGGAGATACTCGTATTTTCGAAATTTTCGTAAAAAAAAAAAAATCCGTAGTTCGGAAGTTCGGAAGTCCGGAAGTCCGGAATAATCCGCCGTTCGCGGACGGGAGAAGTCCGCGGCGGACCCGGGTTCGGGTCCGCGAACGGCCATCTCTATTTATTAATAGGATATGATAAATAGTGTAAAACCCACCCAGGTGAATTTTCTCTATTATATTAATAGGATATGATAAATAGTGTAAACTCACCAGGATATGATAAATAGTGTAAAACTCACCCAGGTGAATTTTCTCTAAACTTTTAAACTTTAAAACTTTAAACTTTTTAAAAAAACTTTAAAAAAAAACTCTACGGTGCACCCCAAGATTATTTTTAATAATTCAAAATAAATACATCAAATGTAGTAAATAGTGTAAAACTCACCCAGGTGAATTTTCTCTATTTTATTAATAGGATATGATAAATAGTGTAAAACTCACCAGGTGAATTTTCTCTATTATTAATAGGATATGATAAATAGTGTAAAACTCACCAGGATATGATAAATAGTGTAACCCAGCCAGGTGAATTTTCTCTATTATATTAATAGGATATGAAATAGTAGTAAAACTCACCAGGATATGATAAATAGTGTAAAACTCACCCAGGTGAATTTTCTCTAAACTTTTAAACTTTAAAAACTTTAAACTTAAAAAAAAACTTAAAAAAAACTCACGGTGCACCCCAAGATTATTTTAATAATTCAAATAAAATACATCAAATGTAGTAAATAGTGTAAAACTCACAGGTGAATTTTCTCTATTTATTAATAGGATATGATAAAATAGTGTAAAACTCACCCAGGTGAATTTTCTAAATTTTATTAATAGGATATGATAAATAGTGTGTAAAACCCACCCAGGTGAATTTTCTCTATTTATATTAATAGGATATGATAAATAGTGTAAAACTCACCAGGATATGATAAATAGTGTAAAACTCACCCAGGTAATTTTCTCTATTTATTAATAGGATAGATAAGTGTAAAAACCCACCCAGGTGAATTTTCTCTATATATTAATAGGTATGATAAATAGTGTAAACTACCAGGATATGATAAATAGTGAAAACTCACCCAGGTGAATTTTCTCTATTTATTAATAGGATATGATAATAGTTGTAAAACTCACCCGAGGAATTTTCTCTATTATTAATAGGATATGATAAATGTGTAAAACTACCCAGATGAATTTCTCTATTTATTATAGGACATTTTTGAATTGCTTATATTTAGCAAACTACAGCTAATATCTAACCAGTTCCATTAATATGGGAACATACCCTAGTGCTGTGTAAGAAATAGTCATGTTAATGGAACATTCAGTAAGTAATGATGTTTGGTGAAAATTCTGGTAAAACTGCAAAAAATGCAACAAAAGGCGAAAAGGGGCAGCAAAAGGCGAAATTTCACATATTTATAAATAGCTTTAAATAAAAAAAGTGACAAAAATAGCTCTGAAATTTTACCTCTCTGGTCTGGTAATGGCTGACGCTTGATACCAGACTTAACACAATGAATAACGCGAAATTACCATCACACATCGCTGCAGCGGTTACTTTTCCGTGAAAACTAGCATTTTTATAAAATCGCTTTTTCATTGTGATGTTTTGCGATAGCAAAATGCGAAACAGCGATCATTTTTAAATATTCCCAAATCAATCAGTTTTTCCAGCAAGGACAAAAACTATTTGTCCTTCAAAGTCCTGTGAGGAAGATACGCAACAAGGTATATATTTTTTTTGTTCCGTCCCTTGACACCAGATACATATTGTGTGTTGACTCAGCTTTAGTATAAAAAGAAGTAATTCAAGGTCAGCAAATTGTACACCCACAAAGGTGTGCGTGAGACTTTATTATAATGTGTCTTATATTTTGCTTTTTAAACAAACTACATGTCGTTGTCATTCTTTTTGTACATCACAACACTCATTTATTTTTCTAAGTGCTTTGAGAGTTCAGTAAATAAAAAATGTTTGCAGTTTGATTTAAAGAAACATTATTTATGAGGGACATTAGGTTATGTCCTAAACTGCGTGTCAGGTCATCCCGCCCTTGGAAGTACCAAAGCTTCCTGTTCCATTAAAATAAATCACAATCCTAAGTCTTAGACGGTGACATATTTCTGGCTTCGTGTTAACTTCTCAAACTTAATGTAGCTTTAGTGGTTGAATAAACTAATCAGCTTCTAGTGGCTTGTAAGCTCATGGGTGATATGGGAGCCAGGCAGGTTATTCTGTTTTGTAGACAGAACTTTGAAGGAAAACTGAAGCATGATGGGATAAAATTTAGAACTAATGTAAAATGTACAGTATGTCAGTGAATGGGTTTGGTCTACCAATTCCAAGACAACCAGGCAACTTTAGGTTCTAGTTTTGAAATTCAGAAGGAATTTAGACATAAAACTATCGAACATTGAAAACTGGTTTTGAAATTGAAAATTTTTGTCACAGAATTTTAGAATGGATGGGCAAACTTCAAACCCAAACAAAGCCCCGAACAACATACAATAAGGTGACAACATTCAGGTTTAATTCATTTCAAATAGAGCATTGTCATTGATTCTTATGATTCTAATTGGACATTCAATAATTATCCTAATTAGTAATAGTATAGTACAGATAGGATATAGTATAGTACCAGTATAATATAGTACAGTGTAAAACTCACCCAGGTGAATTTTCTCTATTTTATTAATAGAGATGTCCGAACTTCGAAAAATCCGGTCCGCGCGAGGATCCGCGGATTTTTGAAAAAATCCGAAAATTCGAAAATCCGCGAGCGGACCCGTTAAAACGTATTAAAATGAAAGTTCGGCAAAATCCGCATTAAAAGTGGTCTAAATAGCCTTGGTAACGTACACTTAACCACTCAGGGACCTGGGTAATGGCCTTAGAAGCACGTATAAATGCCTACAATACCTAAAAAGTACAGTCCGCTAGCGTGACTTTAAAAAAAACGGTATTTTTCGAAAATACGAGGATTCTAACTTTACCAGCCTGTACTTACAAACAGGGCTATGCACTTACAAAATAGATAACTTTACCAGCCTGTACTTACCAGTAGGGCTATGCACTTACAAAAGAGATAACTTTACCAGCCTGTACTTACCAGCAGGGCTGTGCACTTGCAAAAGAGATAACTTTACCAGTCTGTACTTACAAGCAGGGCTATGCACTTACAAAGGGCTAACTTATATAACAGACTACAATAGAATGACTGTTCATTCACTACCACGTCCCAGTAGGAATATAACAGAATACAATAGAATGACTGTTCATTCACTACCACGTCCCAGTAGGAATATAACAGAATACAATAGAATGACTGTTCATTCACTACCACGTCCCAGTAGGAATATAACAGAATACAATAGAAGTAGGAATATAACAGAATACAATAGAATGACTGTTCATTCACTACTACGTCCCAGTAGGAATATAACAGAATACAATAGAATGACTGTTCATTCACTACCACATCCCGGTAGGAATATAACAGACTACAATAGAATGACTGTTCATTCACTACCACGTCCCGGTAGGAATATCTAAAAGACAATAAACAAACTGAACGACTCCCATTAGGATTAACAGAATACAATAGAATGACTGTCATTCACTACCACGTCCCAGTAGGATATACAGAATACAATAGATGACTGTTCATCACTACCACGTCCCGGTAGGAATATAACAGACAATAAATAGAATGAACAATCATCCCAGTAGGAATATAACAGACAATAGACTGGTTCATTCACTACCACGTCCCGTAGGAAATAACACACAACCACATACAAAATGAATACAAACAATGACTGTTCATTCACTACTCCCCACCCTACCCCACAACGAAGTCCCGGTAGGAATATACACCAGACTACGACATCCAACATAATACGTAACTGTTCATTCCCACACGCCAACCCAACCACACCCCCACAAAACCCACTAACCAAGCGTCCCCTCGTGAAGATCACACCACCCAGTGGAATATAACACCGAAAATATAACAAGAATACAATAGAATGAGCATGTTCATCTCAAGCTCTTACCAAGAGGAAACGAAACATAACCTCCCGGTTACAATAGAATGACTGTTCATTCACTACCACGTCCCAGTAGGAATATTACAGAATACAATAGAATATAATATACTGGCTAAAACGTAGCGTCTCGGAGTCAGAGTTCCTTAGTTCTAATTAGAGTAATCAGAGATTTAGCTAACGATTTAAATATCATTTAATAATAACAAAAACAGTGCAAACAATAAACTACAGAAAAATAAAACAGACAAAACACAACACAAGAAACAGTAAAACAAAATGGGATGAAAAAGTTAAAATAATACTTAGTTTCAGTCCTTAATGTACCGGATGAAGTGGAGGAAGTAGATCAGTGAAAGAGTCCAAAGTTACCGGCCCTCAAAATAACTCTTATTAGTCCCAAAATTAGGTGGTAATGGAGAGCTCCTTCTTTAAGTTTCAGAGCCATTCTTATACCCCTGGACAGGGGTGTAACCAGATCATAACACCCAATCAGAGAAATGTGCGGTCTGAGCAAAAGGAGTGTTACACACTTCAGGTGGTCTCCCTGAAACATCTACAAGGTGGCTATCCCTGCAAAATCCTGTATTGCGACAGGTTACCACGCCATAACATGAAAACTTACAAATCCTCATCCCAGGCGGTAAGACAGATTCATATATACCAAATTCAATATGGTTACTGCTTATTAATCCATAAACCAACTAAAAGTGTCTCTGGTGTTCCACACCAAGTAGACCGTGGGTGTTTGGATTCCCATGAAACAGCTTTTACCCCTGAGTCCACTTTTGAAAACTGTTTACAGAAATTATAATCACAGAAAGAGATATGAATCCCAACATATATTCCTAACTAATCTTCTCACATAGTTATGAACTGGGATGAGGTTAGATGAATTTCAATGTTGCTAATTACCTCCTGTAGAGTCAGAGTCTGTTTTAGCAACTGGGCAATATAGAAGACTGGGACCAAAGGATGTTCTTTCATTCTGCTAACTATACATAACAAAGTTACCTGTTGGTATCCCCATTACACAAAATACCTTGTACAGATTTAGAGAATCATATACAATAATACAGATTATACTATAAATCTCTCTATATAAATATACAGTAATCACATGACAAACGTGTAAATAATTAATACATTTTAGCTAAGCAAACTTCACCAGGTTAATAGAAGCTTTGCAGCCAATTAATTAGGAGGTTCTATACATGGGGCTTACCAAGGAATGTGACTAGAGGGCCTTAAAACACCTACAAAGCAAATATACATCACAATTTATTTCCAGTATAAGCAAAAGTAAACAGAACAGGGCAAAACCTCTGTGGTGTGATAAAATTGTTAGTGCTGAGACGTGAAATGCATATTTAGGCCACTCCAGTTAACCGGGTCACTGGTATAAAGAGTAAATTGTATAAAAAAGAAATTAATCAAGCAAAATCTGAATATGTGAAAGGGATAGTACTGAGAAAAGTAAAACAAATCCTAAATTATTTTTAGTAAAATAAATAAATAAATGGGTAGGTCCCTTACTTTGGAGGATGCCAAACTGTTTAATAGTAACAAGGTGAAGGCTGAAATCTTAAACTACTTTGTTACTGTTTACACTAATAAGACACCAGTAAATTAGCATATCCTTTATAATAGATCAACTTCCAGTTCATTTACAACAGAAGATTGGTTGACGCAAGTAGAAGTGTAAAAGAGATTAGACCCCTTGAATGGAAAAATGGACCAATGCCAGGCGGGATTTGTATGTATGTATGTATACATTTATATAACACCTTTAGGGGACTCAGTGATCCCAGGATTCTAAAGGAGAAAAGCAGGATAGATGCCAGACCACTGTAATTAATATTTTGGCTTTCCTTTATATTGGGCGGGTCTTGTTCTGACTAGAGATGGCTGAAATTTTGAAAGTTCGGTCTGTTTTCGAACTTCGAACTATATGGAAAGTTTGAAAACGGACCCATTAAAGTCAATGGGAGTCAAATAGTTAGAAAAGTTCTAAAGAAATACAATTAAAATATCAAAGGTAACTTAATGTAAATGGCTGTGGGACCTGGGAAATGGTCTGCGGTACATGTTCAAATATCCAGGACTTTCGAAAAACTCGATTTTACTCTCACGCTCGCTACTTTCGAGCTCTCACGTTCGAACATTCGATTATTATCTTATCAACAACTCGCGGATTCGATGCTCGCGCCTAGGTATAATAGATTTACTCGTGGATTCGATGCTCGCGTCTAGGTATAATGGAAATTTTACTTGCGGATTCGATGCTCGCGTCTAGGTATAATGGACATTTTACTTGCGGATTCGATGCTCGCGTCTAGGTATAATGGACATTTTACTCGCGGATTCGATGCTCGCGCCTAGGTATAATAGAAATTTTACTCGTGGATTCGATGCTCGCGTCTAGGTATAATGGAAATTTTACTTGCGGATTCGATGCTCGCGTCTAGGTATAATGGACATTACTTGCGGGGATTCGTATGCTCGTGTTAGGTATAATGGACATTTTACTTGCGGATTCGATGCTCGTGTCTAGGTATAATGGACATTTTATTTGCGGATTCGATGCTCGTGTCTAGGTATAGTGGACATTTTACTTGCGGATTCGATGCTCGTGTCTAGGTATAGTGGAAATTTTACTCACAGATTCGATGCTCGCATCTAGGTATAATTGACATTTTACTCGCATATTCGATTCCTCAAACGGTCGAACATTTGATAATTATCGAAAGTCAGGAAAATATCAAAAATCTGGGTCCGGGATAGTTCGATAAAGTCTGAGTCCGTTCGACCTCGAATAGTTCGAGTTCTAGTCCATCTCTAGTTCTAAGCGAATGGCGGATTGTGGAGGTTTATTATAATAGGCCTGTCAGTTTGCTTTCTATGGTAGGAAACCTTTGAGGATATTGGAATGCATTTTATATCACAACATTATAAGAAGGTCCCAGCTTGGCTTCATGAATAATAGATCTTGCCAAACCAATCTGATTATCTTCTATAAAGAGATGATTTATAACCTAGATCTTAAGAGGTCAGTGGGTGTGATTTATTTAGATTTTTGCAAAATAATTCATATATCTCATTTAAGTTGACTTTTTCTTGCCATATTTGCTTGGATTGAGAACTGACTAAAGGATAGATTACCACGTGGGGTTATAAATGGGACTTTTTCTAGTTGGACCACTGTTGTCCGTGGTGTTCCACGGGGATGTGTCCTGGGTCTGCGAGATATTGTGTGAAATTGTCTTTGTAAAGGGAGAAAAGCATTATTCTGTCTCTGTCTAGAGTCATTTTCTATATTAAAGTAGACACATTGTAAACACATTTTAAGGGTACAATACACTGAGAAGAGGAATGTGTTATGAAGGGTTCAATATAGGGATCAAGAGTTCAATAAGGGATCAATATAGGTTTTTTTTATTTGCGAGTGGATATGAAATATATTAGAAGGATCTACAGCTAATTAGTAGGGGAACTTTGCTCTCATAGGGGGGGAGAAAAAGACCTGAGGGAAAATGATTTTCAACTTAACCAATTTTTCACTGTGAGGGCATTAAGGTTGTGAAATGCTCTGCCTGAAAATGACACGTTGGCTGAATTTCTGAACACATTCAAAGAAGGATTAGATGTCTTCTTGAACAAGCAGAATATCCAGGTCTACAGATGTTGACTGTATCCATGTGTGGACATATATTATTGGTGGGAAAATGCATTTTTTGTTCGGTTGCATGGAGGGGTTGAAATGAACGGGAGCAAAGGGAGAGGTGAGACACAGATTTTTGTATCTTTGTGAATGTGCTCTTTCTATTGGGAGAATGCTGTCAGGAGTAACACAAACTGTCCTGTCCTCTCTCTCCAACGCAGGGTATTAAATAAACAATTGATTGAGGGTCGCACTCAAAGACAATGATTTGGGGGGTGATCACCTGAGGAAGGGGGCATGTTTACCCCCCAAAACGTTGAGTTCTGATTTGTGGTCACCAATAAAATTGTAAATCGATTGTTCATTCAATGTTCAACTTAAGTTCCCCTTTTAGCACACTCCTTTTTTTTTAAAGAAAGGAAATATTGCATTCTTTCTCTGTGTTTCCATTCCATTCAATTAATCGTTGCCTTGCTTTTACTTACCAAATAAACTTTTATCTTTGATGTTGACCATCTGTCTAATGTTCCCAGTCTCTTCTGCTTGTTGTAAAAAGTGTTTATGATCTGTAAAGCATTTCTCTTTAATGAGACCAGTGATTTGCACTAGTGTAACCAATCACAGTATCGCAATATTTTTTTCTGTTACTGTGCTCAGAAAAAGTTTACAGAGATTTATATCCGTGCCCTTAAAAAGCTTTGCCTTGCCTTGTCGGCAAGCTTATTATTATTTTTATATATACCAGAGAGTAGAGCTGAACCAAACTGCCGAGATTTGTTCCGATAGCGGCTCAGTGGAATCAGTTGAGTTCTGAATTCTCAATAGATATTTTTCATTTTCGAATGGTATTTTCAAGTTTTGGATAAAAAGTTCAGAGTTTTAAAAAAAATTGTTTCAAAACCGGGGTTCATTACTACCAGAGAGCAAAAATATAAAGTGTTCATAAAAAGGGGATCTTTATATAGATTTATTTAGACATTGGCAGTAAAGTTGATTATGTTGAGCACCAGTGTCCTACAAGAAGAAATTCAATTGGCTGTTTTTAAAGAGAAGGTAAATATATATTTATGACATCTGTGAAATTCTTTATTGGAAATCTCTCACATCCTGATTAAATTCTCAGTCTACGATAAATGATACCATTTCAGGGACACTGAATTCTATGAGATCTCGGCACTGAAGGTTCCCATGTAGCTAAATACTTTTTTGGTGTGTAGCAGTGGAAATATTGAAAATAGTTTCCTTTAATAATTCCAGAGAAATTCTAAAACCCAATTATGTGTCCTTTGTTTACCAAGCTTAAAGGGCAACTCCACCCTCATAAGAACATCTTTTAGAAAGAATGGCCTCGTTAAAATATGTTGATATATCATAGTTTGTCCTATGAATTCATTACTTTATGCCTGCTATGCTTCTGGATGCTTCATGGAAACTGAGTAATTTAGAAACCTGTACTGAGCCTGTACTGAGCCTGGGCATGCTCAGAAGAGGCAGACAGGGGGTTAACATTCAGTCATTGGCTGGGATGTCAACTGTCAAATCCATAACTGACAGTTACTAACTGGAAGAACCAGGAAGCAGAAAGAGGGAAAACACGACATTGTGCAGGATTTCAGGTTAGATTTATAAATTTCGGCTTTCAAACTATTACCGTTTAAGGTTTTGGGGGGTGATTTACCTGTATGTAAGTTTTCATTTTGGGGCTGGACTTTCCCTTTAAGTTATCCCTTCCCAGGGATAGGTCCTCATCCCACACACAGTTTTGAAGGCCCATTTTCTTTTAAGTTTCTTCCAATTACACGCCAGAATTTTACACTCCTCTTCTGGTTTAATCCCAGCACCGTCCTGAACTTCAAAGCGAATGTCTTAAGAACATTAAAAGTTAAGTTATAAATAGTGATGGGCTTATTAACCCACCTTTCCATGTTGCCTGCAACATTTAAGGCTCCTGTCGTTTCCAATTATGGATTTCTGCTGAGACCTAGTTTAGGAGTAAGGAACAGAGATGGCCGAACTCACTCGTTTTCAAACTTCTGATCTTCAGTAAACGTTCAGGAACAAACCCTTTAAAGTCAATGGAAGGAAATAGTTTGAAAAGTGTGGATAAGGTACAGTAAAAATAACAATAGTAACCTACTCTAAAAGGCTGTGGCATCTAGGGAAATGGTCTAGGGAACATGTACATATCACCAAAACCAAAACCAGTGATGTCTGATGAAGGTGTCATGTGACACCAAAATGTTACACATATGGATTGAATAAACACTGCTTGTCTGTTCACTTTTAAGACTGGTGTGCGCTAACTTTAAAAAAAAACTTTAAACTTTTAAACTTTAAAAACTTTAAACTTTTTAAAAAAAACTTTAAAAAAAATCTACGGTGCACCCCAAGATTATTTTTAATAATTCAAAATAAATTACATCAAATGTAATAGTTCAAATAGTTCACTAAAAATGTTAATCAGAGAGAAAATAGGCTACAATGTTCAAAACTGGCATTACCCACACATTTACACTTCCATTCAATATCAATAATGGTTAGGTTGATTAGACAACCTCTAGACCTAGGGGCATAGTTATTAAGGTTAAACTTTTCACCTTCGTTATCGCTGCCTTTTTGCCAAATGTGGACTTTTCGCTATTTATAAAAGCAGTGATAACCAGTGACAAAAAAAGCAAAAAAAAGGCAACAATTATGTAGCTAAAAATTTCAGCACATATGATGGCAAATAGGTAACACTCCCTAGTGGATTTTCAAAGTAGTGTCAAATTGGTTAATACACTCTGAACACCTATCTTTGGTATTTAAAAATAGCCTAACACATGTGGTATTTTTTTCAGCATAAAATATGATAAATAGTGTAAAACTGACCCAGGCAAATTTTCTTTTTTTTTTTTTTATAACAATATGATAAATTGTCTAAAACTTACCCAGGCGAATTTTCTATTTTTTTATTACTACTATATGATAAATAGTGTAAAACTCACCCAAGCGAATTTTCTCTGTTATATTGGGGTATGATAAATAGTGTAAAACTCACCCAGGTGAATGTTCTCTTTTTTATTAATAAGATATGATATATAATGTAAAATAGGATATGATAAATAGTGTAAAACTCACCCAGGTGAATGTTCACTTTTTATTAATAGGATATGGTAAATAGTGTAAAACTCACCCAGGTGAATTTTCTCTGTTTTATTAATGTT
The DNA here is from genome assembly GCA_019447015.1 of Hymenochirus boettgeri. Taxonomy (NCBI): domain Eukaryota; kingdom Metazoa; phylum Chordata; class Amphibia; order Anura; family Pipidae; genus Hymenochirus; species Hymenochirus boettgeri. The sequence goes on along the minus strand of CM033474.1, from coordinate 19,112,980 downwards.
TTATAAAGGATATGATAAATAGTGTAAAACTCACCCAGGGGAATTTCTCATTTTATTAATAGGATACGATAAATAGTGTAAACTCACCCAGGTGAATTTTCTCTATTTTATTAATAGATACGATAATAGTGTAAACTCACCCAGGGGAATTTTCTCTTTTTTATTAATAGGATATGATATAGTGTAAAACTCACCCAGGTGAATTTTCTCTATAACTATGATAGCTGCCATTGGCTAATTTGGATCATGTGGCTTGCTCCGTCTTGAAAAATTTACACGAATTACTCGTTTTTACGTGTATTCTCGTAATTACGAGAATACTCGTAATTACGTGAATCCTCGTAATTACGCGAATCCTCGTAATTACGAGGATCTTCGGTTTTTCCGGATCCCGAAAATATCGTGGATCCTCGTAATTACGGAGATACTCGTATTTTCGAAAATTTTCGTAAAAAAAAAAAAATCCGTAGTTCGGAAGTCCGGAAAGTCCGGAAAGTCCGGAATAATCCGCCGTTCGCGGACGGGAGAAGTCCGCGGCGGACCCGGGTTCGGGTCCGCGAACCGGCCATCTCTAGTTGTAGTAAGTTTTTTAAAGTACACATTTTTATATTTACGTCGCTCGAATGCAAAGGGAGGGCCACCAGCTATTAACAGAACAGACTGTGTGTTGACCGGGGTGCTTGGGTGTGTCATTGTCCTGCATAGTTTGTCGTAATATAATATAATAGAAGTAGCGACTTGAATTTGTAGGTGTCATGGGACGTAATCTGCTGGGGTGACTTTCTAGTGGAAGGGCGATTACACTGGGGAAAAGACGGATCGGCCAGCAAATACCGGGGCAAGTGCTGGCTGTCGATCCTGGTGTTCCCAAACACTTAATGGTGCTATAGAACGTAACGAGAACGAACAGGTCTAAGGGATGCTCCGTGTCCCATGTTGGACAATCGCCCATACACAGTCAAATTGGTTGACCTGTTGGAAAAAAATTTGCCTCCCATCCAATCTTACGCTCCACAGGTCAATGACTATGATCATAGCATCAATGGCCATCTTTAGGTTTGTTTGGCAGGGCAGGGATTGTCAAGACTAGTTGGGGTGGATTTGGGTGGTTGGGTTTTGGAGGTGGGCAGGGTTCATTAGTCTCCATCTCCCAGTGGGAGAGGCAAAGGCCATTGTTTAATAAAATGATTTTTAAAATTCTTTCTATAACATGATGATGAAAATTACTCAGTCCTTTGGGCGATCTGTCCAAAGTTAATTTATTTTTTTGAATTAATTTTTTTTTGAAAAACACAATTTGTCCAGCAAGACCCCTTACAAATGCTGATGATGTGCGCAACAATCGTACTTTTTAAAAGCAAATCAACCAGCATTTTTAAGGCCTTAGGTAAGAAGAATAATCTGAATTTGAATTGAAGCCATTTCATGCATCAACATTTCCCTGATAGGACAAATCTTCTCTGCTTCATTTTAGGGTTAAACAGTTAAATAAATACTGGGACACAGAAGCAATTATTTTGGCATTTGAAATTATAACCTGAAATGGTTAAGAACAGTAGCTTTGTAACAGATGTATTTAAACTAGTGATGAATCCTGGTTTGCATTCGGAATTGCATTTTTCAATTTTTGATAGACAATTTATATTTTTAATAGACATTCTCGATAGACAGTTTTGTTAACGATAGAAAGTTTTGATTTTCTAAAGACAGTTTTAATTTTCGATAACATTTTTTATTTTCGATAGCATTTTGATATTCAATAGACGTTTGGATTTTCGATAGACAGTTTTGGTTAACGATAGAAAGTGTTATTTCGAGACAATTTTAATTTTCGATAGACATTTTATTTTCGATAGACAAGTTTTGATTTTCGATAGACATTTTAATTTTGCGAAAGACATTTTCATTTTCGATAGACAGTTTTGATATTCGATAGACGTTTTGATTTTCGATGACAGTTTTGGTTAACGATAGAAAGTTTTGATTTCGATAGACGTTTGATTTTCGATAGACATTTGATATTCGATAGACCAGTTTTGATTTTCGATAGACAGTTTTTGGTTAACGATAAAGTTTTGATTTTCGATAGACATTTCATTTTCGATAGACAGTTTTTTGATTTTCGATAGACAGTTTTGATTTTCGATAGACAGTTTTGATATTCGATAGACAGTTTTGATTTTCGATAGACCGTTTTGTTTAACGATAGAAAGTTTTGATTTTCGATAGACATTTTTCATTTTTCGATAGACAGTTTTGATTTTCGATAGACAGTTTTGATATTCGATAGACAGTTTTGATTTTCGATAGACAGTTTTGGTTAACGATAGAAAGTTTTGATTTTCGATAGACATTTTCATTTTTCTATGACAGTTTGATTTCGATGACAGTTTTGATTTTCGATAGACAGTTTTGAGTTCGATAAAAGTTTTGAGTTTCGATAGATATTTATTCCTCTATCTCTACCCTAAACTAGTTTAAGATTTACATTTAATTCCGCTTCATAACAAGAAATGGGAACAGGAGACAAAACATTAGCAGGTTTGGGTACCAACTTGTTAAAGGAGACATAAACCTAAAATGTATATTTGCCTGCATGGATTGTATAATTACTAGTAATAACCAATAGCAGTATCACTCACATCTGAAATAAGCTAAATGTGGAGAAATCTTTTTTGATTCGGAAGTTTTTTTAGCTCCAGTAGGAATGGACTAGAACCCAATCGCAATTCAGGGGTACCGAATGCTACATTCGAGAGTTATGGTGAATTCGAGGGTTACCAAATGCAAATCGAGGGCAGTGCAAATTTGAGGGTTATCAAACGCTACATTGGAAGGTTATTGCAAATTCGAGGGCTACCTCTAACTTTGCGATAACCCTTGAATGTAGTGAATACTTATTGTGGAAACTAGAGATGGCCGAACTCACTAGTTTTGTCCATTTTCGGATTCCCGGATCTCGGGAAAATCCCAAAGATCTGAAAATCCGAAACCGCAACGAATTTTCGATAGTTTTCAAATGAAGGAGTTTCGTGTTGATCCGGGTTTGTTTCGGACCCGGATCCCATCTCTAGTGAAAACCCAACAATTGCCCAATCGTCAGGAAGTTTTCGTTATGTATGTTTTCCCCTCCCAGACCTTTCCCAGGTACCAGAGCCATTACAATAAGTTAACCATTGCTATTTAACAACTGTATTTTATAGTACTTCCAAACTTTCCCCCAAATAGACTTTAATGGGTTTGTTTTCGAACTAGATGAACTTTTACTGAAACAAACTGAACTTTAGGAAGTTTGGCCATCTTTACTCCTAAGTGGGTCACAACGAAACCCTGGTTGCACACGCTCAGTGAGTTTTCTAGCACCCTCACCCCTCCAATGCTGTCATGGTGTTACTGGTAACCTACCATGACACCCCTGTGGTTAAGCTTGAGCAAGCAGAAAACCCACTGTAGTGGCATAATGGCAGAAACCTGTTTTTCCCCCAATGTTCCTTTTTATAGAAATCGCTAGATATGAATTAAATCATAAGTTTATCTTTTTATTTGTAGCTGCCTTTTATTTTTTTATCAGTAATCTCTCTATTTTATTTTTCCCCAGTGGTACGACCATGTTCCTTTAGTTTAACATTGACCATAATACAATACTTTTACTCTTTGACTACTGTGCTAAGGAATGCACTTTCTTAGTGAACTTAAATGAGAAACCTAATGGGGATCCAAGAAGTTGGGTTTTTTTCTTTAAACTGGCTATTTTTTAAACAGATCACCAAGCCTTAAAAGACAACTATGCTCACAAAGCCTCCCCCTTGCCTCCTTCTCAACAATGGTGCACATGCGCCTATGTCAGAGATGGGGAGAAGTAAAGAACTGGCTGCAAAATGTTTGACATTTTGACACTCTTCCCAATGCAAAACTGGGGGTGATTTTAGTTTTAAAAGTTCAGTTACGTTCTACTCATATAAACTGCATTGCCAGCATTATTCCAACGATATTTTGTCATATTATTTGCTTTTTTACACGTAGCAAAGATTATTATTGTAATAATAATCTGGTTAGGAGACGACATATGATTTGCAGCATTGGATCATAACTTATTTAAATTATTATGAGAGCAAAAGCACTGAACCTCTATTAATAGTGGATTTATTTATCTAGACAGCAGTGAGAAATAATGAACTTAATAAAAGGTGAAGAGAAAACTGTAGACAAACTGTAATATTAGGAATGGAGGGTGGTTCTAAAAATAGAACAAAACTGAAAAGTTCCTTCTCCGATGGACAAACTGTCCTGTGTTAGTTGGCAGTCATTAGAGAAAAGACTTGGGGGTTCTTTCGCGGATCAGAAAAAGTTCCACCCCAAACCAGGTTGGGGACACTCGAAATGTCAGTCGTTCCGCATAGACATAATCACATTCGGGTTGGAACACATTCCTAGAAGTACTGGAGAATGGGGCTTCATTTAGTTTCTATCACAAAACGTTAAAAAAAAAATGTTTGTAAAGTTTAAGGTTTCCTAATGTGTCCTATAAGCTTATCCTTAACCCTTTCTCTTGCAGATGGCTATTGCATGCCTGAGTGGGATGGAGTGGTTTGCTGGCCTGAAGGTTCCAGATAATATGGTGTCTATACCCTGCCCATTATATCCAAGATTTCAACCATAAGGTAACAGCGAAAATTCTCTCTCTCTCTCTCTTCAATATTAAGCCCATATCCTGTATGTGTACTGTCTACTCGTGCTAATTACTATTTAAATATACAATAATGTTTTTAGTTTGGTTATAGCCTTTATACAAAGAGTGAATGTCAAATAAGAAGACCACTGTGTAATTAACATACAGATAAATAACTAGAATGTGGAGTTTGCTAACAAGAAAAAATCATTTTATGGTTTAGGTAGCTTATTATGGGTCATATTTAAAAAGGTGCAGCATTGCTATGTAACGCCAATTTACAAACCCGCGATCCTAAATTAAAAATGAAAATCCTGAATTTCTGATCTCGTAATTGTACAATCGTGATCCTAATTGTACGTCGTGATCCTAATTGTACAATCGCGATCCGTACAATTATACGATCGCGAACCTAATTGTACGTCCCGATCCTAATTGTACGATGACGATCCTAATTGTACGATCGCGATCCTAATTGAACGATCGCGATCCTAATTGTACGATCATGATCCTAATTGTTCGATCATGATCCTAATTGTATGATCATGATCCTAATTGTGCGATCATGATCCTAATTGTATGTCTAGATCCTAATTGGTGCGATCATATCCTTATTGTATGATTGTGATCCTAATTGTATGATTGTGATCCTAATTGGTATTGTATGGCTGTATATCTATGATACCCCCTGGTATTTCGTTCGAACTTTGCGATATTTGCTTGTATATATCTGGGAACGACTTTGCAATGATGGGTAGGACTGGATAGGCTATGCACAAGGCAAGGCATGCCTTCCCAATTGTATTCCCACTTTTGCCCCTGACTAATTTGGGAGGTAAAGTAATTAGGGATGGCATAGAACTCGAACTCGAACCCGAGTTCGAGCCGAACTGTTCGAGTTCGAACGGACCCGACTTCTCAAACTATCCGGACGCGGACTTTCGATATTTCCCGGACTTCGATGATTTATCGAATGTTCGAACTTTCGAAACGGTCGAATCCGCGAGTAAAATGTACATGGTATCTAGGCGCGAACATCGAATCTGCGAGTAAAGTCTCCTTACACGCCTTAATTTACATTAAGTTACCATTAATATTTTATTGTTTATTTGACTCGAACTTTTCGAACTATTTGCCTCCCATAGACTTAATGGGTCCGTTTCGAACTTTCGAACTTCGAACTTTACAATAGTTCGAATTTCGAAAACGGACCGAACTTTTAATAGTTCGACACTCTCTAATAGTAATACTGTTGTGTTTACAGATGATCACTGACTGTTAAACATTGTTTTTCTGGCAGGTCATGCATATCGAAGGTGTGACATGAATGGAAGTTGGGAGCTAGTACCAGGAAATAACCGGACCTGGCAATTATACAGAATGGCAAATACCGAATAATGAAACAAGAGAGAGGGTAGGATATCACAGTGAATTTCATATTACATAGGAAGTATCATTTTCTAATATTGCCTTCTGGTAACTTACTGCCCCGGAGAGTTTGGCACATTTAATTCATTACCAAAGAAACGGAGACAATTTCTCCGAGGAATATTACCAACCTACTGTAGATAATCTGAATTGGTAAAATAGAGAAAGTAGAAGTTTGGACTACACTCTTGAGTTACATACATTTAAGGCAATCATTTTGGGACAAGATTGTTTTTGAGACTATTTTTTTTTTAATTTGATGTAAAATCCTTAAAAACAAACCTCATGAAACTTTCAGGGAGATTCAATAAAAGTTATCATTAAAAATGGTGATAATTTTGCCCCAACCAATCAGATGTTTATTAACCATTTAAAAGCTAACATCGTTGGTTGGAGCAAATTACACCATTTTTTAACAATAAGAACTTTTATGAATCTCCCTGTTAATAAACTAAATTCATGGTTTCTAAAAGATTTTAAACAGAATGTGCTGTTACAGTACCACTTAATATACATATAATGATAATCTAGCACTTACTCCTCGTAGTATGTATAGTCAGTTCAGACTAAGGATGGGCCGGTTCCGGATCCGACCCGGATCCGCCTCGAATTATCCTGTTCGCGAACGGCGGATTTTCGGATGTTCCGCCTTTCAAACTTATTACGAGATTTTCTCGTATTTTCGAAATTAACGAGGATTTCTCGTATTTTCGAAACTACGTATTTCTAAAATTTTGGAAATTACAATTTCTCGTATTTTTGAAATTTTCGAAATTACGTATTTTCTAAAATTTCGAAAATACGAGAAATCTCGTAATTCGAGGATATTTTTCATTTTAATGGTTCAGCTCGCGGATTTTAGAATTTTCAATTTTTTCGAAAATTCGCGGATCCTCGAGCGACCGATTTTGCGAATTCGGAACATCTCTAGTTCAGATATCTCACCCTGGTGATATAGGAATATCTTTAGGGTGGTGCAACACTTTGCTTATAATAACCTAAATGTATATATATCTGCTGCAAGACATATAGGTACAAAACAAAACACAGAAACGTCAAATCATAACAAAATAGTGGAGACAGACTGATGAGCGGCCATTGTAGAACAAGTAAATTCCTCCTGGGAATTAAAATGGAGAAGGTTATGTCGATTTCTAATAATGTCTTTCGTGCTACAAAACATATTCTGTCACAATCATTTAATGTCACTTCTAAATCCTCTATCTAGCAAATGTCGAGACTATTAGGCTCTGCTGCATTTTCAGGGGGATTTACAAAGTTGCGCAGACTCACTCTTTAATGGGTTAATTAAACCACGCTAAATGGTTTATGATCTGTTAAGAATGACTTTAACCCCTACTTTGTGATGGCTGGGCCAGTTTCGGGCTATTGTCAGAGACCTATTCGGCGGGGCACACGTAAGTATTTAATGCAGCCTAAAGCTAAAGCAAAATATTATAGAATAGGATAGTATACATTTCACAGAGTGCAACTAGTGATCAAATAATATATATGCACAAAAAAATAGAAACCTAGTGCACATCCAATTAATTGACCTTCTCTCTGGATAATTAAAGAAATTAGTTGAATAACTTGGTCAAATTTTTAAGCCCAGCAACTACTTCATGGTTTGCTTTATTCTGCTGGGTCCTAACTTTTAAGGAATAGTTCGCTGCAATAGTGAATTATTCCTTTTCTACATTGATTGAAGCCTGGGAGAAAGGAGCTATGCCTTACCTCCTGTTCTTCAATCAATGTTTGGATAGCCAGGAACGAAGATCTGAAAATCTTAAATTTCACGCGATCCAGCGGGGCCGCTCTGACATTCCGACTGCTTCCTGCTTCTGTTACGCTATACCCGCATGCCCGATATGTCGCGTTTAGTGTGTAACAGAAGCGGAAGCAGTTGGGAATTTCAGAGCGGCCCCGCTGGGATCACGCAAAATTTAAGATTTTCAGAAGTTCGTTCCTGGCTATCCAAGCATCGATTAAGAACAGAGGTAAGCATAGCTCCTTTACCTCCAGGCTTCAATCAATGTAGAAAATGAATAGTTCACTATTGCAGCAACTATTCCTTTAAAGGGCATGTCCACCCCCAAAACTATAACCCCACCCCCCACTACTGGCCCCACCATGTAGGTAGTTTAATCCTTACCTCACATCCCAGCTCCATAAGTTCTCCTGTAGTCCCCCCCAAAGTCCAAAAACTGCCCCACCAGGAGGAAAGCAGAGTCCATATAGGACTCTGCCTGCAACCTGGCCTCCAGGAGAAGTTTGGCATGCGTACTGCAGCCCTTCTCCCCCTCCCTCTCCCTCCCGTTTTGCGATCCCTCCCCCTAGCATAAAACCCTTGACCATGTAATAGTACAACTTCCCCCAGCCCCAACCGCATAAAAATTATTTTAAGAAAGTGACCAAACTCTACTTACCTTCCTTCTCTCCCCGGCATTCGAGACGCCAGCAGCCGCGTCCGTGATTGGCTGCCTCAAATATAAGATTATTTCCCCCCTCGAATAAATAACAATTAATAAACGTATTATTTCATTTTACAGCCCAAACAATAACCTACCGCAAACAGTTTACCCATGTTAATAATATCAGGGAACTGGATACCTTTAAACTTTAGACTTTGTAAGTGGGGGGAAGATAAATAAATGAGTTTACACATCACACGTTCCAGAATATAGTTAAACAGGTAAAAGGTTTAAGTCTGGGAACTAAACACAGATGGGGAATCCAAAAGCCACCTCATGGGGGACATTAATCATCAGTGTGCAAGTTACTTTCTGGTTCCATAGTTACATGTGGTCGGTTAAGTAAAGACACATGTCTATCAGGTCTTTATCCTACACATGTTGTTTACTTTATAAGAGATGATTTAGAGGAAGGAATAAAAAAAAACTGTCTGAAGGCAAATCCAATTTTCATCCGAATGGTTAATAGGGAATAAGCTAAATATTAAATGGTCCTAACTGGATTCTATAGTAACTAACGACTGATACAGTCGCTCTTGAAATAAGGCTAATCTTAGAAATAATCTGTAATTGGCAAATAGGTCACAGAAGGTCAGTCAATAGTTACTTTACAGATCTGGATGAAGCAGAGAGGAGAGAAATTGATCATGTGCAACTGTGTAAAAGTGTCCAGGACACACTCTGGTAGGAGGGCTTTAATTCTCTTTTTAAAAAGTGTCCTTCCTGACTCCAAATGAGGAATCCCTGGATCACTTTATATATAAATAGCTAAGAATTTTATTATTATTATATCATTCTGAAAATAAGCATCCAATCCGTCTTGAAACTATCCAATGTGCCTGCCATCAACCTGTCCAAAGATTTAATATTCTTACTGTAAAGATGTTGCTACTAAATCATTGACATTTAGCTAAGAACAGAACATTTACACTCTTGTAATTGGCATATTGCATACTGCCATTGGATCTCTCTTTATTATATGATTGTTTTTCATTGAATGCCGCAAATCAGAACTACATTAGGAATCACAGTGGAGTTGGGTGGCAGTACGAAGACACAGGCCATAGGCATTCCCTCGGCACTGCTGCCATTAACAGAATGAGAGCTATTCTAGGCATTTCACTTCTTCCTCCTGGGAATTATGCAGCATGGAAAACCTACGTATAACATGGCCCTAACCAATGCAGTTAAAGGCAGTATCCAGCCCACATCCAGTTTCTTTCAACAAGCAAAGTCTCAGAGCTTTCCCAGTTAATTAACAATTAATTCTGTTAAAGTGCATTATATGGGAATAGCCACCTCTGGGTAACTAGAAGTGTCCACGTCTAACTTGCATCACGTGGAGAATAAATAGTGTTTAGTGTTGAAAAGGATTTTCTTTTCCTTTCTAAACATTTTAACAGCAACTGGAGAGAAGTTTAATTCACAATCTAATGTGATAATGAAGGAGGATACTGTTAATTAAGTGTGGCGTTTAGCAAATTAATGAAATCTAAAGATAACACACTGAAATGTTTCTGTAAACAAAGGTTTACTGAATCTGTCTTCTATTAGGAACTGGGTGATTATTGAGTTCATCTAATGTAAACAGATAGGATGGTGTGATTTCCAAAGAACCTATTCCTTATTCTGAAAACATCTTGTTCAATGGGACATTGGTAGAACATCTAAATGAATGTAATAGCCTTATGTTTGTGTCCTCAAGGAACCTGATCCTTATTTCTGAAGAACATCTTGTTCAATGGGACATTGGTAGAAAAACTCTAAATGAGAATGTAATAGCCTTAGATGGTTTGTCCTACACAACTGCAGATATTGTATCATTGCTTGTTATGCAAAACTGTTTATATTAATTCCAATTCCATTTGACCCTGTGAGTTTACATTTTAAGGGCAACTGTGGTCTCAAAACAAGTTAGGGTTAAATGAAAGCCTGCAGTATGTCCTTTAAAATGAGCTGACATTACATTGGGGTGAATGTTTTAAACCTCCTGCTTCCGTAGTTTGAGTGACATCACCTTGCCTCTACCCCGCCTGGCTGCCCCAGGGGAGAAGCATGCTCAGTTAAGGTTTAATGCTGGGGAATCAAAAATAGCTGGGGGAAAAAAATGGCAGTTGAGAAGGAGAGCCTATTAATGCAGGCTGAGGCTGGTCACATGACTACAAGCGGGTCACATGGCTGAAACAGGAAGTGTTTAAGCAGTGTTTAAGCAGTATATTGCTGAAGCTTTCAAGCATAAACCTATTACAAATTTTATCTAGGGATGTGATTTAGGTTTTATTTTAAAGGTACGATGGATGGGTTTTCATATAATCCTTACTAGTTTGGAAGAATTGAGAGCACAGTTACCCTTTAAGCACATCTTGCAAAACCCCATTCTAAGATGGCATTTTACGTAAGCATACAATGTGCCTTCTCTCATTAATGACTTGTCCTCTATATATTTCATTCATAGATAAGGGAAATTCCTAGAAATGGGTTTTGGGTCCCAAAGTCCCCTAGGCTATAATAGAATTTTGTTTGAAGAGTGGGCATGATATTGTCATTGTCAATCATACAGTATAAATGGTCATTTTGTAAACTTTCCATTCTGAATGTTACATTGCCATTGTCAACATCAAACCTTTTAAGATAGTGTCCAACTCTTCTGTGGCCTCTAATAATTCATAGGTAAGATTGCATTGTCCAATAGGCTATAAATTATATTCCTATAAAAGGTACTGAGCTACAGCATTTGCTCTGTTACCCCTACTGTATATAAATTCCTGCAGTGTTGGAGAAACAGGTAAATGTCTTATCATTGGATGAATTCCCACAGATATCAGTAGTGGGAGGGCAGACCTTTCTGCACAACCAACCACAATATCCCAATATTTAAGCCTGCAATGTGTCTACCACATTGACATACACCATGCTGTGTTTCTCACGAACAGATCGCAAGACATGGCCGAAAGCACACAGAAACGCACAAGAGACGTACTAGTGTGGTCTAGCCTTTAGTTATCTTAACATTACAATGTAGGAAACCCAGAAGCCACCCTTTAATCAACACATGTAAAAGTTGGTGTACATAATGTATCAAAAAGCTCTATATCCTGACAGCATCACTTGTATTACATGGCGGCTCGGGTGTATTAACCCGAGTCATGCGCTTTCAATAATCCATATCCTTATGGAAAGCATTGTACATCCTTCTCCTGTCGAATTCGGATGGGTAGAGATATGTACACAAAACCAAATTGGACTCACCCTCATCTCGGGTGGTCAAGGTGCCTCACGCCCTGGACCCTTCGCTATCGGTCCTGCAGTCACTTTCCACAGATTCCGGCTATGTTTGGGCTGTTAGTGTGCGACTCCTTACACCAAACTCCACATGCGACCAAGTTTTCAATAAAAACTTCAATCCTTTATTTCAACATTAAAACTGATTACAGACAAACAGGCTAACCGGCCTGACGCGTTTCGAACTACCACACGTTCTTATTCATAGGCTACATTGCAAACTAGAGGGGGTTTAAAAAGGTGAGCATGTGGTAATTTAGTTCCTTAATTGGATGCTCCGTCACACCTCCGTATCACCTCAATCAGAGTGTGGTGTAAGGAGTCTCACACAAATAGCCGCAAATAGCCAGAATCTGTGAAAGCTAACCTTAGTTACTCTTACGATTGCGAACTGCTCCCATCAGGTGGGATGATGGAGATTTTACCAATCCAGTGGTGGACTGAAAACAGTTGGGAATGTACATTAGAAAAATCATGTATGTTTGTAAAGATGTGAAATGAGAGATGTTTGTCCCAATTGGTATAGAACCACAGGGAAAGATACACTATTAGACCCTATCATCACTAATAATCCTGATTTACTTGTTAATATTGGTGTGGGTACACAGGAAATTGTGATCATATATTGTTACCTTTGGGATCTTGTTGCACGGCCATAATTGTGGCGGGGGCACTACAACCCTCAGCCCGGGGGCGCTCTGAGCACGCTTAGCTCACTGCGACAAAACTTGACTGAGAGTTGATAATTTATCATAAACCATCAGTAACTGCCACTTATGTTACAGGTACTCAAACCTACCTAGCATCACAGCTGTACAATTAAACTAATAATAATAACTGTTCATTCACTACCACGTCCCGGTAGGAATAAAACAGAATACAATAGAATGACTGTTCATTCACTCCCACTCCCAGTAGGAATAACAGATTACTAGAATGAAGTCATTCACTACCACTCCCAAGGATATAACAGACTACAATAGAATGACTGTTCATTCACTACCACGTCCCGTTAGGAATATAACAGAATCAATAGAATGACTGTTCATTCACTACCACGTCCCAGTAGAATATAACAGATTACAATAGAATGAATGTTCATTCACTACCACGTCCAGTGGAATATAACAACTACAATAGAATGACTGGTCATTCACTACCACGTCCCAGTGGAATATAACAGAATACAATAGAATGACTGTTCATTCACTACCATGTCCCGGTAGAATATAACAGAATACAATAGAATGACTGTTCATTCACTACCACTTCCCAGTAGGAATATAACAGAATACAATAGAATGACGGTTCATTCACTACCACGTCCCGGTAGGAATATAACAGAATACAATAGAATGACTGTTTCATTCACTACCACCGTCCCAGTAGGAATATAAACAGACTACACATAGAATGACTGTTCATTCACTACCACGTCCCAGTAGGAATATAACAGAATACAATAGAATGACTGTTCATTCACTACCACGTCCCAGTAGGAATATAACAGAATACAATAGATGTACTGTTCATTCACTACCACGCCCAGTAGGATATAACAGAACTACAATAGAATGACTGTTCATTCACTACCACGTCCCAGTAGGAATATAACAAATACAATAGAATGACTGTTCATTCACTACCACGTCCAGTAGGAATATACAAATACAATAGAATGACTGTCATTCACTACCACGTCCCGGTAGGAATATAACGATACATAGAAACTGTTCATTCACTATCACTACCACGTCCGGTAGGATATAACAGAATAAATAGAATGAGTTCATATCACTACCACGTCCAGTAGATATAACAGAATCCAATAGAATGACTGTTCATTCACTACCACGTCCCCCGCAGTGGAATATAACAGATACAATAGAATGACTGTTCATTCACTACCACGTCCCGTAGGAATATACCAGAATACAATAGAATGACGTTCATTCACTACCCACGTCCAGTAGGAATATAACAGAATACAATAGAATGACTGTTCATTCACTACCACGTCCCAGTAGGAATATAACAGAATACATAGAATGACTGTTCATTCACTACCTACACGTCCCGGTATGAATATAACAGAATACAATAGAATGACTGTTCATTCACTACCACTTCCCGTAGGAATATAACAGACTACAATAGATGACTGTTCATTCACTACCACGTCCCGGTAGGAATATAACAGAATACAATAGAATGACTGTTCATTCACTACCACGTCCCAGTAGGAATAACAGATACAATAGAATACGTTCATTCACTACCACGTCCAGTAGGAATATAACAAATACAATAGATGACTGTTCATTCACTACCACGTCCCTGTAGGAATATAACAGAATACAATAGAATGACCGTTCATTCACTACCACGTCCCATAGGAATATAACAGAATACAATAGATGACTGTTCATTCACTACCACGTCCCGTAGGAATATAACAGAATACAATAGAATGACTGTTCATTCACTATCACTTCAGTAGGAATATTACGAATACAATAGAATGACCGCTCATTCACTACCACGTCCCGTAGAATATAACAGACTACAACAGAAGGACCGTTCATTCACTACCACGTCCCAGTAGGAATATAACAGAATACAATAGAATGACTGTTCATTCACTACCACGTCCCGTAGGAAATAACGAATACAATAGAATGACTGTTCATTCACTACTACGTCCCAGTAGGAATATAACAGATACAATAGAATGACTGTTCATCACACCACATCCCGGTAGGAATATAACAGACTACAATAGAATGACTGTTCATTCACTACCACGTCCCGGTAGGATATACAGAATACAATAGAATGACTGTTCATCACTACTACGTCCAGTAGGAATATACAGAATACAGAAATGACTGTTCATTCACTACCACGTCCCAGTAGGAATATTACAGAATACAATAGAATATAATATACTGGCTAAAACTAGCGTCTCGGGTCAGAGTTCCTTAGTTCTAATTGAGTATCAAGATTTAGCTAACGATTTAAATATCATTTAATAATAACAAAAACAGTGCAAACAATAAACTACAGAAAAATAAAACAGACAAACCACCACACAAGAACAGTAAAACAAAATGGGATGAAAAGTTAAATATACTTAGTTTCAGTCCTTAATGTACCGGATGAAGTGGAGGAAGTAGATCAGTGAAAGAGTCCAAAGTTACCGGCCCTCAAAATAACTCTTATTAGTCCCAAAATTAGGTGGTAATGGAGAGCTCCTTCTTTATAGTTTCAGAGCCATTCTTATACCCCTGGACAGGGGTGTAACCAGATCATAACCCAATCAGAGAAATGTGCGGTCTGAGCAAAAGGATGTTACACACTTCAGGTGGTCTCCCTGAAACATCTACAAGGTGGCTATCCCTGCAAAATCCTGTATTGCGACAGGTTACCACGCCATAACATAAAACTTACAAATCCTCATCCCAGGCTGTAGACAGATTCATATACCAAATTCAATATGGTTACTGCTTATTAATCCATAAACCAACTAAAAGGTCCTCTGGTGTTCCACACCAAGTAGACCGTGGGGTTTGGATTCCCTGAAACAGCTTTTACCCCTGAGTCCCACTTTTGAAAACTGTTTACAGAATTATAATCACAGAAAGAGATATGACTCCCAACATATATTCCTAACTAATCTTCTCACATAGTTATGAACTGGGATGAGGTTAGATGAATTTCAATGTTGCTAATTACCTCCTGTAGAGTCAGAGTCGGTTTTAGCAACTGGGCAATATAGAAGACTGGGACCAAAGGATGTTCTTTCATTCTGCTAACTATACTAACAAAGTTACCTGTTGGTATCCCCATTACACAAAATACCTTGTACAGATTTAGAGAATCATATCAATAATCATATTATATATAATCTCTCTATATAAATATATACAGTAATCACATGACAAACGTGTAAATAATTAATACATTTTAGCTAAGCAAACTTCACCAGGTTATGAAGCTTTGCAGCCAATTAATTAGGAGGTTCTATACATGGGGCTTACCAAGGAATGTGACTAGAGGGCCTTAAAACACCTACAAAGCAAATATACATCACAATTTATTTCCAGTATAAGCAAAAGTAAACAGAACAGGGCAAAACCTCTGTGGTGTGATAAAATTGTTAGTGCTGAGACGTGAATGCATATTTAGGCCACTCCAGTTAACCGGGTCACTGGTATAAAGAGTAAATTGTATAAAAAAGAATTAATCAGCAAATCTGAATATGTGAAAGGGATAGTACTGAGAAAAGTAAAACAAATCCTAAATTATTTTTAGTAAAATAATAAATAAATGGGTAGGTCCCTTACTTTGGAGGATGCCAAACTGTTAATAGTAACAAGGTGAAGGCTGAAATCTTAACTACTTTGTTACTTGTTTACACTAATAAGACCCCAGTAAATTAGCATATCCTTTATAATAGATCAACTTCCTTTCATTTACAACAGAAGATTGGTTGACGCAATAGAAGTGTAAAAGAGATTAGACCCCTTGAATGGAAAAATGGACCAATGCCAGCGGGATTTGTATGTATGTATGTATACATTTATAAACACCTTTAGGGGACTCATGATCCCAGGATCTAAGGAGAAAAGCAGATAGATGCCAGACCACTGTAATTAATATTTTGGCTTTCCTTTATATTGGGCGGGTCTTGTTCTGACTAGAGATGGCTGAAATTTTGAAAGTTCGGTCTGTTTTCGAACTTCGAACTTATGAAAGTTTGAAAACGGACCCATTAAAGTCAATGGGAGTCAATAGTTAGAAAAGTTCTAAAGAAATACAATTAAAATATCAAAGGTAACTTAATGTAAATGGCTGTGGACCGGGAAATGGTCTGCGGTACATGTTCAAATATCCAGGACTTTCGAAAAACTCGATTTTACTCTCACGCTCGCTACTTTCGAGCTCTCACGTTCGAACATTCGATTATTATCTTATCAACAACTCGCGGATTCGATGCTCGCGCCTAGGTAATAGAAATTTACTCGTGGATTCGATGCTCGCGTCTAGGTATAATGGAAATTTTACTTGCGGATTCGATGCTCGCGTCTAGGTATAATGGACATTTTACTTGCGGATTCTATGCTCGCGTCTAGGTATAATGGACTTTTAATCGCGGATTCGATCTCGCGCCTAGGTATAATAGAAATTTTACTCGTGGATTCGATGCTCGCGCCTAGGTAAAATGGAAATTTTACTTGCGGATTCGATGCTCGCGTCTAGGTATAATGGACATTTTACTGCGATTCGATGCTCGCGTCTAGGTATAATGGACATTTTACTTGCGATTCGATGCTCGTGTCTAGGTATAATGGACATTTTACTTGCGGATTCGATGCTCGTGTCTAGGTATAATGGACATTTTATTTTGCGATTCGATGCTCGTGTCTAGGTATAGTGGACATTTTACTTGCGGATTCGATGCTCGTGTCTAGGTATAGTGGAAATTTTACTCACAGATCGATGCTCGCATCTAGGTATAATTGACATTTTACTCGCATATTCGATTCCTCAAACGGTCGAACATTTGATAATTATCGAAAGTCAGGAAAATATCAAAAATCTGGGTCCGGGATAGTTCGATAAAGTCTGAGTCCGTTCGACCTCGAATAGTTCAGTTCTAGTCCATCTCTAGTTCTAAGCGAATGGCGGATTTGGAGTTTTTATAATAGGCCTGTCAGTTTGCTTTCATGGTAGGAAACCTTTGAGGATATTGGAATGCATTTTATATCACACATTATAAGAAGGTCCCAGCTTGGCTTCATGAATAATAGATCTTGCCAAACCAATCTGATTATCTTCTATAAAGAGATATTTATAACCTAGATCTTAAAGGTCAGTGGGTGTGATTTTTTAGATTTTTGCAAAATATTCATATATCTCATTTAATTGACTTTTTCTGCCATATTTGCTTGGATTGAGAACTGACTAAAGGTATATTACCACGTGGTTATAAATGGGACTTTTTCTAGTTGTGACCACTGTTGTCCGTGGTGTTCCACGGGGATTGTCCTGGGTCTGCAGATATTGTGTTGAAATTGTCTTTGTAAAGGGAAAAAGCTTATTCTGTCTCTGTCTAGAGTCATTTTCTATATTAAAGTAGACCACTTGTAAACACATTTTAGGGTACAATACACTGAGAAGAGAATGTGGTTATGAAGGGTTCAATATAGGGATCAAGAGTTCAATAAGGGATCAATATAGGTTTTTTTTTGGCGAGTGGATATGATATATATAGAGGATCTACAGCTAATTAGTAGGGGAACTTTGCTCTCATGGGGGGGAGAAAAAGACCTGAGGGAAAATGATTTTCAACTTAACCAATTTTTCACTGTGAGGGCTTAAGGTTGTGAAATGCTCTGCCTGAAAATGACACGTTGGCTGAATTTCTGAACACATTCAAAGAAGGATTAGATGTCTTCTTGAACAAGCAGAATATCCAGGTCTACAGATGTTGACTGTATCCATGTGTGGCATATATTATTGGTGGGAAAATGCTTTTTTGTTCGGTTGCATGGAGGGGTGTAAATGAACGGAGCAAAGGAGAGGTGAGACACAGATTTTGTATCTTTGTGAATGTGCTCTTTCATGGGAGAATGCTGTCAGAGTAACACAAACTGTCCTGTCCTCTCTCTCCAACGCAGGGTATTAAATAACAATTGATTGAGGGTCGCACTCAAGACAATGATTTGGGGGGTGATCACCTGAGGAAGGGGGCATGTTTACCCCCAAACGTTGAGTTCTGATTTGTGGTCACCAATAAAATTGTTTCGATTGTTCATTCAATGTTCAACTTAAGTTCCCCTTTTAGCACACTCCTTTTTTTTTAAAGAAAGAAATATTGCATTCTTTCTCTGTGTTTCCATTCCATTCAATTAATCGTTGCCTTGCTTTTACTTACCAATAAACTTTTTATCTTGATGTTGACCATCTGTCTAATGTTCCCAGTCTCTTCTGCTTGTTGTAAAAAGTGTTTTGATCTGTAAAGCATTTCTCTTTAATGAGACCAGTGATTTGCACTAGTGTAACCAATCACAGTATCGCAATATTTTTTTCTGTTACTGTGCTCAAAAAGTTTACAGATTTATATCCGTGCCCTTAAAAAGCTTTGCCTTGCCTTGTCGGCAAGCTTATTATTATTTTTATTATACCAGAGAGTAGAGCTGAACCAACTGCCGAGATTTGTCCGATAGCGGCTCAGTGGAATCAGTTGAGTTCTGAATCTCAATAGATATTTTTCATTTTCGAATGGTATTTTAAGTTTTGGATAAAAAGTTCAGAGTTTTAAAAAAAATTGTTTCAAAACCGGGGTTCATTACTACCAGAGCAAAAATATAAGTGTTCATAAAAGGGGATCTTTATATAGATTTATTTAGACTTGGCAGTAAAGTTGATTATGTTGAGCACCAGTGTCCTACAAGAGAAATTCAATTGGCTGTTTTTAAGAGAAGGTAAATATATTTATGACATCTGTGAAATTCTTTATTGGAAATCTCTCACATCCTGATTAATTCTCAGTCTAACGATAAATGATACCATTTCAGGGACACTGAATTCTATGAGATCTCGGCACTGAAGGTTCCCATGTAGCTATACTTTTTTGGTGTGTAGCAGTGAAATATTGAAAATAGTTTCCTTTAATAATTCCAGAGAAATTCTAAAACCCAATTATGTGTCCTTTGTTTACCAAGCTTAAAGGGCAACTCCACCCTCATAAGAACATCTTTTAGAAAGATGGCCTCGTTAAAATATGTTGATATATCATAGTTTTGTCCCTATGAATTCATTACTTTATGCCTGCTATGCTTCTGATCGCATGGAAACTGAGTATTTAGAAACCTGTACTGAGCCTGTACTGACCTGGGCATGCTCAAAGAGGCAGACAGGGGGTTAACATTCAGTCATTGGCTGGGATGTCAACTGTCAAATCCATAACTGACAGTTACTAACTGGAGAACCAGGAAGCAGAAAGAGGGAAAACACGACATTGTGCAGGATTTCAGGTTAGATTTATAAATTTCGGCTTTCAAACTATTACCGTTTAAGGTTGGGGGGGTGATTTACCTGTATGTAAGTTTTCATTTTGGGGCTGGACTTTCCCTTTAAGTTACCTTCCCAGGGATAGGTCCTCATCCCACACACAGTTTTGAAGGCCCATTTTCTTTTAAGTTTCTTCCAATTACACGCCAGAATTTTACACCCCTCTTCTGGTTTAATCCCAGCACCGTCCTGAACTTCAAAGCGAATGTCTTAAGACATTAAAAGTTAAGTTATAAATAGTGATGGGCTTATAACCCACCTTTCCATGTTGCCTGCAACATTTAAGGCTCCTGTCGTTTCCAATTATGGATTTCTGCTGAGACCTAGTTTAGGAGTAAGGAACAGAGATGCCGACTCACTCGTTTTCAAACTCTGATCTTCAGTAAACGTTCAGGAACACCCCTTAAAAGTCAATGGAAGAAATAGTTTGAAAAGTGTGGATAAGTACAGTAAAAATAACAATAGTAACCTACTCTAAAGGCTGTGGCATCTAGGGAATGGTCTAGGGAACATGTACATTCACCAAAACCAAAACCAGTGATGTCTGATGAAGGTTGTCATGTGACACCAAAATGTTACACATATGGATTGAATAAACACTGCTGTCTGTTCACTTTTAAGACTGGTGTGCGCTACTTTAAAAAAAACTTTAAACTTTTAAACTTTAAAAACTTTAAACTTTTTAAAAAAAACTTTAAAAAAATCTACGGTGCACCCCAAGATTATTTTAAAATATTCAAAATAAATTACATCAAATGTAATAGTTCAAATAGTTCACTAAAAATGTTAATCAAGAAAATAGGCTACAATGTTCAAAACTGGCATTACCCACACATTTACACTTCCATTCAATATCATAATGGTTAGGTTTATAGACAACCTCTAGACCTAGGGGCATAGTTATTAAGGTTAAACTTTTCACCTTCGTTATCGCTGCCTTTTTGCCAATGGGGACTTTTCGCTATTTTAAAGCAGTGATAACCAGTGACAAAAAAAAGCAAAAAAAGGCAACAATTATGTAGCTAAAAATTTCAGCACATATGATGGCAAATAGTGTAACACTCCCTAGTGGATTTTCAAAGTAGTGTCAATTGGTTAATACACTCTGAACACCTATCTTTGGTATTTAAAAATAGCCTAACACATGTGGTATTTTTTTCAGCATAAAATATGATAAATAGTGTAAAACTGACCCAGGCAAATTTTCTTTTTTTTTTTTTTATAACAATATAAATTGTCTAAACTTACCCAGGCGAATTTTCTATTTTTTTATTACTACTATATGATAAATAGTGTAAAACTCACCCAAGCGAATTTTCTCTGTTATATTGGGGTATGATAAATAGTGTAAAACTCACCCAGGTGAATGTTCTCTTTTATTAATAAGATATGATATATAATGTAAAATAGGATATGATAAATAGTGTAAAACTCACCCAGTGTGATGTTCACTTTTTATTAATAGGATATGGTAAATATGTGTAAAACTCACCCAGGTGAATTTTCTCTGTTTTATTAATAGGATATGATAATAGTGTAAACTACCCAGGGGAATTGTCTCTATTTTATTAATAGGATACGATAAATAGTGTAAAACTCACCCAGGTGAATTTCTCTATTTATTAATAGGATACGATAAATAGTGTAAAACTCACCCAGGGGAATTTTCTCTTGTTTTATTAATAGGATGATGAATAGTGTAAAACTCACCCAGGTGAATTTTCTCTATTTTATTATAGGATCGATAATAGTGTAAAACTCACCCAGGTGATTTTCTCTATTTTATTAATAGGATATGATAAATAGTGTAAAACTCACCCAGGTGATTTCTAAATTTTATTAATAGGATATGATAATAGTGTAAAACTCACCCAGGTGAATTCTCTATTTTATTAATAGGATACGATAAATAGTGTAAAACTCACCCAGGTGAATTTTCTCTATTTATTAATAGGATATGATAAATAGTGTAAACCTCCCCGGTGAATTTCTAAATTTTATTAATGGATATGATAAATAGTGTAAAACTCACCCAGTGAATTTTCTCTATTTTATTAATAGGATACGATAATATTGTAAACTCACCCAGGTGAATTTTCTCTATTTTATTAATAGGATACGATAAATAGTGTAAAACTCACCCAGGTGAATTTTCTCTATTTTTAATAGGATATGATAAATGTGTAAAACTCACCCAGGTGAATTTTCTCTATTTTATTAATAGGATACGATAAATAGTGTAAAACTCACCCAGGTGAATTTTCTCTATTTTATTAAGGATATGATATAAATAGTGTAAAACTCACCCAGGTGAATTTTCTAAATTTTATTAAAGGATATGATAATAGTGTAAAACTCCCCCCAGGTGAATTTCTCTCGTTTTATTAATGATATGATAAATAGTGTAAACTCACCCAGGGGAATTTTCTCTATTTTATTAATAGGATACGATAAATAGTGTAAAACTCACCCAGGTGAATTTTCTCTATTTTATTAATAGGATATGATAAATAGTGTAAAACTCACCCAGGTGAATTTTCTAAATTTTATTAAGATATGATAAATAGTGTAAAACCCACCCGGTGAATTTTCTCTATTATATTAATAGGATATGATAAATAGTGTAAAACTCACCAGGATATGATAAATAGTGTAAAACTCACCCCAGGTGAATTTTCTCTATTTTATTAATAGGATATGATAAATAGTGTAAAACCCCCAGGTGAATTTCCTCTATTATATTAATAGAATGATAAATAGTGTAAAACTCACCAGGATATGATAATAGTGTAAACTCACCCAGGTGAATTTCTCTCTAAACTTTTAAACTTTAAAAACTTTAAACTTTTAAAAAACTTTAAAAAAAACTCTCGCGTGCACCCCAAGATTATTTTTAATAATTCAAAATAAATTACATCAAATGTAATAGTTCAAATAGTTCACTAAAAAGTTAATCAGAGAGAAAATAGGCTACAATGTTCAAAACTGGCATTACCCACACATTACACTTCCATTCAATATCAATAATGGTTAGGTTGATTTATTAATAGGATGATAAATAGTGTAAAACTCACCCGGGGAATTTCTAAATTTTATTAATAGAATATGATAATAGTGTAAAACTCACCCAGGTGAATTTCTCTATTTTATTAATAGGATACGATGAATAGTGTAAAACTCACCCATGGAATTTTCTCTATTTTATTAATAGGATATGATAAATAGTGTAAAACTCACCCGGTGAATTTTCTAAATTTTATAATAGGATATGATAAATAGTGTAAAACTCACCCAGTGAATTTTCTCTTTTTATTAATAGGATAGATAAATAGTGTAAAACTCACCCAGGTGAATTTTCTCTATTTTATTAATAGGATGATAAATAGTGTAAAACTCACCCAGGTGAATTTCTCTATTTTATTAATAGGATATGATAAATAGTGTAAAACTCACCCAGGTGAATTTTCTCTATTTTATTAATAGGATACGATAAATAGTGTAAAACTCCCCCGGTGAATTTTCTCTATTTTATTAATAGGATATGATAAATAGTGTAAAACTCACCCGGTGAATTTTCTAAATTTTATTAATAGGATATGATAAATAGTGTAAAACTCACCCAGTGAATTTTCTCTGTTTTATTAATAGGATAGATAAATGTGTAAACTCACCCAGGGAATTTTCTCTATTTTATTAATGATACGATAAATAGTGTAAAACTCACCCAGGTGAATTTTCTCTATTTTATTAATAGGATATGATAAATGTGTAAACTCACCCAGGTGAATTTTCTAAATTTTATTAATAGGATATGATATAGTGTAAAACCCACCCAGGTGTATTCTCTATTATATTAATAGGATATGATAAATAGTGTAAAACTCACCAGGATATGATAAATAGTGTAAAACTCACCCAGGTGAATTTTCTCTATTTTATTAATAGAGATGTCCGAACTTCGAAAATCCGGTCCGCGCGAGGATCCGCGGATTTTGAAAAAATCCGAAAATTCGAAAATCCGCGAGCGACCCGTTAAAACGTTTAAAATGAAAGTTCGGCAAATCCGCATTAAAAGTGGTCTAAATAGCCTTGGTAACGTACACTTAACCACTCAGGGACCTGGGTAATGGCCTTAGAAGCACTTATAAATGCCTACAATACCTAAAAAGTACAGTCCGCTAGCGTGACTTTAAAAAAAACGGTATTTTCGAAAATACGAGGATTCCCGTAAAAACGAGGATTTCCGTAAAAACAGGCTTTCCGTAACTATGATAGCTGCCATTGGCTAATTTGGATCAATGTGGCTTGCTCCGTCTTGAAAAATTTACACGAATTGCTCGTTTTTACGTGTATTCTCGTAATTACGAGAATACTCGTAATTACGTGAATCCTCGTAATTACGCGAATCCTCGTAATTACGAGGATCTTTGGTTTTTCCGGATCCCGAAAATATCGTAGATCCTCGTAATTACGGAGATACTCGTATTTTCGAAAATTTTCGTAAAAAAAAAAAATCCGTAGTTCGGAAGTTCGGAAGTCCGGAAAGTCCGGAATAATCCGCCGTTCGCGGACGGGAGAAGTCCGCGGCGGACCCGGGTTCGGGTCCGCGAACCGGCCATCTCTATTTATTAATAGGATATGATAAATAGTGTAAAACCCACCCAGGTGAATTTTCTCTATTATATTAATAGGATATGATAAATAGTGTAAAACTCACCAGGATATGATAAATAGTGTAAAACTCACCCAGGTGAATTTTCTCTAAACTTTTAAACTTTAAAAACTTTAAACTTTTTAAAAAAAACTTTAAAAAAAACTCTACGGTGCACCCCAAGATTATTTTTAATAATTCAAAATAAATTACATCAAATGTAGTAAAAAGTGCTAAGTATTGAGTTTGTTTGTGTGTTTTTTTTTTTTTTTTTTTTTTAAAAAATTTTATGTAATAGGATATGTAAATAGTGTAAAAGCTCGACTCCTAGTGTGAATTTCGTCTATTATGATTAGTAGGGAGATTATGGATAAATAGTGAGTGAAAACTCACTCCTTTATTTGAGTGGGGGGGAGTTGGTGTCGTTTGTTTGATGGTTGGTAGTTTGTATTGAAGTTTTGGGATTCGGTATCTGGATAAATAGTGTAAAACTCACCCAGGTGAATTTTCTCTATTTTATTAATAGGATATGATAAATAGTGTAAAACTCACCCAGGTGAATTTTCTAAATTTTATTAATAGGATATGATAAATAGTGTAAAACCCACCCAGGTGAATTTTCTCTATTATATTAATAGGATATGATAAATAGTGTAAAACTCACCAGGATATGATAAATAGTGTAAAACTCACCCAGGTGAATTTTCTCTATTTTATTAATAGGATATGATAAATAGTGTAAAACTCACCCAGAGGAATTTTCTCTATTTTATTAATAGGATATGATAAATAGTGTAAAACTCACCCAGATGAATTTTCTCTATTTTATTAATAGGACATTTTTAGAATTGCTTATATTTAGCAAACTACAGCTAATTATCTAACCAGTTCCATTAATATGGGAACATACCCTAGTGCTGTGTAAGAAATAGTCATGTTAATGGAACATTCCAGTAAGTAATGATGTTTGGTGAAAATTCTGGTAAAACTGCAAAAAATGCAACAAAAGGCAGAAAAGGGGCAAAAAGGCGAAATTTCACATATTTATAAATAGCTTTAAATAAAAAAAGTGACAAAAATAGCTCTGAAATTTTACCCTCTCTGGTCTGGTAATGGCTGACGCTAGATACCAGACTTAACACAATGAATAACGCGAAATTACCATCACACATCGCTGCAGCGTTACTTTTCCGTGAAAACTAGCATTTTTATAAATATCGCTCTTTTTCATTGTGATGTTTTGCGATAGCAAAATTGCGAAAACAGCGATCATTTTTAAATATTCCCCAAATCAATCAGTTTTTCCAGCAAGGACAAAAACATATTTGTCCTTCAAAGTCCTGTGAGGAAGAACTACGCAACAAGGTATATATTTATTTTTGTTCCGTCCCTTGACACCAGATACATATTGTGTGTTGACTCAGCTTTTAGTATAAAAAGAAGTAATCTCAAGGTCAGCAAATTGTACACCCACAAAGGTGTGCGTGAGACTTTATTATAAATGTGTACTTATATTTTGCTTTTTAAACAAACTACATGTCGTTGTCATTCTTTTTGTACATCACAACACTCATTTATTTTTCTAAGTGCTTTGAGAGTTCAGTAAATAAAAAATGTTTGCAGTTTGATTTAAAGAAACATTATTTATGAGGGACATTAGGTTATGTCCTAAACTGCGTGTCAGGTCATCCCGCCCTTGGAAGTACCAAAGCTTCCTGTTCCATTAAAATAAATCACAATCCTAAGTCTTAGACGGTGACATATTTCTGGCTTCGTGTTAACTTCTCAAACTCTAATGTAGCTTTAGTGGTTGAATAAACTAATCAGCTTTCTAGTGGCTTGTAAGCTCATTGGGTGATATGGGAGCCAGGCAGGTTATTCTGTTTTGTAGACAGAACTTTGAAGGAAAACTGAAGCATGATGGGATAAAATTTAGAACTAATGTAAAATGTACAGTATGTCAGTGAATGGGTTTGGTCTACCAATTCCAAGACAACCAGGCAACTTTAGGTTCTATGTTTGAAATTCAGAAGGAATTTAGACATAAAACTATCGAACATTGAAAACTGGTTTTGAAATTGAAAATTTTTGTCACAGAATTTTAGAATGGATGGGCAAACTTCCAAACCCAAACAAAGCCCCGAACAACATACAATAAGTGTACAACATTCAGGTTAAATTCATTTCAAATAGAGCATTGTCATTGATTCTTATGATTCTAATTGGACATTCAATAATTATCCTAATTTAGTAATAGTATAGTACAGTATAGTATATAGTATAGTACAGTATAATATAGTACAGTATGGTATAGTATACTACAGCATAGTATAAAGTATAGTACAGTAAAGTATAGTACCGTATAGTATAGTATAGTACAGTACAGTACAATATAATATACTACAGCATAGTATAAAGTATAGTACAGTAAAGTATAGTAAAGTATAGTACAGTATAGTATATAAGTATAGTATAGTACAGTACAGTACAATATAATATACTACAGCATAGTATAAAGTATAGTACAGTAAAGTATAGTAAAGTATAGTACAGTATAGTATAGTATAAAGTAGTACTACAGTAAAGTATAGTAAAAGTATCTCAACCGAACAAAAAGGAAGGGTGAGCTACAAGTGCTCGCAGACAGTATTGCAAAAGTACAAAGTCTTTATTTAATCATATAGAAATTTCACTCACGGTACAATGTGTATAGAGTAGGATCCCACATAAGAGAGAAGTATCGTGCTCGTGAGGCACCGCCTTACGCGTTTCGTGACCGTATGTCACTTCCTCAGATTAAATAAAGACTTTGTACTTTTGCAATACTGTCTGCGAGCACGTTGTAGCTCACCCTTCCTTTTTGTTCGGTTGAGATTGTTTACACAGCCTGTGGCGGAGGGCTGTTAGGGTAGGTGCTCCGTGCTTTGCAGCGTAAGTAATACTATAGTATTAAGTATAGTACAGTAAAGTATAGTAATAGTATAGTATTGTATTTAGGATAGTATAATATAGTATAGTATAGTACAGTACAGTATAATATAGTACAGTATAGTATAGTAAAGTATTTGAGGTGTAATAAAGACGTCCATCTAGTTCGACCAATTTTTTAATGGAATTTTGCTTTTGACCACCTGTCTGTGGTTTTTTCAGACAAATGCTAAAACTCCTTTGTGACAACACACGTCTGTTCTTGTGTTTTTGAAACTTCCAAGCTGAGAATCGGGCAGATATTTTGTGTCTTTCTTGAAGACATTTCCTGTGTGGCGAGCAGCCATATTGTTTTATTTTACTTGGTATAATCTGTTTGTTATGAGAAACTGTGGATTGTTTTCACCAACAAGTCTTAAGATTTATGGAAAGTGAACCGTAAAAACAGGAAGGGATAAGGAAATATATGTCTGACACAATGGGAAGGATTTACTAATAAAAAACATCAAGTTTTAAATCACTTTACATAACTTTGTTTAATTTCAGTTGTGGAATCTATGCATAGGAATCACAAGATTTTTTTAATTCCTGAAAATGCTGTTTGCATTCCACAGACTCACTGGGCAAATATATGGAGTTAAAGTCACGCTAACTGGTTCGCTACCGGTTAGTGCGACTTTAGCTCCATATTAGCGTTGGATGCGCGGGTTCCGCAAAAATCACCCGCGCATCCGACGCTCGCCATTTAATATCGCGTTTGCGCTCGTTTTAGAGCAGGATTTTAATGCCAGCAGATAGCAGTGGTTAAATCCCTACTGGGATTTACCCACATTTGCAAACGCGATATTAAATCGCAAATAGGACTAATAGTGTCTGATCCTTGTTGCATTCTAGAGCTCCGTATAATTATGTTATGAACTGGTGTGGCATTCCCTGTGCCCTATAGCTTTTTAGACTATAGCACACTGTTGTTACTGATCGTTGGATTGGGTAGAACCAAACATGATACACAAACCCACGTTAACGAGGTCTGTTTATAAATATTAAGCCAGCAGAGTAAATAATGCAACAAGTTATGGGTTAATAATGCTGAATGTTTGGCAAAATGTCCGGTTAATAGTGATAGAACCGAACCCGAGTTCTCGAACTATCCAAGCTCTATCCAAACTAGTTCGGGTTACCAAATTCATGGACTTATTTTCGATTATTATCAAATTCTCAAATCCACAACCCTCGAATGTAAAGTTCACCGAATTCTGTTACCCTTTGAATGTATCGTTCGATTTCTGTAACCCTTAGAATATAGTGGTCGATTTCAGTAAGCCTTAAATGTAGTGTTTGATTTCTGTAACCCGTAGAATATAGTGGTTGATTTCAGTAACCCTCAAATATATCGTTCATTAACCCTCGAATGTAGCATTCTTAGCCGATAACTCTCGAATGTATCGTTCGATTTCTGTAACCCTCGAATATAGCCATGGATTTTGGTAACCCTCAAATGTATTGTTCAGTAACCCTTGAATGTAATGTTCGATTTTCAATAACCCTTGAATGTAACTTTCAAAGCTGATAACCCTCTAATGTACTGTATCATTCGATTTTTGGTAACCCCTCGAATGTACCGTTTGTTAACCCTCGAATTGGCCATAACCCTCAAATATAACTTGCGGAAACACGACAATTGCCCGATTGTGGGGGAAAGAAGTGTTTAAATGCACTTTGGTGATATGTATATGTTCCCCAGACCATTTCCCAGGTGCCCCAGCCATTTATAAGGAAGTTATCATTTGTATTTTATTTGTATTTAATCCGAACTTGTAGTTGTCCGAAAAGGGACAACTACACTGTAAAAATTAACTTTAAAAAAATTTAAAGGACTGGCGTCAGGAAGGAAGGGCTGATTACTCCTACCTCCTAAAATTGTTTCATTAAGGAGCTCCAGCACATACAGTTTTCACCTGCCAGGTTAGTGTCCTTTGCCTTTGTGTATTAAAGATAAAGCTGAAGCACTGAGGAAGCCTGGCAGAAGCAGCAGTGCTCCTTTAATTTTAACAGTTTTTTTTTTATTGTTTTTTAAAATATAAATGCACTATAGTTCTCCTTAAATAGATGGGGTTAATACATAGATTAGTCTGTGCTATGATGCTTTCTGGGAGATGTACTATCCAATGCTATTGCGTAAAAAAGAGGTAAACCCACACCGGTGGAATATCAGGTTTCCGGGACCTCCAATACAGGTAGCAATAGCTTTTGTGCTACCTTGCAGCGAGATAACTAATGCCGCTTAAATGGAACCTGGAATTCAAGAGTATTCTATCTCCTTGTATAGGTTTTATGGCGATCACACCGTTCTATGAAATAATTACTTTCTCATCCCATTGGTCATCGTGCCCATTACAATCATTTTTGTTTATGTTCAATGTCAACATGGCTCTATTCATAAAATCACAGCGATCACTTACATTGTGTCCTTGTTTCCAGGAGGTGTTCAACCGACTGTATTTGATTTATACCGTTGGCTATTCCATCTCGCTGGGATCCCTAACAGTTGCAGTTCTTATCCTGGGATATTTTCGGTAAGAATTCATTTAAAAAATTATTTTCTTAATTCGTCATGGCCAGTGTGTATTGTTATAATGATGATTTGTGTTGTCTCAGTTTGTTATCTCCACTTCCCATGGAATATTATAGATTCCTATGGTTCCTAATGGTCCTGTTGGAAAGCTGGGTACACATGGGCAATACTAGGCAAATCCCATCATGATCTGAATGGATTAAGACAATTATCCCCCATGTCTGTGTCAAAACAATCCAGCAATCCTGCAGCTGAGGAACTATTGTCTTCTGGCTGCAGTAACAGTTGATTTGCAGTGTCACAAACAGACGGACAGGTGTCCTCAAAGTGTTGCAGACAGACAAACAGGTGTCCTTGAAATATCACAGACAGATGGACAGGTGTCCTTAAAGTGTCACAGACAGACAGATGGGTGTCCTTAAAGTGTCACAGACAGACCGACAGGTGTCCTTGAAGTGTCACAGACAGACCAACGGGCGTCCTTCAAGTGCCATAAACAGATGGGTGTCCTTGAAGTGTCACAGACAGACAGGTGTCCTTGCAGTGTCACAGACAGACAGGTGTCCTTGCAGTTTCACAGACAGACAGGTGTCCTTGAAGTGTCACAGACAGACAGGTGTCCTTGAAGTGTCACAGACAGACAGGTGTCCTTGCAGTGTCACAGACAGACAGGTGTCCTTGCAGTGTCACAGACAGACAGGTGTCCTTGCAGTGTCACAGACAGACAGGTGTCCTTGCAGTTCACAGACAGACAGGTGTCCTTGCAGTGTCACGACAGACAGGTGTCCTTGCAGTGTTCACAGACAGACAGGTGTCCTTGCAGTGTCACAGACAGACAGGTGTCCTTGCAGTGTCACAGACAGACAGGTGTCCTTGAAGTGTCACAGACAGACAGGTGTCCTTGCAGTGTCACAGACAGACAGGTGTCCTTGCAGTGTCACAGACAGACAGGTCCTTGAAGTGTCACAGACAGCAGGTCCTTGCAGTGTCACAGACAGACAGGTGTCCTTGCAGTTCACAGACAGACAGGTGTCCTTGCAGTGTCACAGACAGACAGGTGTCCTTGAGTGTCACAGACAGACAGGTTGTCCTTGCAGTGTCCCAGACAGGACAGGTGTCCTTGCAGTGTCACAAGGCAGACAGGTGTCCTTGCAGTGTCACGGACAGACAGGTGTCCTTGAAGTGTCAACAGACAGACAGTGTCCTTGAAGTGTCACAGACAGACAGGTGTCCTTGAAGTGTCACAGTGTCACAGACAGACAGGTGTCCTTGCAGTGTCACAGACAGGTGTCCTTGCAGTGTCACAGACAGACAGGTGTCCTTCTGATCTTACCTTCTGATCCACCGCAGCAGAGCTGACAGGTCACAACCACTTCCTGGTTCTGATTAACTATAGCGCGCATGCACGATAATGCGCGCTATAGCTCATCAGAAGCAGGAAGCGGTCATGAATTTCAGTGTGATCTCGTGGTAAGGTAAGTTTCTTTTATTTTTGTTCCTGGCTCCACAGGCATTGATTGAAGAACGGGAGGTAAGACATAGCTCCTTAACCTACCGGACCTACCATCAATAATTTTCCAGTGAACTATTCCTTTAAGGTAAAAAAAAATGGATGACAACTTTTCTACAGACTGGCAGGGAGATTCAATAAAAGTTCTTATCATTTAAAATGGTACTAATTTTGCCCCAACCAATTAGATCTTATTTAACATTTGAAAGCTAACATCTGATTGGTTGGGGCAAAAGTAGCACCATTTTAAACGATAAGAACTTTAATTAAATAACCCTGTGGGTTTTCAATATGTACTGAAGTCTGACATTTATAGAATTATGAATACGTATTGCATGCTAAGGCATTATGCAACTTTCTTAGTGTTCCCCATTTCTATTTGTAGTGATAAACAATGACAGGCCCATAAATCCTTTTCCAATAGACATTGATGTCCTTATTACAGTGAGACATTGTATCTTTCAGATTTCCATTACAAGCGTTTCGACCCTTGGGCTGTGCTGTCTGTTTGGATAATTATCCAAGCACATTTAGTTTATGGTACATGACAGGGTCAACCCCCTGAAAAGACAATGGAGGAATCTTAACACGCTGTGTTTGTTCTGTTTGGCCAGGCGATTGCACTGCACACGGAACTACATCCACATGCACCTCTTTGTATCCTTCATGCTGAGGGCCGTTAGCATCTTTGTGAAAGACGCCGTTTTGTACTCGGGCTCAGCGTTGGAAGAGATGGAACTATGGAATGAGGAAGATTTAAAATCGATTACAGAAGCCCCTCCGGCAGACAAAATGCAGTTTGTGAGTCACATTGAATTGTTCCTTGCGGCTTTTCTCTTTTTTTTTTTAATGTTTAAATGATTTCATACATTGTGTGGTAAAATAAAATATATTAGAAGAACGCTAAACAAAATATGAATGGAAAAGCTTATTTCCTCATATAGGGTTGAAAATGATCCGTTTTCATTACACATTTAAAGGGCATCTATAGTGAAATTTATACATTGCTCCAATCCAGTCCTATAAAAAGGTTAGTGTATGCTGCCTTATTCTCACCTTCTTCTGTGGCTCCGTTTTTGCAAACTGTCTGATTTACTGCAGAGCTCCCCACCCTCTCTGGTCATATACCCCATTCATATAGTCCGGCTGTGAGCCAAGCCTGTGAACTAAGCTGCTCATGCAGACATCCCACCCTGCCCAATCTGGCTTCCGTGCATGGTGGGGAGAAGGGGGCATGGGGAGTGACGTGATGTCACTGAAATCTCCAAAGGGGTGGGGGTTAGGGGTGGGGCGCACTATGTGCTGTAAATTATGTCACATTAGAGGCGTGGCTAGGGGCGTAACCAGGAAAAGCTAGCGTTTTGGAGGCAGACTGTTTGGTAGGTTCGGGTTGCAGGAGTTTCGGGCGGTCTTGCGGGTGTGCAGGAGACCACCCTAAAATCAAGGAGACTCCTGCAACTCCCGGTAGGGGGGGGGATACCTGGTCATGATCATTAATCCTCCTACATGTCACTCTAACCTTTGGAGAAAAAAAACCTCTGTAATGTAAGCATGTAGAGAGGAAGTGTGTGTCTCAGTTGTTCTGGAGATACTTGCTACATAAGGAGTGGGAGAGGGTGAGTTAGGAGAGACCCGAGTCCGGCCTTATCACTGCAGCCCGATCTCTGTTTGACAGGCAATAAATAACTGAAAGCTTGGGAGGAGGGGAACCCAGTGCTGCTCTTTCTGCTTTATTCTCCTTTTCTTTACTTCTGTTTTTAACCCAGTATTTGCCAAGTATTTTAACGATTAGGAAAGAGTCATTGCTGTAAAACTTGTGTAAGCCTACACACTACACTGGCATTCTATTAGGAGATTTGATTCAAAGCACAAGTGGTGTATTTAAACCTTGACTTATTTTAACTTGTATATCTCAGGACAAAGGAGGAAACTGAAGAAAATAAAAGGTACTCTGGTTTTTTTTGGACCCATAGAAAGGAAAATAAAATTACATTTTCCCCTTATAGCTGCCCTTCAGATTTGTCTTGTACGTAAAGGAGAGCTATAGTGCCTAGAGATAAAAATTAAAATTTCCTTATCACAAGTTCAAGGCAATTAAATCTGTGCAATGCCTCAGTAATTTTGACACTAATTTACTCAGCTCTTGTTAGCAGAACAGCAACTCCCAGAATTCTATTTCACCAGGACAATTTTTCCTAACATCCTATTAAAACTGCTGGCTGGACACAGGATTAGAGTGTGTAGCTTCTGTTTAAAGGGAAAGTTACTTGAACTAGCTTGTATGTACTATATATCATGCTATGATTTGTTTTAAAGGGTATGTCCACCCCAAACTTTTGCTTTCTGCCTTAATGCCCCCCAAAACCTCAGCCTGCTACCTTTCTGACCCCTTCTGCAGCTTCCGTGCTCAGAAAAGGCACAAAAGCCGGGCAGAAGACAGCCGAGGGACAGAGGGCTGGTAAGTAGCTGTAGGGGCACTTTTCAGCAGTGAGAACTGTTTGGGGGGTGGACATTCCCTTTAAAGTTCACATTGGTAACTATTCCTTATTCTTTATTTTAAAAACCATTTATATTCTGCTAATCTCTTTTCTGACCTGGTATTTGAATGTGTTGCTAATCATCTAGGAACCATACAAAATAACAGCCTGGATATTAAATCTATGGTTAATATGGAACATGAACACATTTCCTTGCTTAGAATTCTATCCAATCGAATAACTTTCTCCTATTACTTTATATTAGTCCTAATGAGATGTTTCTTTTCTGTTTAGGTGGGGTGTAAAGTGGCCGTCACATTCTTCCTTTATTTCCTTGCAACCAATTACTACTGGATACTAGTGGAAGGACTTTATCTCCACAGCCTCATTTTTATGGCCTTTATCTCAGACAAAAAGTATCTCTGGGGGTTCACGTTGTTTGGCTGGGGTAAGTTTTTCTATCTTTGTCTTTTTCGTGTTTATTCAGGAGTCATTAGTGTCCTTCATTTAATATTAATGTGAAACCAAAATGACCCAAAGCATTGATTTGGGGCTAGTTAATATCCTGTAAACATGTTCTACCCAACTCGGAAAGCTAAAGTTGTTTTGAACATTTCCCTTCCAGACGGACGCTTCACCAAACCACAACGTATTAACATGTCTGCCGTAATAGTTGTTTGGCAGTTATCAATCACCACTAAAGGGACATGGTTCTAAAATAATAACACATAATAGTATTTTCTATGGAAAACAAATGACGTGGAAAGGAGTCTAGAAATTTAAGGGTAAAACTTGTTATTTAACTTCTGGTGGAAAATAGTTATTCTGTGCTGTTCATGTTATTTTCCACTTGCACGACATCAATTCATATTGACTTTCAATAAGACATGAGTGATTTCTTGTTATTTTTACTAGGGCTGCATTAAGGTTTACATATACATACTTTGATTTATCTATGGGTTTGGGTTTATGAATTATTATTACTAGTGGTGCAATGTATACATAACGCCAACAGGAATTAATGACCCACCATTAATTCATCTCCCCTTGAGCACCCTTCTAACACCCTTTCTACATCCAGCTCCCATTTTTCTGCACATCTGTGGTGCAGTTCTTAATATAAGTTTTCAGTTCTCCCATTTCCGCTTGCTGACCCATTATTATATTATGCTTGTCCCATAATTCAATTATTTAGATATTCAAATATTATGCGCCCTTCTCTTAAAGGAGAACTACAGTGGAAAAATAACCTTTAGGCTTGATAGGCTAGAAATGCTGCACTTACACATTAGAAAGAATTTAATGACCTATGGATGTATCAGAAGTTTAAAGGACAATTATAGTTACCATTTCCCCGATCCACTCCCGCAAAGTACTCAGGGTGAGGACGCTAAGTCCTCACCTCTGGGTACTTTACAAAAGTCCTTAAGTACTTACTTGTAATCTCCCTCATCGCTCCGGTCGGATCCTCCCCACTGCCACTGTCAGTGACAGTCCGGGAGGCAGCCAATAGGAAGACACACCTCCTTGCAGAGCACGTCTTCCCATTGGCTGCCTCGTGACCTGTCACTCAAAGTGCCAATGGGGAGGATCGGACTGGAGCGACGAGGGAGATTACAAGTAAGTACTTCAGGACTTTTGTAAAGTACCCAGAGGTGAGGACTTAGTGTTTTAGGTCCTCACCCTGGGTACTTTGCAGGAGTGGGGGGAAAGGAATGAGGGGGAGGTGAGTATAATTGTCCTTTAATAGTGATAATATATCCATCTGAAGTTTTTAAAGTTAAACAGTTGGGGTCCTCCATTTTTCAGCCATAGAATTAAGGTTCCTACACATGTACAATTTGGAACTATGCCATGACCCCCGACCAAGACGCAACAACCGAAATGACCATTCATCGCTCAGTTGCGTTGTGGTTGGGGGTTGTGGCTTGGGGCACACATTGTAGGTGTGTATGAACCTTTACTCTGTAGATTTTCTCATTGTGCTTTGTTCCTTAGGAACTGTGAAACATTTTCAATTCTTTACCCACATTTAGTAGACCTACCGTATATATTTCAACAAATCACTGGTGTTGGTTCATTTGGTCAGTTTCAAAGCTGTCTAGACTTGAATGTACAATTTCTCAATTTAGTGTTAAATAAAACATCAACCTTCCCCTTTAATAGTTACACTCATAGAACAACATGGTGTAGAGCTGCAAAGGGAGGATAATGAATGGAACCTGATCTTATCCCAGCTGTGTGCAATGCATTTCTCAGTTGTGTATCTATTTAAAGAGAATGTTGGAGGGTACAGATAAAGTATTATATCTTTAATCGAGTTGTAAAGGATGGTGGAACCTGTAGTTCAGCTGTTAGGCAACAAAAAAGATGAGAGCTTTTCATGCAGAAAAATACATGTTTTTACTTCTTAAATACCTTTTCCTTTAAAGAATGCTGGGATTAGTAAGATAACTTTGCTCATGTGCTGTTGTTAAATCATCATTGCTGCCCTAAGACTTGCTGTTTTTATATCACTTGAGTAACTATTTTAAAATTGTCCTGGTTGGTGGTTCAACTACACATCCCATCATCCATTATCAAACAAAATTATATAAAAACTGTAGCAATGAATGCTACATGGGTAAAAATACCCTAGTTCATGGTTAACCATTTCTTACCAGATAAGGGAGATTCAATAAAAGTTCTTTTCGTTAAAAATGGTGCTAAGTTTGCCCCAACCAATCAGATGTTAGCTTTCAAATGTTAAATAAGATCTGATTGGTTGGGGCAAAATTAGCACAATTTTTAATGATAAGAAATTTTATTGAATCTCCCTGATAGTGTTCCCATAACATATTAATTGCTGTCCTGAAAGATGTGATTTTGGTGCAAATACATATACTTTTCAGAAAAAAGAGCAATATTTTTCCATCCCAATGATCTTAATCTGCCCATTCAGCATTGTGTCAGTGTATAAATAAATGCAACCAAAATACTGGCTTCCTATTTGCAGGACCCCTAGTAGAGACCGTTATGGTCTTGCCCATGACCCAGCGCCTGGGTTGATTCAGTTGCTCAGTAGAGATCTGAGCATCTTTGACCCATCCAACAGCCAATCAGTAGAAATTACTGTTAGGAACATTCCAAGAAAGTGGTGCATTCTGGGAAGAAGAAGGACCGTTAGAACCTGAAATGGCAGCTCACTAATGTCAACAGCAGGGAACAGCAAAGGGCATGAAATCAACTAATTTTTTAAAATGGAAGAGAATATGTAGAATAACTAAGGCATTACACAAACTAACAATTTAACAAATATTGATAATTTCCACTGAACTGTCCCTTTAAGTAACTGTCCAGTACAGATGGCCGAACTTTCGAGAGTTCGGTCCATTTTCGAAAGTTTGAAAAGGGACCCATTTAAGTCACTGGGAGTCAAATAGTTTGAAAAGTTTGAATGAAATACAAATAAAATATCAATGGTAACTTAAAGGGTATGTCCACCCTAAAATCGATTTTCTGATATATGATCCCCCCTGGGCTCCCAGCCCCAACCGCATTATTTTTTTTTTAGAAAGCCCCCCAAACTCTACTTTCCTGCGCCGCGCTCCCGGCCCTCTGCTTGCGAGGAAATGCAAGCAGAGGGGCGGGACCGGCAGCCGCGTCTGTGATTGGCTGAGCGGGAGGGAGAGGGAGGAGGAGGGAGGGGGAGGGAGGGGGGAGAAGGGATGCAATACGCATGGCAAAGATCTCCGGGAGGCCAGGTAGCAGGCAGTGTCCTATATGGACCTGCTAGCCTCCTGGTGGGCATTTTTTGGGACTTTGGGGAGGGACTACAGGAGAACCATATGGAGCTGGGATGTGAGGTAAGGATTAAACTACACTACATGATGGGGCCAGTAGTTGGGGGGATTATAGTTTTGGGGGTGGACATGCCCTTTAATGTAAATGGCTGTGGGACCTGGGAAATGGTCTGGGGAACATGTTTCAATATCCAGGACATTTGAAAAATCGATTTTACGCTCATGCGCGCTACTTTAGAGCTCTCGTGTTCGAACATTTATGGGATAATTATTCCATTAACGACTTGCGGATTCGATAATGCGATATTTACTCACATATACTGTAAGTATGATGGATATTTTACTCACGGATTTGATATTTACTCATGAATAGGTATAATAGACATATTACTCGCATATTCGCTTGCCTCAAATGTTCGAACATTCGATAATTATTGAAAGTCCAAAAAATATCGAAAATCCGGGTTCGGGATAGTTAGAGAAGTCCGAGTCCGTTCAAACTCGAATAGTTTGTCTCGAACTCAGGTTCGAGTTCGAGTTCTAGTCCATCTCTACTGTCCAGTAAGGGATGCTGGGAGGTGTAGTTCAACTATCAACCAGTACAATGAAAAAAGTGTTGTAGGGACATATAAATTCCTGCCCTAAATGTTTATTGAACAAGTAATTAAATGGGTCGTCTGACCAAATGACAATAAAAAAACATTAAATTTAAAGGTATGAAGCGTATAGTAAACTAGTTACACACAGGAGTCACACAAAGAAGCAAATATCTGAATACCCTCCAACATTCCCTTTAATAAAGTGAGGAATGCATTGCACTGAGCTGTGTTTAGATCAGGCTAATTTTATTACCCTCGCCCTGCAGCTCTGCACCATATTGTTTCTATAATGTACCTTTTTGAGTGGGGATGTTTCTGCACAATATTGAATATGTTGCAGCATATGTGATAATTTTACATAATTTATCCTTTAACAACTACACCCCCCCTAAACACTAAACAATGTGCTGTGTGGGGTTTGCATAAAATCATTATTATCCTGAAATACCATTTAAAGAGAGGAAATAAACTACAGGGCTACAGACATTTCAGCACATTTTCAAGGTGATTGTTGGAGGGAATGTTTTATACTGGGACACAGAAACAAGTGCCTTGGACCATATGTTTCCCAGAAAAGCCACCATAATTATATTTTAAATATCCAGTTTAAACAGGATTTGGCATGTTTTTTCTTTTAAAATCTACCATATATGCATTGTTTTAGTGCACATAAAAAGCGCATTACTACTTTTCTTATCTAATGTAGGTGCAGTATTAATTGGTTCTGATACAAGCAAAATAAAGATGAGTTATCTATTTACCCTCAGTCCCTAAGACATGGCTATTGGGCACGTGCGACACTCAGTGAGTACAGGAGGAGGAGCCAAGATCACAACCCCCATGGAACAACTTTAAAACCTCTATGCTGTCATTGGGCTGATGTCACTTTAGGTGCATTATATACAATGCATTGTATACTTTGTTTCTAGTCCAAGTTATTTTATTGGGGGATGTCAAAAGAGAAAAGAAAAGAATAGGGAGGGCTTAAAAAGACAGCAGGGTAAGATTATTAGAAAAAAAAGAAATAGATAGAAGGAGAGGCTCAACAAGTATCTTCAACAGTTACAGTACCTCTTCTTGGGTACTCTGGATAACTCGCTATGCTATTGCATGTACATATTAGATTCTCTTACTGCCAGGAGGGGGGGGGGGCATATTACTTCTTACAGATAATTAGACTGGTGTCTTTCCCATTTACTACTGTGGTGCTGTCTATTGGTTCAGGCAGAAATGTTCTTGCCTTATACTGTAGAATGATAGCCAGACAATGAAGGGCACCATCCCTAATCAAATTGTGGTTTAGGAGATTTACAGTGTTCTCTTTATATATTAAATAATCTAAGTTAATATTATTTTTAGTGTTTATGGGGACTTGCAAACCAGACAATGTATAAAACCAGGCCATTTTTTTTTATTCTTTATTTGGAAGGTTTGTTGGATATTTTTTCTTTATTTTTATTCTTTATGCAGTCGTTTGATTTGCCTTGTAATGTTCAATATTGTATGAAAGACATTATTTGGTACAATTACCTTTGGTTTTCTTTGAGGATAACAAAATGTGACAAACAAACATGACAAAGATTGACAAGCAAAAGTTCAACAGAAGGTCCACTCCTGGAAACTACAAGGATATTGTTTCTTTGCCAGTAGTTCTCTGAGCAATATTGAGCATGTAATTGGGCCCTGGAGCTATGGCAGGTTGTCTATTTATTTATTTTGCATTACCATCTCTAAGGAAATCATCACCCTCTCCACGCTTTCTACTCTTCACTTCTTGGGGAATTCTACACTCTGGCTTCTGGTCCTTTGGTGTTAAACATGTAATCCCTTCTGGGAAAATCAAGGCAAACTTAAATTTTTGAAAAGAAGGAGATTTTTAGACTTTATCTGTCCTTTAGTGCTAGAGGCATTGTGGATTCTATCTGCTATGACTATGACTTGAAGCTCAGTCACTTCTAAATAAATTCTACATTTTACATAGAGGAAAAAATTTCTACTGCAAATATATCTGTTGTATTCAGTTAGATCAACAGGACTTGAAATTTAGTTCATGAAGATGTTTCCCTAGTCATCCGACTGGATCTCTCAATTGAGAATAACTTGTATAAGAATCTGTTAGCAATAAGTACCCTGGCAAGTCCCAATTAGCATATCACAGCCAGGTGTTAGGGACCTTCTGAATGCAATGTGTGATTGCGTTGTGGCTAAGAGGTGTTGTCGAAACTGCCCAGGGTAAGGCATTAAAACAGCACTGCACATGGCAGACAGTTGGTGTCAACCCCCCCACCCACACACACCCACCTCTAGTCACGCTTGGTTTCTTTATTTTCACATAAATGACACCTCTCTTAAACCAATCCTGTTCTTTTGTCAAGATACATATGGGATGACCATGTTCTTTCTCCTGTCTTGCTTTCCTCCTTCACTGTTGGTATTCGTATTTTTTTCTTACCTTCTACCTCTTTTTGCAAAAAGGCCCAGTCTGGATATCCACAAGTTTTAAGGGCTCCTCTGAGATGTTTCATTTCTTTAGCCTTCCCCTCTGTGCTAGTGGGGATGTTCTCCGCTCTGTGTTGCAGGGTTCTGATGACACCCAGCTAAAGGGTGGTGGGAGTCAAACATCAAATACTGGTCTGTGTGGGTTAGTTTCCTGTATACCTCTACTTCCAGTTTACCATTCTATCTGACCAAGCAGTCCAAGAAAGCCTGCCTGTTTGTTTGTACCTCTTCCTTCTGGTGGGGTTTAACCCCAGTTTCATCCATGTATCTAAACCAGAGGATGGGTGTTATGCCCTTGAAGGTATTAAGAGCCTGTGCTGTGTTTCTACTTCCTCCATGTAAAGGTTTGCCATGATGGGTGATACTGGAGATCCCATTGCAAATTTATGTTTTTGCTTGTAGAACTTATCCTTATATTTGAAATATGTGGTATTCAGGCATAAGCCTACTAGGGAAACTCCCTTTTCTGGGTTAAGATATGTTCTGCTGTTAAGAGTGTTGTCTTGGCATAACTGTTTTCTCACCATTTCAACAGCCTCCTTTATGGGTATACATGTAAAGATCGATGTCCCATCATTGGATACTGTAGTGTCTTCTGCACTACATCTTGAATATGCTTAGTGAAATCCTGGGAGTTCTAAATGTGATGCTTAGAACTTCTAACCAAAGGCTCTAGAATGTTTTCTAGGTATTTCACCACCTTGTATGTTACAGAGTTTATGCTGCTGACTATAGATCTTAGTGGGGCCCCTTGTGTATCTTTGGGAGTCCATATATACATGGATGGGCCTCACCAGGGTAGAGGTGATGATTCAATGCTTGATCAATGGCTTTGTCCTTTTGAAACTGTTATAGTATGTCTATGATCTTTTTCTTGTAGCGGCTGTGTTGTTATCATCAACTGTCTGCCATGTACAATGCTGTTTTGATGCCTTACCCTGGGCAGTTTCGATAACAACTCTTAGCTACAATGCAATCACACATTTAGAAGGTACCTAACGCCTGGCTGTTATTTGCTAATTGGGACTTGCCAGGGTATTTATTGCCAACAGATTCTTGTACAAGTTATTCTGAATTGAGAGATCCAGTCGGATGGCTAGCGAAACATCTTTAGGAAGTGATCTAACTGAATACAACAGATATACTATGACCTGGATGAATTAGAACCTTCACAAGCATATTGTAAATATGTTTTAATGTCTTACATTTAATGCAATGGGCATCTTAATGGGACACTGTACTCAGGCAGTAACTGACTGCTCTAGAAAACCCAATCTGCTCCTCTTTGTCAGACTCTAACTGTGGGAGGAGCCACAAAGTTTTTACTGAGCTTACACAGATCTGTGGTAAGGAATTACTTAGAAAGGCAAGGGCTGAATTATTTTCTTCAGACTTCTGGGCTGTGAACCTGGAAA
The DNA here is from genome assembly GCA_019447015.1 of Hymenochirus boettgeri. Classification (NCBI taxonomy): domain Eukaryota; kingdom Metazoa; phylum Chordata; class Amphibia; order Anura; family Pipidae; genus Hymenochirus; species Hymenochirus boettgeri. The sequence goes on along the minus strand of CM033474.1, from coordinate 19,070,612 downwards.
AATGTATCTGAGTTTGAAAATAGAATTTTAAAGCCAATTATAGTTATTGTGGCTTATTACTAACCATGAGGATCTTCAGTATTACTGAGATATAGAAACATTGCACAATATTATATATATATCTATATTTTATTTTTTTGCTCTGCAGACACTGTTCCACCAAATGTTTTGTTGGTATAAAGATATTGCTGCGGAATATTAACTTTTCTTTGCAGTAAAATGAAACAAGTAATTAATCAGTTCATTGAGTACATTTCCCATTCTCTGGGAGACTTCATGACTCAATTATTGCAAGTTTTCAAACAGCTGCATTACGAATCAATCGTTTGTGCCTAATTATGCAGCAAAAAAATATTAATAACACTCAAATTGTAATGAATCACTTGTACTGATGTTAAGAACTGTTGAGTTTCATTACGTTTTCGAATTTTCTAAATTTTCGGTATATTTTGAAAGTTCGAAAATTCGAGTTTGATTTTTGAAAATCGTCTCCTTTTGATTTTCGAAAATCGGCTACTTTCGATTTTCACAAAAAATCGAACATTCAAAAAATCCGGGTTCCGTGATATTCAGGAGTTCCAAAAGTTTTGTCGGGACTTTGAAACCCTCAGATTCGATTTGAAACTGGGTTCTATTAAAAACCACATTACATCTATAATCACTCATGTAATGTTACATTAATATCGCAAAAAAAAACCCCCCATGTATTAGAAAATTACAGGAAGAAGAAAAAGTTTATAAAATTATAGGAAGAAAAAAGTTTATAAAATTACAGGAAGAAAAAAGTTTATAAAATTACAGGAAGAAAAAAGTTTATAAAATTACAGGAAGAGGGAAAAATTTATAAAATTACAGGAAGAGGGAAAATTTTATAAAATTAAAGGAAAAGGCAGAAGTTTCTAAAATTACAGGAAAAGTGAAATGTGTATAAAATTACAGGAAGTGAGGAAAGTTTGAAAATTACAAGAAGAGAAATAAATGTTAAAGGACAACAATATAAAAAAAACAACATTACCCCCATTACATGTCCACACTTCCAGAAGCTGAAATCACTTACTCTCATTTACAACCGTGCTGCCCTCCCTTAGATATCACACAGCAAAGATGAGTACTAAAAGCCCGCCTCCTAGATGGCCGGGGCCATCGTTAACATATCACTTTGTTGGCTGGTGGAAATGTCTGTTACAACCTCTCTCCTCTGCCAATCAAACAAACTTGAACTGTTCGGTTGCTAGGATGTACAGCCTACATAATCAAGCAGACCAAGGATGGGTGGAGGAGTGTTTTCTCGCATGCTAGCTTTGAGTGACAGTTAGCGGCAGACAGAATTGTTACACCCCCTTCACAGCATGGCTAATGGAAGGCTAATTGTAGGTAGGGAGAAGCTCGAAATTAGGATAAAAAATGTGGAGGGATGCATTTTGAAAGCAGTTTTTTTTTTTTTAAATGCATTGAGGCAATACAGTTATCCTTTAAAAAAATTACAGGAAGAGAGGAAAGTTTGTAAAATTACAGGGAGAGGGAAAAGTTTATATAATTATAGCAAAATGGGAAATTTATATGAAATTAGGGGAAGAGGAGAAAGTTTATAAAATAATAGGAAGAGGCGAACGTTTCTTAAATGAGACATTGAGAGGAATGTTTCTAAAATTTCAGGAATATACAGTACTTTGACAGCTCACCTACATGTAGCTACCAAGGGGGTGAAAGTAAAATAGGCACTATTGATGCTCCAAAAACATTGTTGCATTGTGCAACACATAACCGGTTTACATTTGTTTATACACCTAATTGGTTGATAGATGTTACTCAAAACCTAATGATGTTTGATGTTTATTATAGTATAGTATGGTATTTGATGTTGAATAAAGACATACATCCACCCAGTCCAACCTACTCAGCAATAACCACATTTCCAGCCTAACTGTTGATCCAGAGGAAGGCAAAAAAAAAAACCCACCAGAATTATGAAGCGGAAAAAATTCCTTCCTAAATCCAAGTAACAATCGGAAATTTCCCTGGATTATCTCTACTTTATGTATCAATACCAGTAACTTGTAACATTCCTTGTTTGCAGAAACTCATCCAGCTTTTTATTAAACTGACCAATGAACCTGCCATAACAACGTCCACTGGGAGACAGTTCCATAGCTTTACAGTTCTCACAGTGACAAACCCTTTCCCAACTCTACTTTATGTATCAATACCAGTAACTTGTAACATTCCTTGTTTGTAGAAACTCATCCAGCTTTTTATTAAACTGACCAATGAACCTGCAATAACAACGTCCACTGGAAGACAGTTCCATAGATTTACCGTTCTCACAGTGACAAACCCTTTCCCAACTCTACTTTATGTATCAATACCAGTAACTTGTAACATTCCTTGTTTGCAGAAACTCATCCAGCTTTTTATTAAACTGACCAATGAACCTGCCATAACAACGTCCACTGGAAGACAGTTCCATAGCTTTACCGTTCTCACAGTGAAAAACCCTTTCCCAACTCTACTTTATGTATCAATACCAGTAAACTTGTACTTCCTTGTTTGTAGAAACCATCCAGCTTTTTATTAAACTGACCAATGAACCTACCATAACAACGTCCACTGAAGACAGTTCCATAGCTTTACCTTTCTCACAGTGAAAACCCTTTCCCAACTCTACTTTATGTACAATACCAGTAACTTGAACATTCCTTGTTTGTAGAAACTCATCCAGCTTTTTATTAAACTGACCAATGAACCTGCAAAAACAACGTCCACTGGAAGACAGTTCCATACTTTACACGTTCTCACAGTGACAACCCTTTCCCAACTCACTTTATGTATCAATACCAGTAACTTGTAACATTCCTTGTTTGAGAAACTCATCCAGCTTTTTTTTAAACTGACCAATGAACCTGCCATAACAACGTCCACTGGAAGACAGTTCCATAGCTTTACCTTCTCACATGAAACCCTTTCCCAACTCTACTTTATGTACAATACCTAACTTGTAACATTCCTTGTTTGTAGAAACTCACCCAGCTTTTTATTAACTGACCAATGAACCTCCATAACAACGTCCACTGGAAGACAGTTCCATAGCTTTACCGTTCTCACAGTGAACAAACCCTTTCCCAACTCTACTTTATGTATCAATACCAGTACTTGTAACATTCCTTGTTTGGAAACTCATCCGCTTTTTTTAAACTGACCAATGAACCTGCCATAACAACGTCCACTGAAGACAGTTCCATAGCTTTACCGTTCTCACAGTGAACCCTTTCCACACTCTCCTTTATGTATCAAACCAGTAACTTGTAACATCTTTGTTTGAGAACTCATCCAGCTTTTTTTAAACTGACCAATGAACCTGCCATAACAACGTCCACTGGAAGACAGTTCCATAGCTTTACGTTTCTCACAGTGAAAACCCTTCCCCACTCTACTTTATGTATCAATACCAGTAACTTGTAACATTCCTTGTTTGTAGAACTCTCCAGCTTTTTATTAAACTGACAATGAACCTCCATAACAACGTCCATGGAGACAGTTCTCATAGCTTTAACCGTTCTCACAGTGAAAAACCCTTTCCCAACTCTACTTTATGTATCAATACCAGTAACTTGTAACATCCTTGTTTTGTAGAAACTCATCCACCTTTTATTAAACTGACCAATGAACCTGCCATAACAACGTCCACTGGAAGACAGTTCATAGTTCTTACCGTTCTCACAGTGACAAACCCTTTCCCAACTCTACTTTATGTATCAATACCGTAACTTGTAACATTCCTGTTTGTCGAAACTCATCCAGCTTTATTAAACTGACCAATGAACCTGCCATAACAACGTCCACTGGAAGTCAGTTCCATAGCTTTACCTTCTCACAGTGACAAACCCTTTCCAACTCTACTTTATGTATCATACCAGTAACTTGTAACATTCCTTGTTTGTAGAAACTCATCCAGCTTTTTTATTAAACTGACCAATGAACCTGCCATAACAACGTCCACTGGAAGACGTTCCATAGCTTTACCGTTCTCACAGTGAAAAACCCTTTCCCAACTCTACTTTATGATCACATACCAGTAACTTGTAACATTCCTTGTTTGTAGAAACTCATCCAGCTTTTTATTAAACTGACCAATGAACCTGCCATAACAACGTCCACTGGAAGACAGTTCCATAATTTTTTCATTCTCACGGTGAAAAACCCTTATGTCTAAATATTTCATGTCTTGTCGATAGTCCAAAGGGCAGACATGGGCCCAAAACGACCCAATATTTAATTGGGTATATTTTACTTTCAATATTTCTGTTGAATTGTTAAAAAAAAGTATTCAAGTATTTTTTTAAAGTGTTTTCTACAGATTTATCGCAATCATTTTGGGACAATATTTTCCAACTGGTGAAAGACCTTTTCTTAGAACCTGTTGGTATTTTGTTAGCTATTGATCATTTTAGCTACAAATCCTGCCATTGTGCCATGTATCACCCACCAATACATTATTTTGTTGTTAGTTTGCATCCTACACCACCTGTTGATAAGTGATCGTAGGAATATTCTTTAAATGTTGAAATCTGAAAATAACAAAAAGGGTTGTATTGATCTATACAAGCTAGAAGTTAATTGGAATTTCCTAGAATAAAATCAGAATGAGTAATGCCTATGAAAACTAAACTTTTAGGGGAAGCATGTTAAGAGACATTTGCATTATTCTTCTTTCTTGTAGTTTATAAAGTGTCTTGGAAACCTTCAATTTCTTTACCAAGTGGCTCAGTTCTTATTGTTTATGAAAGTCTTTAAGTAGTTTTTATCAATACTATTCAAATGTGAATTTGTAATAATGTTTGTGCACAAATGTATAGGCCCCAAAACACAAATTAACTTAGCTGCATAGGAAGTGCAAGTTTCATTATCACCACTGTAAACTACAATTACAAAGAATTGGATTATTCTATTGGTTATTTTATAAAGTTCGGGAACAAAAAATGAAATGAAAATATTCTCAATTATTTATATTATAATAGTAATAATAATATTTCATTTTTTTTGTTTTGTTCTGCTGTGGTCAGTAGAAAGCTCCCATTTCAGTCCCTGATTATAATGTATTATTCTATTGGTTAATCATTTAAAGGGGAAGTTTGAGGAAAGTAAACATTATTTACATTACAAAACCTTAATAATTCCACATATTCTCTTCTTTCTCTCTTTCTTTTCCTTTTCCATATATATTTGCACTGAGCTTATCCTTTAATTCTCACAATGTTGTTAAACGGAAACAGGAATATGGACTTTGGAATCTGGAACCTTTATGGAGCGTGTGGCTTTATAGAGCCTGCATTGTACACACTGTGTGCGTAACTAAGACCTGCACAGCGCATACAATGTGGATGCTATATGAGTCAATCTCATCACCAATCCTTGGAACCCAGCATGAAATCTTAAAAATATATACACAGGGTAATAGAGAAGTCTCCATTTACATTTATTTCACAGCTCCATAAACCTGACATATCCACTATGTGTGAAACTTCATTTGGTATTTTAAAAAACATTAGGCGGAAACAAGACTCCATCAATGATTACATTTCCTTTGGTGTTTTAATTACTTACCCCAAAAGGGAACTGTGATTTACAAACAAAGTAGGGTTAACTAAAAGCATTCAGTCTTGGATCAAATATCTAGGTACAAATCTTAAAGGGCATGTCCACCCCCAAAACTATAATCCCCCCCACTACTGGCCCCACTCTGTAGTGCAATAAAATCCTTAACTTACATCCCAGCTCCATATGGTTTTCCTGTAACCCCCCCCCAAAGTCCCAAAAACTGCCCAGCAGGAGCTCTGCAGAGTCCATATAGGGCATCTCCTCCCTCCCTCTCTTACCCTCTCCCTCCCGATTTGGTCTCCCACAGGCTAGCTCAAAAAACTTTTAAGATAATGTTCTGATTCCTCCCCCAGCCCCAACTGCTATATTTGTATTCAGAGAAATGCCCCGATAGTAACTTACCTTCCCTCTTTCCTCCGCCGTTCAGGACTATCGGCAGCCGCATCTGTGATTGGCTGCCTCTCAATCCAGTCCAGCCCCCTGCTTGCATTTTTGCCTGAGGGCCTGGCAGTGCGGCGGAGGAAAGAGGGAAGGTAAGTTACTATCGGGGCACTTTCTCTCTATATACAAATATAGCGGTCGGGGCTGGGGAAGGAAGCAGAACATTATGTTAAAAGTTATTAAGAAGGGTGGACATGCCCTTTAAATTGCTGAAAAGACTTCCTTTCAGCAGCTTGTAACCATGTGATCAGCATACTGCTGTCTGGATTATTAGCCACACACCTTAACTGCTAATATTTTTTTACAGCTATTATAAGTGTGCAAATCTTGTATTTTCCTTTATCTTCCTGTATAAACCTTAGCTAGAAGCAGATTGTCATTTTACTGGCTATTTTTACTGGATCCAGAAAACTGGGGGTAAGAAATATTACTGATAATATCAAAAAAGTAATTGCAGTAGCCTCCTGTCCTTCACAGTCTTTAGTGAGCATGTTTAAACTTTAGATGCAGGGGAGGAGAAGAGGGTACAGGTTGCCGGAAGCAGAAAATGTTAACCTTTTCAGCAATATAACTTCTCATAGGCTATAGTTAGAGATCTGATTCAGGGCTAAAGTTAAAACTGCAGGGTATTTAAACCAAGCATATTTAGGGACCACAGCTCCCCTTTGAAAGCTCTAGGAAAAGCATATTTACATTTGGAGTCATTATAGTAGCATTCTAAGAAAGTTACTGCTTTTTCATTATTCTGGTGTCTATAAAATCAGGACTCTATTTCCTTATCTCAAGCATTTTCTCCAAATATATTCAGGTATAATTCATTTTATGACTCTTTTATGCACTACTAATAAAATAATAAAACTATGCAACTCTAAAGGTACATTAGAATGATTTCATATTTTATTGAAACAACAACCATTGTAAAAAATACAAACTTTCAGTAAATAAATATTTAAGTTTAAACTTTAAAAGATATGTACATTGGGATTTTTTTAAATTGCTCATTACTGAAAGGGTCACTATACTCCAACAACTTAACATTATCTGAAACTACAATTTGAGAGAAGTAAAATGGTGGTACTCACATATTTTTCTGTCCTTGCTTTGTCATTAAATTATTAATGTTTAGTGAGTGCTCCTAATTCCCCCCACCCTCCTTTACACACTGCCTCCTTGTAGTGTCTGCGACACTTACAAGCTCTGCACAGCCTCACCATGGACCCTGCACTGCTTACACATCTTCCCCACCCTTCCCTGTTCTTTCCTTTCTCTGCTGATTCTCTTAAATGTTGCAGAAAGTGTGCTGGCAGGCAGCCAAAGATCCTAGTAAGAGGTCAGGGATGGGACATATTATAATTTCTGCTTCTGGAGTGGAAGGTGTTTTCCTGTTAATGCTGTGATTTCAAATGATAATTTCTTAGGATTTACAGCTCAGGGTTTAAAACACCAAAAAAAGTTTTGGAGTTATTAATTTATTTTTGAAGATTCAAAAATTATTTTTTTTTAGTATAGATACCCTTTACCTATAATTGTACCATTTTTTCTGCTGTGTGCAGTTTTGCTTTAGCTGGACTGGTAAATGTTAGTACTTGAACTGCATGGTGGGAAATTCCCTCTCCCTGTCTCATAGGGATGCTGTCTTATAGGGATTACTGAGCATGCTTGGGGATCGGTTAAGAAAGGGAGAGGGGATACCAAGCCTGAGCCAAACAAGTACAGGATTGATATTCAGCAACACAAAAACCTCATAGTTAGTGCTAATGCATAGATTTAAATGATGCAATGCAATTTTTCCAGTGTACATACCCTTTAAGGAAAATTCATTCTAATTTATTTTATTTTTGTTTAATTTTCAGTCCAATCCTGTGCAGCCATTTTTATAAAATGTAAATAGAATTTGGAATTCACATATTTTTTGCGTGTGTGCTCGAGAGTTAGAGATGGCTGAACTTACTGAAAGTGGATTCATTGAAACATCAATGGGAGTTAAAAAAATGTGAAAGTTCTGCCTAAAATTAAGGTATAAATGGCAATGGTCACTTACTGTAAATGGCTCTGGGACCTGGGAAATGGTCTGGGGAACATGTATCAATGGCCAAAATCTTCAAAAAAACCCCATTTTTTTTCTCAAGCTCTTGCTGTTTTGGCAATCCGCGTAGTATTTTTAAAATTTTAAAATTGACTTTTAAATTAGAAATTTCTAGAATTATCAAAAATTTTCTATTTTTAAATTTAAAGGGCATGTCCACCCCCAAAACTTATAGTCCCCCCCACACTGGCCCCCCATTGTGTGTGTGTTTAATCCTTACCTCACCTCCCAGCTCATAAGGTTCTCCTGTAGTCCCCCCCCCCAAAGTCCAAAAACTGCCCACCAGGAGGATAGCAGAGTCCAATAGGACTCTGCTCCTACCTGGCCTCCGGGAGAAGCTTGGCATGCGTACTGCAGCCCTTCTCCCCTCCCTTCCCTCCCTCTCCCTCCCGATTTGGATTCCCTCCCCCTACCATAAAACCCATTAGGTAATTATTCCCCCTGTCCCCCAGCCCAATACTCTATTTATATCATTACAAAGTTCCCAAACTTTACTTACCTCCCTCTTTTCTCCGCCGAACTGAATGACCAGCAGGCGCGTCCGTGATTGGCTGCCGCTCAGCAATCACAGACACGACTGCCGGTCCCGCCCTTGCTTGATATCTCGCAAGCAGAGGGCGGCAGTGCGGCGGAGAAAAGAGGGGAGGTAAGTAAAGTTTGGGGAATCTTCTAATGATATAAATAGAGCGGTTGGGGCTGGGGGAACAGTGGGATTGATATGACAAAAAATTTTTTTAAGGGTGGACATACCCTTTAAAAATTCTCGAACATCCGATAATTAATGAAAACAGTATGTCAGAAATCCGCAAAACCATTCCATCTCTAATATAGAATGAATTGACTTGAAAATTGTGGCGGACTAGATGGATCAGAACATTCTATCCTTTTGTTTGTATGCTTTGATGTCTTTGAACACCTTGCCATGGAGTTCTGTATTTTTGTATTTGAAGGGGTGACTGTGGGCAGTACTTGATTTATATTTATATTGTTTTTAGAATTATAATAAACTTCAAACTATTTCACAAAAGAAGAAATGGAGATTTTGTTTTGGATCAGGTGCCCAGTTTTTTTTCCCCCAGCCACTCTGCCGTTCCTGTTTGCCATATCAGGAACTGGAAAGGCCGGGGAAAAGGATGGGGCATAAAAAGGACATAATTTGTGGGCATCTTCAATGAGCAAATCAACTCACCAACCATACAGATTCACCTTCTTAAATTCTGTTCTCAATATTTCTAGGGGAAGTTCAGTGCAATATATATGCTTTTAACAACAGACTTTTGCATAAATAAATGCTTTCAAAATACTGACATCTTGTTTGCAGGACAAGAATATGGTCTTGCCCTTGAATCAGTCATTGGGTTGATCCAGTTGCTCAGTGGAGATCTGAGCATGTTTGGCAAATCCAACAGCCAATCAGTAGAAATTACTGTTAGGGACATTCCAAGGACGTGGTGCATCCTGGGAAGAAGAAGGACCATTACAGAACCTTTCATGGCTGCTTACTACTGACCATAGCAAAGCATAGCAAAGAGTATGAAATCAACTGATATTTCAAAATGGCAGAGAATATGTAGAATGACTAGGTACCGTATATACTCGAGTATAAGTCGACTCAAGTATAAGTCGAGGTACCCATTTTTACCTCAAAAATGAGTAAAACCAATTGACTCGAGTATAAGTCGAGGGTAGAGTAGTAGAAGGGAGTGGAAGTAGGGAGTAGAAACATCTGGAGTGGAACTGCACACACTAACCCCAAAACACACTACCCTGTCCCACACACTAACCCCAAAACACACTACCCTGTCCCTGACTCCTTACTCTCCCCTCCAGCCCCAGCCCCAGGAATAAAACCTATTTCCCTGCACCCATCTTCTCACCCTGCCACTACACTACACTACACTACAGTACACTACACTACTCCCTGCACCCATCTTCTCACCCTGCCACTACACTACACTACACTACTACAGTACACTACACTACTCCCTGCACCCATCTTCTCACCCTGCCACTACACTACACTACTACTAATGCTGCAACCTTACCTTTGCAGGAGAGTCCGGGCCCCCGACATCATGCACTTGATGGAGGAATCCGGCTGCCGCGTCCACTGATGGTCGCATCCACTGAGTCACGGACTCGGCGCGGTCTAATTTCCGGCGCCGAGTGTGACATCAGTGGATGCGACCATCAGTGGACGCGGCAGCCGGATTCCTCCATCAGTTAGTGACGGACTCGAGTAAGTCGGGTTCAGTTTCTCGGTGTTTTCACAGCCTGAAAACCTCGACTTATACTCGAGGATATACGGTGTGTGTAATGGAAACAAAGAATTTAAAAAATAATTGATTTCTACTGATTTGTCCCTTTAATATGATTTATTTCTTCCTTCATTTTGTAAAAACAATGGAATAAAAACATGGAAATAATAATAATAGTCAATAGTTGCTGGTGAACTGCATTATGGGAAAAAAGAAACTGACTGTTGCTATTGTTTACAGTACGCAGAAAAAACTTTGTTTGTATTTGCTCCTCTGTAGAGATGTAATGTGGGTTCAAATAGAACCCAGTTTCGAATCGAATCTGAGGGTTTCAAAGTCCCAACTAAACTTTCAGAACTCACGAATTTCATGGAACCCGAATTTTTCTAATTTTCGAAAATTAGACGATTTTCTAAAAATCGAAAGTAGACAAATTTTTCGAAAATCAAAAATAGACGATTTTTGAAAATCGAAACTCGAAAGTAGATGATTTTCGAAAATCGAATTTTACTCAACAGTTTTGAACATCTCTACTCTTCTGTAATATCCAACATGAGCCCAGATATACTGTATATTGCTACTATAACTATATTTTTTCAAATTTTAATAAATGTTCTCCGTGCCGATATCAGCACATAACATTGCTGGTGCAATAGTTTTCTAGTTTTCTAAATACTGGTAAAAAGGTCATCTGATCATCTGATTGGCTGCACTGATTTTTGCACTTCTTATTAAATACACCTGATTATAATTCTAAAAATAGAATTATTATAAATATATATATAATATATAAAATAATAAATCTGATTGTTTTATAATCAGCCTGTCATTTCAATGAGGTTCGTTAGATGTGATCTTAATATTTTATCATGAATGATATGGTTTGTTTCTTTTTTTGTGTGCACAATTGATTCCCAGACACTGACATCATCAGACAGTGTTAGGATTTACAACTAAATTCTCAGGATTGACTTTGTCAGGGATTAAGGATCTGTTTGTCTTGTTTATTTTTCTCAATGGAGAACAGGTAATCTCCATTTCTTCCTAGACTGCTCAATACAGTTAGGATATTATTTACTGGCAGAATAAAAACATTTAAATGGAAAGCAGTATACCTTTACTTTAGGTTTACATAAATATCAAAAAGCATTATAATCAAATACCTTAAAAAGTGCGCACAACATAGATTAAACAGCTATAGGAAGTCGTTTTATCCCGGAAATTTTATGCAAAAATCGACTTGTAAATTGCCATTTTTTTTAAGAGAGCATACCTCAATAGAGTAATGCTTTGGGAGTTAAAAGCAAGTATTCCTACCTCTAGTTCTTCTCTAAATGCAGAACATTCATCTGTTAAGGTTAAAATAATGGAGAGAGATCCTGCACACCTTTTCAACAATGCCAATGGCATATAATTAGAAACTCTTTGCTGGGTGCATCCAGGGCTGTTGCTAACAGTGTAGATTCCAAAATCTATGAAAAACTGGGCATACCAGTCTTAAAAAGGGTCAAAAATTCTTGTCATGTTTCAGCACAAAAATTGTGCCTTCCTCAGACATCTGTTAAAGTTATGCTTGTACAATTCCAGTTGGAGTGCCCCTATCTGTGCCCTATAGTTATTGTTGATCCAGGGATCCTTTCCAATTGCCATTTAGAGTAATGAAGAATGTCTTTATTCGACCTCCAATACTATGTTACTATGTAACTGTTATTATGTGTAGAGTATAAAGATTGGACTAGATGGACATATGTCTTTATACAACTTTCAATACTATGATACTATATAACTGTTATATAGACATTATTGGTTGGATATAAAGGATGGACTAAATAGACTTATGTCTTTATTCAACCTCCATTATCATGTTTCTATGTAACTGTTATACAGACATTATGGGTAGGGTATGAAGGTTGGACTAGATGGACGTATGTCTTTATACAACCTCCAATACTATGTTACTATGTAACCGATAGACAGACATTATGGTAGGGTAAAATGGTTGGACTAGATGGACGTATGTCTTTATACAATCTCTAATATTATGTTACTATGTAACTTTTAGACTTACATTATGGGTAGGGTATAAAGGTTGGACTAGATGGACGTATGTCTTTATACAACCTCCAATACTATGTTACTATGTAACTGTTATACAGACATTATGTATAGGGTATAACTGTTGGACTAGATGGACGTATGTCTTTATACAACCTCCAATGCTATGTAACTATGTAACTGTTATAACAGACATTATGGGTAGGGTATAAAGGTTGGACTAGAAGAAAATATGACTTTATAGTTTATTTATAACCATCTTTATACAACCTCCAATACTGTGTTACTATATAACTGATAGACAGACAGTATGGGTAGGATATAAAGGTTAGACTGGATGAATGTATGTCTTTATACAATCTCCAATACTATGTTACTATGTAACTGTTAGACAGACATTATGGGTAGGGTATAAAGGTTGGACTAGATGGACATATGTCTTTAACAACCCAATAGTAGTGACTATGTAACTGTTATACAGACATTATGGGTAGGGTATAAAGGTTGAACTAGATGGATGTTTGTCTTCATACAACCTCCAATACTATATTACTATGTAAATGTTAGACAGACCGTATGGGTAGGGTACAAATATTTGACTAGGTGGACATGTGTCTTTATACAATCTCCAATAGTATGTTATATGTAACTGCTAGACAAACATTGTTGGTAGGATATAAAGGATGAACTAGATGGATGTATGTTCCCATTCAACCTCCAATTCTATGTTACTATGTTACTGTTAGGCAAGTATTATGGATAGGGCATTAAGGTTGGACTAGATGGACATGCTACCTTAAAACACTAGAATTCTTCAAAAAAGCAGGCAGCCTGAAACAGGTCACAATTCCAAAACTGAAATGATTTCATACAAATGCAGATGACATGATATTTTACTCACAGAGGAACTAGAATTCCTGGCAAAGTTTTAGACAGCAGCTACAATATTACGGAGGTGCAGAATAGAATATGGAGAAAACACAAGAGAAGTAATTTTATCATAACTACTTTTTAATATAAACCTTTGAGTAACTTCCCACACATTTCATATTTACTAGCACAAATATAATTTCCCCAACATTATTACCCTGTGCATTTCTATGAAGATTATCCCCTTGTGTAACTTTTATTTTCTATCTCTACTTCGATCAGCATGTTAATATTATTTTTTTTTACCCAAATTAATAGAAATATTTTAATATTCATTTAATTGTAAATCATTTTCTGTATGTATTGTATTGAATTGTAAAAAAATCCACTTAAAATAATATTTATTTAGAAAAGTATTGTCATTTGTTAGATCTTAAAGGAGAACTAAACCCTATTTTTTATACTCCAGAATCTGAAAACAACCCCCCTAAAAACACCAATAAACTATAAAATGCCACTTTAGTAAACTCTGTTAAAGTAAACCAAAGCCTGTTAAGAACTGTATGAAGTATCTGTGTGTATGTGCAGTGTCAGACCACACCTCCTGACCTCAGTCACATGCTTCCTTGCTTTATCTGTCCTGTAAAAGGATTGGCTAGATATTATTAATGGGTGTGACCAACTGTAACAAGTTTGTGCCATAGGTAAGGACTGAGCATGTGCAGAACATAATGGTCGTTGACCAAACTGTCTGATACTAGAATGTTGAGAAGTAAAGCACAAACCATATGTTATTTAGGTAAATTTCCCAGCAACCATATCAAAATGAGAGGTAAGACACAGATTACTGGTTTTATATCAAGGTGTTCTTCCTTCTGGTTCAATGTTGTTCTGAGGCTTTAGTTGCCCTTTAATTGATCTGTCTTTTTTTCTATGATGTTGCCTTGGGATAAGTTCCGCCATTGGTTACACCAGGGGTGCCCAAACTGGGATAGGCTGAGGCGCCGTAGGGGCTTCTTTGCCATCCTGCCAGGGACACCCCTCTGGACAGCCCTTGAAACACCCCTGCCCTTCCCAAGACAGCCGATAACCAAGCCCACCAGCTGGGACCCAAGGCCACATCTTTTTTCGAGCGAGCCACCTTAAATTGTAGCCCTCGCAGTATGTTCTCCCTGTGCTTGTGTTGGTTACCTCCATATTCTCCTGTTTACTCCTGATACTTACTGGTAGGTTGTGTGTAAGTGTGATGAGATACCTAGATTGTAAGCTCTTTGGGACACAGCTAATGTGAAGGTATAAACTAAATGAGTACTTTAAATACAAGACAATGTTGAATTCAAAGTGCATCTTGCCATTCAATTGACCTAATTTACACAATTTGGATCGATTTTAATCAATGAGTTCTAAGGACAAACAATGAACTAATCTAATCTTGTAACTGTAACCTGTGTTATTAATCTCTGTTTGACTTAATACTGTGAATGGTTGTACGTACTGTATATATTCTCTCTTTGTAGCTTTCTGCTGTGAATCGAATGAACCACACAAAAGGGAATAGTCAACAGCACCGACATTCTAAATACCGTGTGTTTATTATGTCTATAATCTTCTTAATTCTAGGGGTTCCTGCAGTATTTGTTTTGATTTGGGCACGAGAAAGGGCAACAGTTGCAGACACAGAGTGAGTAAAATCTATTCATACACTGTATTTAATGACATAAAGATACTTCTAATGAGAGTTTTCCCACTGATTCATTTCTAATTTAATAGCATTATATAGGATGAGTCATACAGTACTTGGCACAATAGGAAATGTTGGGAAAAATGAATCAAGCACAATCATTTTAAGTAAAATGAAATGAAAATTGACTTTATATACCAATTGGATTGCAATCCAGTATAGGAAAGGCCTGGACCATAGAGTATTTGTCTTAAATAGCACCCAATTTAAAGAGAAACTGTGAACTCCGAACAAGTTAAAGTTAAATAAAAGCCTGCAGTTTTTCCTTTAAAATGAGCCCTGGATCAAATCACTGGTTCCAGTCTGTAGGGAATTATATTGTGGACAATGTTCAAACTTGAACTGATTACAGTAGCTTGAGGGACATCACCTGACCTCTGTCCCCAGGGTCTGAGCATGCTCAGTTAGGACTAGTGCTGGGAAAATACCTGCAAAGACATTTAAGCAAAATTGACAGTTGAAAGGGGGAGGTCTATTAATGAATGCAGAGGCTAATCAAATGGCTAGAAGGTGGTGAAAGCTAGAAGTGTTCAGGAAGTTACATATTGCTAAACCTTTCCAGCAATATAACTTCTCACATGTCATTCCTAGAGATGTGATCCAGGGTTCATTTTTAACCCTAACAAAACAATTGTGAACGTATAACTATGAATTAAACAACCTCAGCCAAGAAGTTGCTAGGTAGCATCCCATTCCTTTTTTGAAACTCAAAGTTAGTAAGTAATATTGAAACAAGACTGGCCAGCCTACCACAAAAACAGGTTTTTACAACTGAATGCAACCTGTTTTTATTTTAGCCTGTCCAGTTATATATATATATTGTATCTGCATTTTACTCTGTATATTAAAGAGATATTCTCTGTCTGTTTAATTTATAGATTTATGTTCATTGAGATTAGAATAGAAATGGAATCTTAGACCAAAGTTCTTGGGGATCTTTAAAGCTCCCAGGTTTAGCTTTACCTGACCAAGCTCTCGCAATATTGTTATCACATTTGTGGCAGTAACAGCATTGCAGTAGAACATCATGTAAGCTGGAATGAGTGTCAAAACTGCTATATTTTTATTCTTCAAAATGTTATTAGTTGCCAAAAAATGTATGTCCCTACTGCCGTATCCCAGGACCCTCTGCTTCTGGTTGCACCTTCTTGTGAGCCAAATTCTTATTTGGCACTCTCTCCATTGACATGTATAGGGTTTCCATCACCACCTGCAAAGGGCCATGGAAAACAGGAAGAAAGGATGCATTCATTCTTTTAACATTGTAAAATGTCTTTACACATTGTATTGCATTTACTGCATGTCGTATTGTATTGTAATGGAATTGTTTCCTTATACTCACCTTGACGGATAAATGATTACATTCTGAAAAACTGCCGCTTGAACAAGTGGCCCTTTTATTTTAACTTAATAACTCATTTCTGTGCATTTCCTGTAGGGTGTGATTTATGGCTGTGCTCATTTAATACATCAAAGGAATGAACATATGTCCCAGCAGTGTACACCATATGGACTTTTATTAATAGATACCAATATGACGTCAGCAAACTATTGATTTACAGCTGACTGCTCCCATGATGCATTTGACCCATTGTATTCTATCCACTGTTCTTTTAGAACTCGAACCCTGAAGCTGAACTAAAAGCAGCCGTGATTCTATTTTCAGTTGGACCAGAAGATCAGAGCACTAACCTTCAATTATATTTCAGATATATCATTTAGATAAATAATGGATTAGTCTGCTTTATTTTTCAATTACAAAAGTTTTGGCATTTAAAGGGCCAGTACATGGCCCTGATCAATGATATCTCGGTCCCTTCCTCCCATAGTGATTGCTTCTAAACATTATAAGGAGTTTTTACTCATTGACAATATTTAATATTTTAATTCTTATGTCCATTTTAAAATTTTCTCAATGATTCCTTTGTTAATTTACAGGGCATATATTGACTTACCTGAGCTACTTATTGGGATACTTTAGAGCAAATTATATACCAGAGATCCTATTGTGTTTACTACAGTGAGCATCGTTTTATGTAGGCGATGTCCATAACATTCCATCTGATGTCATCCCTGAAACGTGTAATGTCTGGGATTAGCCACTAGGCACTAGAAGAGAATGATTAACGACTTGATGATTCATCGTCCTTTTGTTCCTTTTCTTTCAGGTGCTGGGACCTGAGTGCGGGATATTTAAAATGGATAATTCAGGTTCCTATCCTGGCTGCGATAGTGGTGAGTGGTGAATTATGATGATTAATGCCCATGACATCACAATCAAACTGTTATTTGTTTGTGGCTCGATGTTTAATCCACTTCTTTTAACTTAAAATAAATCTTGAGAGGAACTATAGGATTTATTTACCCCACATATGCTGCCTATGGAGAGTGCACTCCTTGTATCTTCTCATAGGATGGACCGTGTGCCTAATAAATAGGACGGGGTTGACAGGACAGGTAGGGATAACGTTAGTGTACATTTCCGGAGCGCACCCGATCACCTTTTTTATTTGCTGATTGCATGCTCATGTGGATAATAACATAATCCTTTTATTACCCATTAACTAAACAAAAAGGGGACAATATTATATTACAGAGTAGGGATATCTGCTATTGCATGGTGGGTTTGTTTATAAGAACATACTGCCCAATATAGATTTCTCATTCATTTCATAGACCTTCCTTTTAACTTTTTATCCCATGTTTATTGTCCCACTTTCCCAGCTTTATATCCTGTAATCCTTCTCCCTTGATTTCTTCTCTTAAGCTGTGTACACACAGAACCAATCAGTAAAGCTGGGTACACACAGTACCAATCAGTAAAGCTGGGTACACACAGTACCAATCAGTAAAGCTGGGTACACACAGTACCAATCAGTAAAGCTGGGTACACACAGTACCAATCTGTAAAGCTGGGTACACACAGTACCAATTCGTAAAGCTGGGTACACACAGTACCAATCAGTAAAGCTGGGTACACACAGTACCAGTCAATAAAGCTGGGTACACACAGTACCAGTCAGTAAAGCTGGGTACACACAGTACCAATATGTAAAGCTGGGTACACATTACCAATCTGTAAAGCTGGGTACACACAGTACCAATTTGTAAAGCTGGGTACACACAGTACCAATATGTAAAGCTGGGTACACGTTAACAATCTGTAAAGGTGGGTACACACAGTAACAATCTGAAAAGCTGGGTACACACAGTACCAATCTGTAAAGCTGGGTACACACAGATGAATATGGCAATATACCATTTACATACCATAAATATAGACATTTTCCATCTTTATAACAAATAGCATGACATATACTGTCTATATACCACATACCATGTATAAAGATAGCTATTTACCATCTATATAACACATACCATTCTTACATCCATATTCCATATACATTATATATAGATTACAGGATGGGAATGGGACACTTGGCAGACAATATTAGTAAAATACATGTTACACATTATCCTCTGTAGAGAACAGACTTCTTAAAGGGAAAGTGCAATAAGGTTTCTTAAATCATCTAAAAGACCTGTATACCCAAAATACATGCTTGGCTTGGCTTGCCTCACTATGCATGTTCAATGATTTTTAAACATAAGTTTCAACTTCTTAATCCCGAATTAATTCCTTTTCCCCCCAAACATATAAAGTGTATTGAGGGGCTACAAGTTAACTGCTTGGAACCCATTTACGTAAATGATTAAATTACCCAAACTGTATTTGTGTCACCCCTCCCAGGGGATATAGCCTTGTTCTGCTTGGATTAGTGATACTGAGCGCACTGCTTAGGTAATCTAGTGGAGATCATATACATTGCTATATAGCTTGATGTTAGTTGCCCTTTGACTTAGCTACAAACTGACCAATAACCCCTTTTACACAGGTCATGAAAGCGATATCTTTATTTTAAGGTAAGAGGTAAGTTATTTCCTGTAACACACTTTTCAGAGAACTGTAACAGATGACATCACTAAGCATAAATTATAACCGATGACATCACTATGTAGGAATTATAACATGGTTATAAAGGCCATGGTTATAAAGGCGCAGTATAGCTTTTTTAGTGATATTGCGCCTTTTACAATCGGTTTAGCGATCATTAATTTATGATCATTGTTGTTAATTACCGATAACGATAGTAAATCTACGATAATGCAGTATTACGATCTTGTTAGAATACCATTGCGGTAGTTTTCTACCGCATGGTATTTTCTGACTGAACGTTCGTTAATTAATGAACATTCCGCGTAAATGTACGAGCGCAGATGTACATTTACAGCCGCTTTATAAATACGGCCCAAAGTATTTTGAAAGATATTCATGGATTTTGTGCATTAGACCAGGAATATCCAACCTGCAGCTCTTTGGTTGCTAATTATTTCCCGACATTATACAGCATGTATACTATATATGCAAAATGGAAAAACTGAACAGTGACCATAGAAATTAGTGCTTGGTATGGCAGCACAAATCAGGATACGCTTCTGAAACAATTGCCTGAATGCTGAGAGAGACACACAAGGTCCAGTTCTTTCATTGGAATACAGCGCCATGTTGAATTTTATATATTATTTTTCTTTATTAGTCAGAAACTGCGTAATGTACATTTCACATACAGCTCATATTAGTTGCACAACTGACCCACTGTACAGAAGGATCTTAGCATTCATTGTAGTGACATAGTAAAGTATAATATAGTATTTGAAGTTGAATGAAGACATCCATCCGTCTAGACCAACCTACTCAGCAGAGATGGACTGGAACTTGAACCCGAGTTCGAGTCGAACTTAACAAGTCCGAATGGACTCTGACTTCTTAAACTATCCCGGAACTGGATTTCTTGGACTTTCCGGGCTCGCGGCTGTATTTTCAATAATTATCGTAAATTCAATAATTATCGAATTTACGGGGCGTTCGCTAATGTACGGATTGTTTTCGATAACCCTAGAATGTATCATTCGCTAACCCTCGAAAGTATCGTTCGTTTTCGGTAACCCTCGAATATACGGATTGTTTTTTTGCTAACCCTAGAATGTATCGTTCGCTAACCCTCAACTTCATGGTTCTATTTTTGCTAACCCTCGAAAGTATAGTTCGGTAACCCTCGAATTGCTCGTAACCCTCGAATGTAGCTTACGCAAAACCCGACAATAGCCTGCTCGTGTTTAAGAAGTGTTTTTAAAAGTTTTGGTGACAGTGACATGTTCCCCAGACCATTTCCCAGGTGCCACAGCCATTTACAGTAAGTTACAATTGTTAGTTTAGCTGTAAATCATGACTTTTCAAACTATCACACTCCAATAGACTTGAATGAGTCTGAATTCGAACTAATGAAGGCCAGCCATCTCTACTACTTAGCAATACCCACATTTCCTGCATGAGGCGATGGGGATGAACCAATCATTACAGACTATGCTGTGATAACTGTTTATTTTACATGTCACACAACGTTTTGATTGTCATGCAACCTTTATTATTTCCTGCCTAACTGTTGATCCAGAGGAAGGCAAAAAAAACCACCAGAATTATAAAGTTGAAAAAATTCCTTCCTAACTCCAAGTGACAACTGGAAATATCCCTGGACCAACTCTACTTTATGTATCAATACCAGTAACATGCAACATTCCTTGTCTTTAGAAACTCATCCAGCTTTTTTAAAACTATCCAATGAACCTGCCATCACCACTCTGATCCCTTTCCATTATCAGGATGTCCTTTTTGTACACAGGATTCCAAAACAGCACCGCATATTCCAAAACGGACTAAGGAACCATCGGACGTGTCGGTAAATCATGTATGATTATAAGGTCTCCAATGGCCAACTGTAAGCAGTAGCGACTTTTGCCACAAATGAAAGCGATGAATGGTCTGCCGGGCCAAAAAATCGGGCAATGTGTAACAAGCCTTACTGTTTGTGCACAAGCCAGGCTATGTTTGTGGTACGGTAAGAGAAACGTCAACTGACAGAAAGTCTCCGTACAACCCAGTTCTTTCTGGTGTTGTGTTTATTAGCTTAGTGCCACACAATCAGGGTTATTCAATAAAAGTTTAAAATGATGCTAATTTTGCCCCAACCAATCAGATGTTAGCTTTCAAATGTTAAATAAGTTCTGATTGGTTGGGGCAAAATTAGCACCATTTTAAACGATAAGAACTATTATTGAATAACCCTGTAAATGTTTTAGACCGCATGGGCCCTTTATCAAGTGTGTTACATTTTATACCTGATAATCCCCCCTCGTATGTGGCTGTAAATGACTTTAAAGTGGAAGTCTCATTAGAAGGGTCTCTTTCGCGATTTATTGTTATAGTCTAAATGGATTGTGGCCTTTTTCCTAAAGCTTTACATAATTTATTAATTAGCTATTCATTTCTATCCATTACGGGGAGGTTAGAATGTTATTATTGCGCTTAAACAAACCTCTCTCTCTCCAGTCCAACAACAGAGCCAAATCTCATGGTTCCAAACACCTGTACCAGGAGCTGCTCTGCTCCCATATTGACGTTCATAGTCATCTGGATAATGGGGAGTGCTGAGGATTTCACTGGGTCATGAATGTGGATTAAAAAAACAAAGCAACATCTTTTCTACATAAATTATAAGGGACGTCATGGAGACCCAACTGTTCGGATAGGAATCACTGTCAATCCCAAGGCTAATAATGAGAAGGGGTAAATGTAACTACCCTATCAGGGGGTAACAGTCTCTCTTTAAGACCTTATAAAACTATATACTGATTTAGCAGTGAGAAAATTCAAATATTTGGAACATATCTCCCCTGACTGGACCCCAGACGTTTCTGGTTCACAGTATAAGCTGTATATTGCATAGGGTACAATATGGTTATTATGGAAAACTGTAAAATAAAGATGCAATGATTTAAAAAAAATCATGTACATTTTATGACATCATCCACTTGAAGGGGCTTTTATTGTGACATCACTCACACGTTTCCGGTATCAAAACCCTTCTTAATGTGAATAAATTCTGACACCCAAACATTATTGTGCGTGCACCTGTCATTGGTGGGTATATAGGTGAATGTCTGTGATTGGCCGTTGGATGCACTACCCTACCGCAATCGTAATCAGACCCTATCCTAATAGGCACAATAGCAACCAATAGTAACTTTCAGGCCAGAACTGATCCTGCACCAATGGTGATGTAGTTGTGGTCTGCAAAGTGTTGAATAGATGCTGGTAATGGCGTCCCATACCAGGAGAGAATGATACACCATACACAGATTGGAGTGCTGCTATACAATGGGACATTTCCAATGTTCTTAAATCACCTTAAACAAGAACACTGGGAATAAGACAGTTAGTTGAAGGGAAGATCAATGATGTGATCATAATGAGATAACAGACTGCAGGGTTTTAAATATCCTATGTGCATCCTGGGAACCATGGGCAGGAACAGGTCCTATCGATCCACTGTAATTAGAATGATCAGTATCTCCCATCCAGACCTGCCACTGTGAGTATAGATGTGCAGTCAGCAGTTCCTCCTGTAGCCTGGTGTGTGGATATAGCAGGGGGAGAGCGATGTTCCTGCCTTATAGGGACAGTATGAGGGTTGATAGGATACAAAGAAAACTACCTTCTGTGGTTTCCAATAGCAAAGAACCATAGACTGCCAAGAGCCAGACAGACATGGATTAAGATGAAAGGGGGCCCTGAGTATGGATGAGCCAATTTAAAACCTGAAATAATGTCTGCATCTGGACAGGAGTCGAGGTGGCATTGGTGATAATCTAGGCTTTATAATTACCGAATGTAATTAGATCTACACACTGACTACACACAGGTGCATACTTACCGTCATTACTAAATGTAGTTAGATGTACACACTGACTACACACAGGTGCGTACTTACCGTCATTACTAAATGTAGTTAGATGTACACACTGACTACGTAGTATAGTTAGATGTACACACTGACTACACACAGGTGCATACTTACCGTCATTACTAAATGTGGTTAGATGTACACACTGACTAGTACAGTTAGATGTACACACTGACTACACACAGGAGCATACTTACTGTCATTACTAAATGTAGTTAGATGTACACACTGACTACGTAGTATAGTTAGATGTACACACTGACTACGTAGTATAGTTAGATGTACACACTGACTACGTAGTATAGTTAGATGTACACACTGACTACGTAGTATAGTTAGATGTACACACTGACTACGTAGTATAGTTAGATGTACACACTGACTACACACAGGAGCATACTTACTGTCATTACTAAATGTAGTTAGATGTACACACTGACTACGTAGTATAGTTAGATGTACACACTGACTACGTAGTATAGTTAGATGTACACACTGACTACATACAGGTGCTTACTTACCATCATTACTTAATGTAGTTAGAAGTACATACCGACTACACACAGTGGCGTACTTACGTCATTACTGAATGCAGTTAGATGTACTCACCAACTACGTAGTATAGTTAGATGTACTCACCGACTACAAACAGATACTTACTTACTGTCATTGCCAACTATATATATATAAAAAAGATCTATCAAATGTTTGAAGCAGGACAGTCATTCTACTGTTAGGATCTCATACTATCAAGAGAGTCAACTTTAAACCCACTTCCATCTTCTGATCTATCTCCAATCCTTCACCACACTGGTTCTGAAGCCCTACTGTTTAAAGGGCTTGACTGAGCTGAGAAATATAATTATGCTACCAATGTTGTGAGGTTTTTTTGAGCCAGATAAAGATATACCATATGACATTTACCAAAAAAAAAAAAGGTTTTCCAACAATCAACAGTGCCATTGTACTTTGCCAGTAACTCCTAGCTGTCTAATTTTCTTAAATCCAGACCTGTAAGATGAATCAGTAAAGGGGTAAGTTACATGGAAGTGTGCAATGGTGGCCAGGGCGTAGCAATGTTATCGGCAGATACCAGGTGTATGATGCCCGCTGGCGAATTGATCAGGATGGGTGGAAATTTCGGATTATTTTTATTAATGGCGTGACGCTGGAGACAAAAGGCTTAGCTGCCTTGGCTGAACATTCTAACACAGACGCACATGTGTATATAGGAGCAAAGACACGCGGAATACAATGTGAGATAAGTAATTATAGTGTTGTATTAAGTCTGCACCATTGCTCTGTTTCTATCAGTAATGTGATAAATATTACTGTCCTAAAGCCTCATCCCCACATCTAACGTATGATGTATTTTATCTAGGTCTTATAGACGTAGCTAATACCCAACAGCTGTGGGAGGAATTGATTTCCATTAGTGTGCAGTATACAGTGTGTGGGTGAGAGTACACGGTGACATTTCTGTCTCTAGGTCCATGTGACCTTGAACAAGTCAGATTATCTCAAGCACAGGATAATACACTGAATGGGGGCTTAATGTACACAAACATCACACTGTTCCCTAATAAAAGAATGAAGCAAAAAATGACAGGTACCTAGTATAACCCAGGCTGTGTACTGAAAGGGAGAGCTGAAAGTCTGAATAAAGGACAAGTATAAACATTATCAATTACAGTTTTTTTTCACATTTAATCTGCTTTAATGGAAACCTTTAGGCTGAAATATATTTTCCTGATTTATAATCCAGAAATTGCAGATTTAAACAAATTATCGCTTGTCCTTGTAAGCGATTTATTTATAGAAATATGTGATTTATAAACATTTCTCTTTCCTTTTAGCGGACAAAATCCCTGGTTTCTGGTCCCTCTCCTGTTTTACGACCCAGGCATGCTCAGTGGAATTCATCCACAGAGAGAGAGAGAGCAGCCCTCCAATCAGCTGCTTTGCTAAGAGGAAGTTGATTGTTCTATGTCTTTATTTTGCTGTGTTTATGGGAAAGGAATCCCAAATAAAGTCACCTGATATATTGTTTTATTCAGCAAAAAAAAAATGGTGGTAACCTGTCTGTTATCTGCCCAAAACCCTAACTGTTATTTTTAGCAGTTTCTTACATGGATTTGTAACCAGATATTTAATGAGAAGTACTTCATCTCTGGCACCACCCTCTGCTCAATGAGCTTTTTATAAGCTTGAGCATGTGCAGAGGAGGGAGGAGACAGCTTACCCAGCAAGAATGGATGCAATATTTATCCTTAAATATCTTGTTAGTAATACATCTAATAAAGTGCTAAATATATCAGTTTGGATTGGGGGCAGGTAACTTGCCCTTTAAAGGAGAAGGTCAGTGCAAATACATATACTTTTAAGAAAAAAGCAGTATTTTTCCATCTTAATGTTCTTAATCTGCCAATTCAGCATTTTGTCTGTGTATAAATAAATGCAACCGAAATACTGACTTCCTGTTTGCAAGACCCCTAATTGAGACCGTTATGATCTTGCCCTTGACCCAGCGCCTTGGTTGATTCAGTTGCTCAGTAGAGATCTGAGCATGTTTGACCCATCCAACAGCCAATCAGTAGAAATTACTGTTAAGCTAGGTACACACAGTACAGATTTTTGAAAGATGACAGACCGGATCTGCAAGATCTGAATACACACACTCCCGAGCGTTCTCCCTTTGAACATCATAAGGAGAACGCTCAGGACTGTGTGTTTCCATCGGCCGAGCTAGACTCCTCTATAGGGAATCTAGCGCGGCCGATGGAAATTTTCGGTCTTTCAACCTGATCGTTCGGCGGCCACGCGCTAGTTCGGGAAACGAAAGTACACACATAACAATAAAGCCCCGATACCGTCGGATCCGACGGTATCGGGGCTTTATCGTTACTGTGTGTACCCAGCTTTAGGAACATTCCAAGGATGTGGTGCATTCTGGGAAGAAGAAGGACCGTTAGAACCTGAAATGTCAGCTCACTAATGTCAACAGCAGGGAATAGAAAAGGCTATGAAATCAACTGATTTTTTTAAATTGGGAGAGAATATGTAGAATAACTAAGAAGGTATAATATAAAGTAATACTTTTTAAAATATTGATATTTTCCACTGAACATTCCCTTTAAAGGATATGTACACTGGGGGAAAAAAATAAATTGCCCATTAATGGAAACTTTATTTCTTCCCAACTATACCCACTAACTATTCCCACTGTACCATTTTTTTGTTGATCTATCCCTATTCTTTAGATATCCAGCTGAAACATCGTACAGCTGTCAATCAAGTGCCTTAGTTTTATAAACTCTTCTGTTATGTATAGTTTTGCTGTAGCTGGAATGGTGACATTTGATGTGAAGTGCATGGTGGGAAATTCCCTCTCCCAGAGCTGCCTCATAGGGATTGCTGAGCATGCTTGCCCTCAAAGAGAGTCAGGTAGTCTGGCAGCAACACAAACACATCATAGTAAGTGCTGCTTTCATGTATTCATTTATAGACTGAAATGAGGCAAAGTCATTTTTTCAGTGTCCAATTCCTTTAAATGGAGTCACTGCCACCTAATGTATATTTCCAGGTTAGAGAGGGGTAAAATATAAGATAAACTGTCTCTTGGTTAATTGCTTGGGTTATTTTGCTAATCAGACACTGGATATTCATTCTGGAGTAACCTCCTGTTTACAGTAGTGAATGTAATTTACCATAGACACTCCCTTATATAAAATGCGAGAGGGATATAATTAGTGTGACGTATTATACTTTACTAAGGCTGGGTACACACCAGCAGAAATTTTCGTCCGACCGACCGATCCACAGCACTATCGTGCTGGACCTCGTTCATCCGCATCGATAAATCACGATCGATAATGCGGCCCCATAGGGAACAGCATGGTCGATCGTGTTTTACCAATCCAATCGATCGTACAAACAGTCGGCCACAGCCACTATTGCCGCGACCAACAGACATTTGTCCCGAGCGAGTGCTCGCTCGGGACAAATAGTCCCTTCATGTGTACCCAGCCTAAGAGGGACAGAGGAGGACAACATTTCTTAGGATTGATCTAAAATGGACACTGTCCACATATGCCATACAGATCGGAGCCCATATACTTAAATATGGTGACCCAGCACTTGTTGCTTCATATTCATAGCCATGTTTTTTTTATTCTTGTATTATTGATAAATTAGCATCATCTTTGTTTAAATATTGAAAATTGTCTGAACCCTCATCATCTTCACTCTATAAGCCGAATGATGTCATTGCCTTATTGTTACAACGTAATATACCTGGCACTGCACACAGACCTCGCGGGCACATGCATCAGACTCAGCAATGAAAACAAATTGCATTGTGGGTGTTTATTATGAAAGCAGCACTGAAACAATGGAATGAGCATTGAAACGGGCTGTATTCCTGCTCCTTAATACCATTCCCATATCCCTGTGAGTTTCCATTCCTCCAGCCCAGACATTGTCAGCGAACAGCACATCTGCCTCTGTCCTTCCCTGGCACTGGGACCAGATTGGGGGGGGGGGGGAGATTCTTTCTATATGAACCGGGAGAAATTACAAAAGGAAATTAAAGTGAAACCAGAGAATTTCCTTAGGAAATAAAAGGAAATCTGGAATCTGGTGTCCGCGATGAGCCAGACAGACAGTTGGAACTGGATAACATTCTATCGGATCTGTTTAAAGGGACCCAACACATACATTGCTGGGGGCCCTGGGAGGCAGAGGGAACAAACATTAAGGGGTCCATGTTTTGTGTAATTTCACTCTAAATGCAATATTCCAATGTGGGGGTTCTCCTTGTACCTATATAAATAATAATCATATTTATTATCTACTAGTTTGTCCTGTATGACTGTGCACATTCTCCCATACCTGGGGGCCCATTTATAAACCCGCAGTATCTCAGGAAGCCCTGTAATTGGCTGCGGTACCACACACTATTACCACACACCCTGTGATTGGCTGCAGTATCACAAACTATTACCACACACCTCATAATTGGCTGTGGTACCACACACTATTGCCACACAACCTGTGATTGGCTGCGGTACCACACACTATTCCCACACACCCTGTGATTGGCTGCAGTACCACACACTATTCCCTCACACCTCATGATTGGCTGTGGTACCACACACTATTTCCACACACCCTGTGATTGGCTGCAGTACTAGACAATATTTCCACACACCCTGCAATTGGCTGTGCTATCACACACTATTCCCACACACCCTGTGATTGGCTGCGGTATCACACAATATTCCCACACACCCTGTGATTGGCTGCGGTATCAGACACTATTCCCACACACTCTGCAATTGGCTGCAGTACCACCCACTATTCCCACACACCCTGTGATTGGCTGCGGTATGCTCACACAGTGCTCACACAGTTGGCTACACTAAAATAGTTCCCTTAACGTGTGTCTTTCCCTGTGATCTACCTCCCAGGGCTCTGGTTACATCTGCAGATCCCCCATGGCACTTT
Source organism: Hymenochirus boettgeri (assembly GCA_019447015.1). Classification (NCBI taxonomy): domain Eukaryota; kingdom Metazoa; phylum Chordata; class Amphibia; order Anura; family Pipidae; genus Hymenochirus; species Hymenochirus boettgeri. The sequence continues at coordinate 19,042,199 of CM033474.1, read as the reverse complement.
CCATAATCATAGTTACTTAGGTCTGGTACACAGCAAGAATTTTAATTGATTGGTCGCCCAGATCATGGTCAGAATGTTATGGCTACAGACGTAAAATATCGACATGGTTGTAAAGAACCGATAACACTCAGGACATGGATAAAAAGTCTGACACAGCCATTAATATTTTGCAGAGCACAGCACATATTTATATACTCGTGGTATGAGAAAAATCCGATATCACGGTTTGTTACTGGGCAGTAACGACGCAGCCGTAAATACCAGTCGTTATCGATACATTCTTTTACTTCCGTGGTTGTAAATTTATAACTGCAGTGGTGTAACATCACCGGGATCCTTAATAACTGCAGCGGTATTGCATGGGCAATCGGTATTCTATAAAGCAGGCCAGACATTATTGTACACTGTTACTATAAAATACGTACATGGGCACAAAATACTGCAGCATAGTACAACCACGCCAAAGGCACGGAATCACAAAAAGTGTCCCTAAATACTGATACCACGTGGGATTCTGCTAATGTGTGGTATAGCCCATAGGTAGCTTTTGTGTATTTATCCATATGTAAATGAATATAAATTACTGATTACATTTGGTACCTCTACATAGTATTAATCCAACTGTAGGTTTTTTGTATGGGGTTTAGGGTTAGTGCTAGGAATAAATCTTTAAAGGGTAAGTCTAAAGGCCGTGGGGGAGATTTACCCAGAGCCGCTATCGCTACGGGCAAATCTCCCTTCAGCGATTTAATATTGAGTTAGCGCACGTACCGGCGTTAAAATCATGTAAAGTAGCGAAAAATCACGAGCGCCGGTGTCTTTTGCGTCACCCGCGCTAATATGGAGTTGAAGTCGCGCTGATAGCGAACCTGTTAAGTGCAACTCTAACCCCATATTATTGCCCAGCGGCTCTTAGTAAATGAGCCACTATTACTCCACCTGGATAACAATGTTCTATTACCTCTTGTCCTATTCTTTTAAGGTTCATTCCTGCTGACCATGGAATCAGTTGAAAAATACGGTAACTTATTTTGATGTTTTGTGAAATTCCATGCTTCAGGGTTCCTAGTGATGTCATCCATAATAATTGCTTTTTAATTATGTCATTTATGCCATATGATGCAAACATTTGCATTGTACACAGACTCAGTCTGTGTACTTGTTCAAACATACATGTGACAACATTTCAATTGGTCCTCACCTTCAGCAGGAGGTTTGCTGGATTGTGTCAGTTATGTTCTGAATTATCATTTGTGTAGTATAAGTAATAAAAGCTTCATAAGATTTACCCCTAGCAGCAGATTATTTTACAATGGCCAATCTGTAAAGCTGGGTATGCACAGTACCAATCTGTAACGCTGGGTACACACAGTACCAATCTGTAAAGCTGGGTACACACAGTACCAATCTGTAAAGCTGGGTTCACACAGTACCAATCTGTAAAGTGGGTACACACAGTACCAATCTGTAAAGCTGGGTACACACAGTACCAATCTGTAAAGCTGGGTACACACAGTACCAATCTGTAAAGCTGGGTACACACAGTACCAATCTGTAAAGTGGGTACACACAGTACCAATCTGTAAAGCTGGGTATACACATAACCCACTGTAAAGCTGTACACACAGTAACCAATCTGTAAAGTGGGTACACACAGTAACCATCTGAAAGTGGGTACACACGTACCAATCTGTAAAGTGGGTACACACAGTACCAATCTGTAAAGCTGGGTACACACAGTACCAATTTGTAAAGCTGGGTACACACAGTACCAATTTGTAAAGCTGGGTACACACAGTACCAATCTGTAAAGCTGGGTACACAGACACAAAACTAGAAAAATAAATGCTTGAGAGGACTATAATTATTTTACCCACATATGCGCCTATGGAGAGTGCACTCCTTGTATCTTCTCATAATGGACCGTGTGCCTATAAATGACGGGGTTGACAGGACAGGTAGGATAACGTTAGTGTACTTTCCGGAGCGCACCCGATCACCCTTTTTATTTTGCTTTTGCATTCCATGTGGATAATAACATCCTTTTATTACCCATTAACTAAACAAAAGGGGACAATATTATATTACAGAGTAGGATATCTGCTATTGCATGGTGGGTTTGTTTATAAGAACATACTCGCCCAATATAGATTTCTCTTCATTTCATAGACCTTCCTTTTAACTTTTTATCCCATGTTTATTGTCCCACTTTCCCAGCTTATATCCTGTATCCTTCTCCCTTGATTTCTTCTCTTAAGCTGTGTACACACAAACCAATCAGTAAAGCTGGGTACACACAGTACCAATCAGTAAAGCTGGTACACACAGTACCAATCAGTAAAGCTGGGTACACACAGTACCAATCAGTAAAGCTGGGTACACACAGTACCAATCTGTAAAGCTGGGTACACACAGTACCAATTCGTAAAGCTGGGTACACACAGTACCAATCAGTAAGCTGGGTACACACAGTACCAGTCATAAGCTGGGTAACACACAGTACCAGTCAGAAAGCTGGGTACACAGTACCAATATGTAACTGGACACATTACCAATCTGTAAAGCTGGGTAACACCAGTACCAATTTGTAAACGGGTACACACAGTACCAATATTTAAAGCTGGGTACACGTTAACAATCTTAAAGGTGGGTACACACAGTAACAATCTGAAAAGCTGGGTACACACAGTACCAATCTGTAAAGCTGGTACACACAGTACCAATCTGTAAAGCTGGGTACACACAATACCAATCTGTAATGCTGGGTACACACAGTACCAATCAGTAAAGCTGGGTACACACAGTACCGATCTGTAAAGGTGGGTATACACGTACCAACTGTAAAGCTGGGTACACACAGTACCAATCTGTTAAAGTGGGTACACACAGTACCAATCTGTAAAGTGGGTACACACAGTACCAATCGTAAGTGACAAGTCCTGTAAAGCTGGTACACACAGTACCAATTGTAAAAGCTGGTACACACCAGTACCAATTTGTAAAGCTGGGTACACACAGTCACCATCTGTAAAGCTGGGTACACACAGTACCATCAGTAAAGCTGAGTACAACCAGTACCAATCTGTAAGCTGGTACACACAGTACCAATCTGTAAAGCTGGGTACACACAGTACCAATCTGTAAAGTGGGTACACACAGTACCAATCTGTAAAGTGGGTACACACAGTACCAATCTGTAAAGTGGGTACACACAGTACCAATCTGTAAAGTGGGTACACACAGTACCAATCTGTAAAGTGGGTACACACCAGTACCAACTGTAAATTGGGTACACACAGTACCAACTCGTAAAGTGGGTACCCACCGTAAACAGGGGACCGTATGGGTAGGGTACCAAAACTTGACTAGGTTGACCATGTTGTTTCTTTCAATCTCCAATAGTATGTTATATGTACTGCTCAGACAAAACATTGTTGGTAGGATATAAGGATGAACTCGATGATGTATGTTCCCATTCAACTCCAATTCTTGTACATATGTTACTGTTAGGCAAGTTATGGATAGGGCATTAAGGTTGGACTAGATGGACATGCACCTTAAAACACTAGAATTCTCAAAAAAGCAGGCAGCCTGAACAGGTCACAATTCCAAAACTGAAATGATTTCATACAAATGCAATGACATGATATTTTTACTCACAGAGGAACAGAATTTCCTGGCAAGTTTAGACACGCTATCAATATACGGAGGTGCAGAATAGAATATGGAGAAAACACAAGAGAATAATTTATATCATAACTACTTTTAATATAACCTTTGAGTAACTTCCCACATTTCATATTTACTAGCACAAATATAATTCCCCAACATTATTACCCTGTGCATTTCTATAAGATTATCCCCTTGTGTAACTTTTATTTTCTATCTCTACTTCGATCAGCATGTTACTATTATTTTTTTTACCCAATTAATAGAATATTTTAATTTCATTTAATTTAAATCATTTTCTGTATGTTGTATTGAATTGTAAAAAATCCACTTAAAATAATATTTATTAGAAAAGTATTGTCATTTGTTATATCTTAAAGGAGAAACTAAACCCTATTTTTTATACTCAGAATCTGAAAACAACCCCCCTAAAAACACCAATAACTATAAATGCCACTTTAGTAAACTCTGTTAAAGTAAACCAAAGCCTGTTAAGAACTGTATAAGTATCTGTGTGTAGGTGCAGTGTCAGACCACACCTCCTGACCTCAGTCCACATGCTTCCTTGCTTTATCTGTCCTGTAAAAGGATTGGCTGTTCTGTATTATAGGAGTGGTACCCTGTGACCAAACTTGCACAGTTTCTGTGTGCCAAGCCCGTTTACAGCGACTCTGTATGATGTGCGAAGCAACATGTTATTGACCACACTGTCTGATATAAAATGTTGCAGAAGTAAAGCACAAACATATGTTATTTAGGTAATTTCCCAGCAAACATATCAAAATGAGAGGTAGACACGATTACTGGTTTATATCAAGGGTTCTTCCTTCTGGTTCAATGTTGTTCTGAGCTTTAGTTGCCCTTTAATTGATCTGTCTTTTTTTCTATGATGTTGCCTTGGGATAAGTTCCGCCATTGGTTACACCAGGGGTGCCCAAACTGGATAGGCTGAGGCGCCGTAGGGGCTTCTTTGCCATCCTGCCAGGGACACCCCTCTGGACAGCCCTTGAAACACCCCTGCCCTTCCCAAGACAGCCGATAACCAAGCCCACCAGCTGGGACCCAGGCCACATCTTTTTTGAGCGAGAGCCACCTTAACATTGTAGCCCTCGCAGTATGTTCTCCCTGTGTCTTGTGTTGGGTTACCTCCATATTCTCCTGTTTAACTACCTGATACTTACTGGTAGGTTGTGTGTAAGTGTGATGAGATACCTAGATTGTAAGCTTTTGGTGACACAGCTAATGTGAAGGTATAAAACTAAATGAGGTACTTTAAATACAAGACAATGTTGAATTCAAAGTGCATCTTGCCATTCAATGTACCAATTTACACCAATTTGGATCGATTTTAATAATGAGTTCTAGGACAACTAAGTAATCTAAGTCTTGTATTAAGTCCTGTGTTATTAATCTCTGTTTGACTTAATAGTGATGGTTGTACGTACTGTATATATTCTCTCTTTGTAGACTTTCTGCTGTGAACGAATTCAACCACACAAAGGGAATAGTACACAGCACGACATTCTAATACCGTGTGTTTATTATGTCTATAATCTTCTTAATTCTAGGGTTCCTGCAGTATTTGTTTTGATTTGGGCAACGAGAAGGGCAACAGTTGCAGACACAGAGTGAGTAAAATCTATCTACACTGTATTTAATGACATAAAGATACTTCTAATGAGAGTTTTCCCACTGATTCATTTCTAATTTAATAGCATTATATAGGATGAGTCAACTCAGTACTTGGCACAATAGGAATGTTGGGAAAAATGAATCAAGCACAATCATTTTAAGTTAAAAATGAAATGAAATTGACTTTATTCATAACCCAATGGCTATGCATATCCGTATAGGAAAGGCCTGGACCATAGGTATTTGTCTTAAATAGCACCCAATTAAAGAGAACTGTGAAACTCCGAACAAGTTAAAGTTAAATAAAAGCCTGCAGTTTTCCTTTTAAAATGAGCCCTGGATCAAATCACTGGTTCCAGTCTGTGGGAATTATATGGTCAATGTTAAACTTGATGACGAGTCGTTGAGGGACATCACCTGACCTCTGTCCCCAGGGTCTGAGCATGCTCAGTTAGGATAGTGCTGGGAAAATACCTGCAAAGACATTTAAGCAAAATTGACAGTTGAAAGGGGGAGGTCTATTAATGAATGCAGAGGCTAATCAAATGGCTAGAAGGTGGTGAAAGCTAGAAGTGTTCAGGAAGTTTAATATTGCTAACCTTTCCAGCATATACTTCTCACATGTCATTCCTAGGAGATGTGATCCGGGTTCATTTTTAACCCTAAAAAACAATTGTGAACGTATAACTATGAATTAACAACCTCAGCCAAGAAGTTGTCTAGGTAGCATCCCATTCCTTTTTTGAAACTCAAAGTTAGTAACGTAATAATTGAAACAAGACTGGCTCAGCCTACCACAGCAAAAACAGGTTTTACAACTGAATGCAACCTGTTTTTATTTTAGCCTGTCCAGTTATATATATATTTGTATCTGCATTTTACTCTGTATATTAACGAGATATTCTCTGTCTGTTTAATTTATAGATTTATGTGCTCATTGAGATTAGAATAGAATGGAATCTAGACCAAAGTTTGGGGATCTTTAAAGCTCCCGGTTTAGCTTTACTGACCAAGCTCTCGCAATATTGTTTATACATTGTGCAGTAACGCATTGCAGTAGAACATCATGTAAGCTGGAATGAGTGTCAAAACTGCTATTTTTTTATTCTTCAAAATGTTATTAGTTGCCAAAAAATGTATGTCCCTACTGCCGTATCCCAGGACCCTCTGCTTCTGGTTGCACCTTCGTTGAGCCAAATTCTTATTTGGCACTTCTCTCCATTGACATGTATAGGGTTTCCATCACCACCTGCAAAGGGCCATGGAAAACAGAGAGAAAGGATGCATTCATTCTTTTAACATTGTAAAATGTACTTACAACATGTATTGGCATTTTACTGCATGTCGTATTGTATTGTAATGGAATTGTTTCCTTATACTCACCTTGACGGATAAATGATTACATTCTGAAAAACTGCCGCTTGAACAAGTGGCCCTTTTATTTTAAACTTATAAACTCATTTCTGTGCATTTCCTGTAGGGTTGATTTATGGCTGTGCTCATTTAAGATACATCATAAGGAATGAACATATGTCCCAGCAGTGTACACCATATGGACTTTTTATTATAGATACCAATATGACGTCAGCAAACTATTGATTTACAGCTTGACTGCTCCCATGATGCATTTGACCCATTGTAGTTCTATCCACTGTTCTTTTAGAACTCGAACCCTGAAGCTGAACTAAAAGCAGCCGTGATTCATTTTCGTTGGACCAGAAGATCAGGCACTAACCTTCAATTATATTTCAGAATATCATTTAGATAAATAATGGATTAGTCTGCTTTATTTTTCAATTACAAAAGTTTTGGCATTTAAAGGGCCATACATGGCCCTGATCATGATATCTCGGTCCCTTCTCCCCATAGTGATTGCTTCTAACATTATAAGAGTTTTTACTCATTGACATATTTAATATTTTAATCTTATGTCCATTTTTTAAAATTTTTCCAATGATTCCTTTGTTAATTTACAGGGCATATATTGACTTACCTGAGCTACTTATTGGGATACTTTAGAGCAAATTATATACCAGTAGATCCTATTGGTTTACTACAGTGGACATCGTTTTATTGAGGCGATGTCCAAACATTCCATCTGATGTCATCCTGAAACGTGTAATGTCTGGGATTAGCCACTAGGCACTAGAAGAGAATGATTAAACGACTTGATGTTCATCGTCCTTTTGTTCCTTTTCTTTCAGGTGCTGGGACCTGAGTGCGGGATTATTAAATGGATAATTCAGGTTCCTATCCTGGCTGCGATAGTGGTGAGTGGTGAATTATGATGATTAATGCCCATGACATCACAATCAAACTGTTATTTGTTTGTGGCTCGATGTTTAATTCCACTTCTTTTACTATAAATAAAAATCTTGAGAGGACCTATAGGATTTTTTACCCCACATATGCTGCCTATGGAGAGTGCACTCCTTGTATCTCTCATAGGATGGACCGTGTGCCTATAAATAGGACGGGGTTGACAGGACAGGTAGGATAACGTTAGTGTACATTTCCGGAGCGCAACCCGATCACCTTTTTATTTGCTGATTGCTGCTCATGTGGTATAAACATAATCCTTTTATTACCCATTAACTAAACAAAAGGGGACAATATTATATTACAGAGTAGGGATATCTGCTATTGCATGGTGGGTTTGTTTATAAGAACATACTGCCCAATATAGATTTCTCATTCATTTCATAGACCTTCCTTTTAACTTTTTATCCCATGTTTATTGTCCCACTTTCCCAGCTTTATATCCTGTAATCCTTCTCCCTTGATTTCTTCTCTTAAGCTGTGTACACACAGAACCAATCAGTTAAAGCTGGGTACACACAGTACCAATCAGTAAAGCTGGGTACACACAGTACCAATCAGTAAAGCTGGGTACACACAGTACCCATCAGTAAAGCTGGGTACACACAGTACCAATCTGTAAAGCTGGGTACACAGTACCAATTCGTAAGCGGGTCACACATACCAATCAGTAAAGCGGGTACACACAGTACCAGTCAATAAGTGGGTACAACAGTACAGTCGTAAGCTGGGTACACACAGTACCAATATGTAAGCTGGTACAATTACCAATCTGTAAAGCTGGGTACACACAGTACCAATTTGTAAAGCTGGGTACACACAGTACCAATATGTAAAGCTGGGTACACGTTAACAATCTGTAAAGGTGGGTACACACAGTAACAATCTGAAAAGCTGGGTACACACAGTACCAATCTGTAAAGCTGGGTACACACAGTACCAATCTGTAAAGCTGGGTACACACAATACCAATCTGTAATGCTGGGTACACACAGTACCATCAGTAAAGCGGGGTACACACAGTACCGACTGTAAAGGTGGGATACACAGTACCACATCTGTAAAGCTGGGTACACACAGTACCATCTCGTAAATGGGGTACACACAGTACCAATCTGTAAAGTGGGTACACACATACCAATCTGTAAAGTGGGTACACACAGTACCAATCTGTAAAGCTGGGTACACACAGTAACCAACTTTGTAAAGCTGGGTACACACAGTACCATTTGTAATGGACACACGTTACCACGTAAGCTGGGTACACACAGTACCAATCAGTAAAGCTGGGTACACACAGTACCAATCTGTAAAGCTGGGTACACACAGTACCAATCTGTAAAGCTGGGTACACACAGTACCAATCTGTAAAGTGGGTACACACAGTACCAATCTGTAAAGTGGGTACACACAGTACCAATCTGTAAGTGGGTACACACAGTACAATCTGTAAAGTGGGTACACACAGTACAACGTCTGTAAAGTGGGTACACACAGTACCAATCTGTAAGTGGGTACACACAGTACCAATCTGTAAAGTGGGTACACACAGTACCAATCTGTAAAGTGGGTACACACAGTACCAATCTGTAATGCTGGGTACAGTTCCAATCTGCAAGACTCTGTCGGTCATCTTTGAAAGATATGACTACACTAGTTTCCTTAAGTACAGGGAGATCTTTGTGACTGCCGTACACCCTACGATCACGGGCTACTCCCTATATTTTTTTGAGGGGGGCGGCTGTTCCCGACACAGAACGTTTGTTGGCATCAGAAAACTGTTGTTTCTGCCGTACATACTTACCAGTCAGGAATGTGTGTACCCCACCTATTAGTAGTTAAAGTGATACTCAGTGAATACCAATTGTTTCGGACAGGCTATAGTGCGGGGTACTGCAAATCCCATTTGATTTTTCAGAGTAGAAAACATCTCTAAAAAGTCAATGACTCTTAGCTATATATTTTTGAATATAAAATAGATGAAATAAGAGAGACTAAAGGCCGTGCCTTACCTGTAAACCAATGGCCATAGAAATATATATATGAGTACTGTGAGACTTTTCCTAAGGTTTATTTACTTGACAAGTTTTAGAGGCCTATACCCTCTTATCAGGTCAGAGCAGTACGGCACTACAATCCTTTTCTGGCCATTAGAAAGGTCTAACACTACGGGTTTAATCTGTACAGTAAGGACGCAGCCGTACCGTAGTATATGGCATACTACCTGCATAAAAGGTATCCATTGTAACCAATCCTTATTGGTGGTTTACAGTGGTGGTAAAGGTGCGGTATTGCAAATCTAATGGCGTCCACTGTGATATTCTTCCCTGAGTGTGAAGATAGGGTCAAACCAACATCACATCCTTCTACTAGATACAGGGCTACAAACTGGGTTCATGTTTGGTTTGAATACAGAAAACTGTAAAGAAAGACTTTTTTATTCACTGTAACTAGGGGACTATAGTGAGCATATCTTAGAAAAGGCTGTAGTTGTCATATAACTATTATTATGAACCATAACGTTAGAAACATTAGAGATATGTGACATTTATGCATCACACTTTATTAATCATCCTCTGTAACATTGTAGCGATGCATTTGGCAGCACAGAATTCGCTTTTACGTACAACACACCAGCAGGGGTCTTACGATAAGAAATGATAAAATTGAGGATGACATTCCCTGCATGGAACTTACACAGTAATCTTGTATTACCAGAGACTTTTGTTCTTTATTTCCTCCGCAAGCAGATCCGCGCCTTTTATTAAATGATTGTGTTCCGTCTCTGACACGAGTAATTCATAGCAAGCGAAAGGCAGTTGTTTTTTTTTTTTTTTCTATAGAGAAAAAGCCATGAATAGTATTTAAGCTTTATAGAGGCGATTATTATTTCATAGCTAGAAGTAGGGAAATGCGTACTTTTCAAACCCTTTTTTTGCAAGAGTGTGTAGATACGTAGTGTGGGTGGACAAGGTGATAATTTAAAAAAAAAGAGAGAGGAAAAAATGGTTGTTAATTCCTTTGGAGAAACAGTTTCTCAATGTAAAAGTACAATGAAACCTGAAAATGTAGCAGGGAGCAAAGGGAAAAAAAAGAATATGATGATTAAATGAAATCTTTATCTCCAAAGAAGTTTACACCGATATGCTATATCGATATATAGTAGAAAAAATATCCACATTAAAGGGGAACTGTGGTCTCAATACAAATGCTAGTTCTCTCTTACCACACAAGTCAATGGTAATGTCTGCAACTGCAGTGAACAAAGTTACAGGCATTAAAATGTTAAAGGGTATGTACCATGTAAAAACATTTCAGCTTTGAATATAAAGGTGTATAATTCTTTTTGTTCTACTCCCTTCCATAGCCTACCTTTACTTCTTAAATGTTGCTCACTTCCTCCTCCTCTGAAATGGCGTTTTTAGCTTCGCCCCCAAGAGATTGTGCAAACCTCAAACATCTTCTTGTGTCTAAAAAGTTTGCAGCACGCTCGCAGCAATGTCACCGTGACATGTATGCCCATTGATGTTGTGTCAGTCTGCTTTGATGTATGTGTGTGCACACAGTGGTGTCACGCCATGCACACTACAAACTGGATTGGATTTGATATCAAATTTAATTGGCAAATACAATTTATTTCCATCTCAATTTTAGTCACAATCTTTTCTTCCACCATCGGGTCTGTTTATTCATTAATTCCCTTAGTAGCCATCATTTCACAATCCCCTTGCAAACCATAAATACATTTCAACCATCTAGATATAAATACACGTTTATCCAAAAATATGAAACCGATAGACGGCGAGTTATGAGGCATTTTATCTTTCATGCACATTTCAGCCAAGACATCTTTATGTGCTAAAGGTAAAAGGAAGCCTAGATAGAAGGTATAGCTGGAATTGAATACAGAGCCAGCGTTATATATTAATGTGCACACATGCAGTCTGGTTGGGTTTTTTCATTCCTTTACTCTGTGAGGACATTTATAACTTTACGTCAGTCTGGAATATTTCGTTTTTTTCCATTTATTTTTTTTTCATTGTGTAACATTTAAACAGCATACAGTAGAAGGTTTCAATAATACCCACCCTAGTAAAGAGGGCATCCTTATCCAACCAGTAGAGATGAACGAAACTGGCAGTTTTATTCTGACAGCTGTTAGCGAAACCTACTTTAAGGGAATGAGGGAATGTCCACCCCAAAAAAACTTTTTATATTTGGTTGACAACCCCTGAAATCTCAACCTCACGTCTCAGCTAATAACAGGAGACGCTGCAGTCTTAGTCAGTCTCTGATGAAGCGGCGGGGACACCGTGAAACGCGTCAGACCACTTTCTGGTGCACCTCTGTGATGTTTTTCGGCACAGCCTTTTGATGTTCTAATGTGTGGATTGAATAAAAGTTTATGATGACACCATCTGCCATGACTGAGTCCTAATTCCGGAGCGATCCGCTCCCTGATGTTTGCTCTTTGTTGGCTGCTTTTATTTGCTTCCTTGTACGGAAAAGGCACTGAAGCAAGCAGAAGCCCCCCGGGGAAAGAAGGCTTGGTAATGGTAAGTACTGTTAGAACATCTTTAGATTTTATAAAACTCGCAAGGTTGAGGTTTTGGGGGTTGCCAACCAAATATAAAAAGGTTTTTTAGGGGGTGGACATACCCTTTAAGTTCTGAACATCTAATTCCAACCCAATGGAATCTAATGTTTAACATTATTTATCTTAATTTCCGAATAATCAATCGAAATTTCTATTTCTAAACATGGTTTTCGATTTCAGAAAACTATTTTAGATTTACAATAACATTTTTCATTCATAAGTTCCAAAGAAAATGTTAAAATGTCATTGATTTTCAAAACCATCCGTTCCAAATTTGTTTAAAATGGGACTCATCAATATCCAACAGATAGAATGCCACAGCATGCCAGGATTTTCCAACATTTTTGAAATTCTTTTTTTTCTTTCCACGAAAATTTTAAATCATTACTTTAAAAATTCCATTTGAAACTCAAAAATGTCTATCAAAAATTTGAAAACCAATTAATACCGTAGGAAACTTTCATGTCTATTAGGTTTCATTGTCATTACACCCAATGGCAGTTTTAGTCATCATTAAAAAGTACTAAAAACTGTAAATAAACTGTGCACCAACACTTTAGCTAGTATTTCTATATATCTTATCCTCAGCTTAGTTTCTGAGATATATAGGCCCTGGTAACTGGAACCATATTATTTTAGCTGTGACCTAGGCTTAAAAAAAAATAATGTGGGGTTAAAATCTGTCCAAGTTGTGAATATACTTTGTAAATGTGCGCTTTGCTTATGGAGTTTGTTCTTCCTTAGATAATAATACAAGTTATGTGTATTGGAACTGATTTAAACCCTTCTTCAGTGAGAAGGAGAAAGCAATATTTAAGATTTGTGATGCTCAGTGTTAAGGTTGTAAAGATGAAATTAAACCTAGGCACCGCGCCAGGAGATTCCGTAGATGCCAAGGATGAGTGTGATAGAAGTTTTATGGTGACATTTAAGATGTACTCTTCGATCCTGAGGAGATAACGTCTGTTTGAAAGGTCTATAATTTCCAAGTAGGACAGGTCTTTCCCAGCAACCCTTGCATACCAATTACTGTAGTATGAGTGAGATGACTTTTTTCATCTCTTAAATAATTAAATTGAGGTTAAATTTAAAAATAAATTGCTGTGTATTGGTTCACATTAGTCAAAGTAAAATTTGATTAAACCAGAAAGAAAACTTCATATGCTGTTTCTCTCTAAAAAGACATTAAAATGTTATAATATCGTAATATGCACGTGGAAACTTCTACATTGGATCATTGGCTTATCTATAAAATGCAATGACAGTTGCTGCAGCTGAAATCTGAAGACATTGGAGAAATCCCCATGTAAGTAATATAGAGTCAATTGCTACCAAAAAGCGGGAAGTTTTCCTTGCAACCGCCAAACTATTTTTTAAACTACAGCAAAAAAAAGGGAATATTTAAGAACTAAACTTTTTCTAATCCTAATGTGAAAGCTTTTTCCCCAGAACACCTAACATTGAAAAGCTCTTCTCTAGTAAGTAAAAAAAATGCTTTTAGGGCAAACCCATGAGATTTTCCTTAAAACACAAGTTCAGTTTACCTTATGGGTTAAACTTATATTACGTTTTTGGTTCATTCCAATCCTTTGTATATTTAAAAGGTATCTTTACTGTTAAAATAAAAATCTGAGTTGTAGATCCTGAGAAATCGTCATTTCACAGCGTTCTTTGCTTCTGCACTCCAGAAGCAGAAATTAAAAATGGACCTATCCCTTACTAGCAGAGCGTGTCCATGGGAGGCTGTGCAGAACTTCTAAGTGTCATAGACACTACAAGAAGGCAGTGAGTAAGAGAGGGTGGTGCAATTAGGAGCACTCACTAAACATCAATAATTTAATGAGAAAGCACACAGATAATATGTGAGTACCACACATTTTACTACTCTCAAATTGTAGTTTCAGATAATGTAAAGTTGTTTGAGTGAGTAAAGTGACCCTTTAAGACCTGGAGATCAGGCGTTGACTCCCGATTATCACTGTTCCCATCTTATTTTTTGGTATATTGCCCTTACTGTGCAAACAAACATTTCAGAGAATGCTGCGAACCTCTCAATCTAAATAACTGGAATTATGCTAAACGTGTTACATGGATTATTGCAATGGGCAATTTGATTGATAAATCAAATGATAAATAGAGATGGCCGAACTATATGGAAAGTGTTGAAAGTTCGAAAACGTACTCATTAAAGTCAATGGGAGTCAAATAGTTTGAAAAATTCTAATGAAATACAAATAATTACTCGCAGATTCGATGCTTGCATATAGGTTTTAATGGACACTTTACTCGCGGATTCGATGTTCGTGCCTAGATACCATGGACATTTTACTCGCGGATTCGATGCTCGCATATAGGTTTTAATAGACACTTTACTCGCGGACGATGTTCGTGGCTAGTACCTGGACACTTTACTCGCGGATTTGATGCTCGCGTATAGGTTTTAATGGACACTTTACTCGCGGATTCGATGTTCGCGCCTAGATACCATGTACATTTTACTCGCAGATTCGATGCTCGCATATAGGTTTTAATGGACACTTTACTCGCAGATTCGATGTTCGCGTCTAGATACCATGGACACTTTACTCGCGGATTTGATGCTCGCGTATAGGTTTTAATGGACACTTTACTCACGGATTCGATGTTCGCGCCTAGGTACCATGGACATTTTACTCGCGGATTTGATGCTCGCGTATAGGTTTTAATGGACACTTTACCGCGGATTCGATGTTCGCGCCTAGGTACCATGGACATTTTACTTGCAGATTCGATGCTCGCGTATAGGCTTTAATGGACACTTTACTCGCGGATTCGATGTTCGTCTGGCTAGATACCATGGACACTTTACTCGCGGATTTGATGCTCGCGTATAGGTTTTAATGGACACTTACTCGCGGATTCGATGTTCGCGCCTAGATACCATGTACATTTTACTCGCAGATTCGATGCTCGCATATAGGTTTTAATGGAACTTTACTCGCAGATTCGATGTTCGCGTCTAGATACCATGGACACTTTACTCACGGATTCGATGTTCGCGCCTAGGTACCATGGACATTTTACTCGCGGATTTGATGCTCGCGTATAGGTTTTAATGGACACTTTACTCGCGGATTCGATGTTCGCGCCTAGGTACCATGGACATTTTACTTGCAGATTCGATGCTCGCGTATAGGCTTTAATGGACACTTTACTCGCGGATTCGATGGTCGCGCCTAGATACCATGAACACTTTACTTGTGGATTCGATGCTCGCTATAGGCTTTAATGGACACTTTACTCGCGGATTCGATGCTCACGTATAGGTTTTTAATGGACACTTTACTCGCGGATTCAATGTTCGCGCCTAGATACCATGGACATTTTACTTGCGGATTCGATGCTCGCATATAGGTTTTAATGGACACTTTACTCGCGGATTCGATGTTCGGCCTAGATACCATGAACATTTTACTCGCAGATTCGATGCTCGCATATAGGTTTTAATGGACACTTTACTCGCGGATTCGATGTTCGCGTCTAGATACCATGGACACTTTACTCGCGGATTCGATGCTCGCGTATAGGTTTAATGGACACTTTACTCACGGATTCGATGTTCGCTCCTAGGTACCATGGACATTTTACATCCGCGAGTAAAATGTCCATGGTACCTAGGCGCGAACATCGAATCCGCAAGTAAAGTGTCCATTAAAGCCTATACGCGAGCATCGAATCCACGAGTAAAATGTCCATGGTACCTAGGCGCGAACATCGAATGCGAGAGTAAAGTGTCCATTAACACCTATACGCGAGCATCGAATCCGCGAGTTCGCCGCCTAGGTACCATGGACATTTTACTTGCAGATTCGATGCTCGCTATAGGCTTTAATGGACACTTTACTCGCGGATTCGATGGTCGCGCCTAGATACCATGAACACTTTACTTGTGGATTCGATGCTCGCGTATAGCTTTAATGGACACTTTACTCGCGGATTCGATGCTCACGTATAGGTTTTTAATGGACACTTTACTCGCGGATTCAATGTTCGCGCCTAGATACCATGGAAATTTTACTTGCGATTCGATGCTCGCATATAGTTTTAATGGACACTTACTCCGCGGATTCGATGTTCGCGCCTAGATACCATGAACATTTTACTCCGCAATTCGATGTCTCGCATATAGGTTTTAATGGACACTTTACTCGCGGATTCGATGTTCGCGTCTAGATACCATGGACACTTTACTCTCGGATTCGATGCTCGCGTATAGGTTTTAATGGACACTTTACTCACGGATTCGATGTTCGCTCCTAGGTACCATGACATTTTACTCGCGGATTCGATGCTCGCATATAGTTTTAATGGACACTTTACTCGTGGATTCAATGTTTGCGTCTAGATACCATGTACATTTTACTCGGATTCGATGCTCGCGTATAGGTTTTAATGACACTTTACTCGCGATTCGATGTTTGGTATTACTGGTATTAATGCATATAGATCTGGTTGATCCGGGATACTTTCCGATTGCCGTTTGGAGTCAGGAAGGAATTTTTTCCACCCTTTTTAGCTGGGTTTTTTGCCTTCCTCTGGATCAACTGTTAGGTAGGGTAAAAAAAAAAAAAAAAAAAAAAAAGTGAATAGGTTGGACTTGATGGACGAATGTCTTTATTCACCTTAATTACTATGTTACTTGTTACTATGTTACTATGTTCGCGCCTAGGTACCATGGACATTTTTACTTGCGGATTCGATGCTCGCGTATAGCTTTAATGGACACTTTACTTGCGGTTCGATGTTCGCGTCTAGATACCATGACACTTTACTCACGGATTCGATGCTCGTGTACAGGTTTTAATGACACTTTACTTGCGGTTCGATGTTCGCGCCTAGGTACCATGGACA
Organism: Hymenochirus boettgeri; assembly: GCA_019447015.1. Classification (NCBI taxonomy): domain Eukaryota; kingdom Metazoa; phylum Chordata; class Amphibia; order Anura; family Pipidae; genus Hymenochirus; species Hymenochirus boettgeri. The sequence continues at coordinate 19,025,092 of CM033474.1, read as the reverse complement.
TTTTTCTTGCGGATTCGATGCTCGCGTATAGGCTTAATGGACACTTTACTCGCGGATTCGATCTCGCGTATAGGTGTTAAGGACACTTTACTCTCGCATTCGATGTTCGCGCCTAGGTACCATGGACATTTTACTCGTGGATTCGATGCTCGCGTATAGGCTTTAATGGACACTTTACTTGCGTTCGATGTTCGCGCCTAGGTACCATGGACATTTTACTCGCGGATTCGATGCTCACATATGGTTTTAATGGACACTTTACTCTCGCGGATTCGATGTTTGCGTCTAGATCCATGGACACTTTACTCGCGGATTTGATGCTCACGTATAGGTTTTAATGGACACTTTACTCGCGGATTCGTTGTTCGGCCTAGGTACCATGGACATTTTACTTGCGGATTCGATGCTCGCATATAGGTTTTAATGGAACTTTACTCGCGGATTCGATGTTTGCGTCTAGATACCATGGACACTTAACTCGCGGATTCGATGCTCGTGTATAGGTTTTAATGGACACTTTACTCGCGGATTCGATGTTCGCGCCTAGTCTCCATGGACATTTTACTTGCGGATTCGATGCTCGCGTTAGGCTTCAATGACACTTTACTCGCGGATTCGATGTTTGCGTCTCGAAATCATGGACACTTTACTTGTGGATTTGATGCTCGCGTAAAGGTTTTAATGGACACTTTAACTCGCGGATTCGATGTTCGCTCCTAATACCAGGGACATTTTACTTGCAGAGTCAAGGCTCGCTATAGGTTTTAATGGATCACTTTACTCAAGGATTTGATGTTCGCGTCTAGATACCATGGACACTTTACCTCGCGGATTCGATGCTCGCGTATAGGTTTTAAGGACACTTTACTCACGGATTCGATGTTCGTCCTAGTACCTGGACATTTTACTCGCGGATTCGATGCTCGCATATAGGTTTTAATGGCACTTTACTCGCGGATTCAATGTTTGCGTCTAGATACCATGTACATTTTACTCGCGGATTCGATGCTCGCGTATAGGTTTTATGGACACTTTACTCGCGGATTCGATGTTCGCGCCTAGGTACCATGGACATTTTACTTGCGGATCGATGCTCGCGTATATGCTTTAATGGACCTTTACTCGCGGATTCGATGTTTGCGCCTAGGTCCATGAACATTTTACTCGCGAATTCAATGCTCACATATAGGTTTTAATGCACACTTTACTCGCGGATTCGATGTTTGTGTCTAGATACCATGGACTTTTACTCGCGGATTCGATGCTTTTGTACAGGTTTTAATGGACACTTTTACTCGCGGATTCGATGTTCGCGCCTAGTACCATGGACATTTTGCTTGCGGATTCGATGCTCGCGTATAGGCTTTAATGGACACTTTACTCGCGGATTCGATGCTCGCGTATAGGTGTTAATGGACACTTTACTACTCCGCATTCGATGTTCGCGCCTAGGTACCATGGACATTTTACTCGCGGATTCGATGCTCGCCGTATAGGTTTTAATGGACACTTTACTCGTCGGATTCAATGTTCGCCGCCTAGGTCCAAATGGTCAAACTGTTGTACTAATGCGGAGTCGAAACGCAGGGGGCTCGCGTCTATAAGGAAAGGGCTTTAATAAATCAGATGTGAACAAAGCGAGACAGGTGGGAGGGAAAAAGAAAAGGAAGGAAAAAGAAGGGAGAAAACTTGTGACACCCGGATAAACTCGTTAGAAGAAAAAAAGAAAAACAAAAAGAAAAATGAGCTTAAACAAGCAACCCGCGAATTGAAGGGGGCCAGTAAAATATTTATCGTGGATTCGATGTTCGCAAAAAAAAAATAAAAAAAAAAAAAAAAAACAAGAAAAAAAGCACTAGAGATACAAAAGTACCGAAATGAAAACAGGGACAAAAAATTTTAAAAACTCGCTGGATAAGTGCAGATTTCTTCATCCCGGAATAAATATATATAGGGTATTTAAAAGAATTACAAATCACAAAAGATAAAACAATTAGATCGTCTTAATAAAAAGGTATACCTAGGAATATTACTCAATGGACACGATTCGAAACATCACCCAACTGAACTGAATTGGGAAAAAACCAAAACGGAGACATAGATAATAACGAAAAGATACACTCCAACGGCAGGTTAGGACTCCGCAGCATCGAGGATTCGATTCGTTTGCGTCCTAGACATAGATAACACATGAACCACGGGTGATGTCGACATGTAGACGCAGCGCGAAATCTAAATATCAAGACACGCGGATTAAACCAAAAGAACGTACCCAATCCTAAACAACCTATACGAACTCAACTGACCCCACTCGACGATTCTGTATAAGCATTTGAATTCGCGGCTCGTGATAATAGGGTAATGTTTTAATGGACACTTTACACATCGGTACTAGTGAGCGTCGAGAACTTTAACACTCGCAAATAGAATGCCGCGAGTACAAGATGTCCATTAATCACTACATAACGCGAGCATAGAATCCGCCTAGTAACCGCCGATCGGCATTTAAATGTCGTTGCGGCATGTGATAAAGTCAGAAAATGCGATGATCTAGAAATCGCGAATACATGCTTGCAATGGACAAAATAGCGTTTACATAAAAACTAACACTAAACCATTACGGTACCCTATAGCGTCCCAGACTACGCGACTTACCTGCTCGCAGGGATTAAATGGCCATGAAAACCTGTACACAAGCAAAGATCGGTGAACAAAATCCGCTCGAGTAATGTTTGTCGCGTGCGTCGATCACTCATGACAGGACAACCTTTAACCAACACGAGGGGGAAAAAACACATAAAGAGAAACCGCAGTAAAGACTGCAGCTACGTCTACACATAGCTTACAGTAACTTGTATAGCGTGGTGGGAATTAAAGTTAAAAAAAAAAACATTGGGAAAACATGAAAAAAAATAATATGGTGGGTCTGTGATGGCAGCATTTGAACTCTCTGCTCACCCGTAGTAACAACTAATAAATTTAACTACCATCCGGGTACTCTAGGAGAAAAAAAGCAGGAAAGAAAGAACATGAGGGGAAGGCATTGGAAAGAGGACAAGACATTAAGAGTACGACAGACATATATCACGGTCAGCAATAAAGAATATACTAATTACTCACGACAAGTAAAAAAATGTCCATGTCACATGGCGTTACTACCTGAAGGGGGGGCGCAGAATGGTAAACCGAATACACCAAAGCAGAGTAAAAAGATTGACCATGTGTAAAAAACCACGAGAACTCGAGAATCGAAGCCAGAGAGTTAAAAAAAGGACATGGTATCTAGAACAGCACAAACATTGAGCCTGCCGACGAGGAAAAATGGACCTAATTTAAAACCGTATATGAAGCAAATGAGAAAAACACGGGATCTCGGAGTAACTACTAAGGGGAATGGTGCGGAAAAGTCTGTTTGCGGCTACCTAGTATCGCCGATGGCCAATAATTTCATGTTAGGCTGTGAAGTCGAAATGCTGCTCGCTGTATAGCTCATTATAATACAATGTGTGATACTTACTCCACGGATAATTGCGATGGCTCGAGCGGATATTAGAGGGCATAGATAATAGACATGGAGTGGACAAACTTAACTGGGTTGTACTCTGCCCTGATGGGATGCTGCGCGAAAGAGTACTGCATGTAAAATGGACAGATGCTATACATTAGTACCATGTGCCACATTTCGAACGGAGAATAGCGGCAAAAAAAACAGTTGAACGAACTAAGATATATACAGATGAAAGTCGACATATCGATCAGACAACTGCCAGGGTCCGAGGAGAATATGACCAATAGACATCGAGACGCTACCGACATCGATATCAGTCTTGTCGACACAAACGGGAGACAGAACAAACACATTACACCAAGAGAAATCGAATATGTTTCGGCATCAAAACAATCGAGCGTATACGAGTGTCCAGTCCAGAGTTTCACTGGACTAAGGAATCAGAAAATAAGACAATGTAGCACCCTGATTTGAACGCATGTTTTGCCACACATCAAGTTATTATACTGCAATGCATCTCATCCCATTGCGTACACAGGCATGTAAGAATGTCAACGAACATGACATATATCGTACGAAATTGGCAGGCTCAACTATAGAACATTAGAAGCGAGTGATCTGTACCTACGTAGTAATTGTGTAACACGATACTATATTCTTTTACATACATGCTACTAGCTATGAACCGTCACAATATTGCAGACACCGAGTTGTGTGAGTGTCTAAAGATGGGATCGACTCTACACAGTCGAGGAAATTGAGTTTACAGAGACCAGATCTGGAGCTGAAAGCTCTGCGAACGCGCACTGAGCATACCGGTGGCCTGGTGTACAGGACCGCTCCTAAAGAGGTAAGATTGAGGTCGCGATGGGACAGACAGGCGGGTGTATCAACGATAAGGTGTAGGAGGTGAGTGTGGGAGAACTAAAAATAATCTCACTTGGGTACAAAAATAGCCGAATGTCGGTTGAAACAGACAGGGGAAGTGTTAACAGTCACAAGGAGACAAAGAGTGGTTTGTTGGAGTGACAATATAAAAGCTGAAAGAACTCTTCAAATAAGACAGTAATCGGGCAACCGCATAGACTCCATAATAATTCAATAATATAGGAGCCACACAAGAGATAAAACAAAACGGTGAGTTGACTTCAGAAAAAGAAAACTAGGGCGGCTGTCCACGCAACAGACATAAGGATCTCGCAATTGAGCGCGAAAAATAGTCGCCAGGAAAGTGCGCGTGATTGTCATACGGTGCTGCTCACAAACACGCACTGCATAGAGACAGACGCGTCATACCTCAAACAACACCTCATATGTCAGCGTAGTATTAGTCTGCTTGTGTACGCGTTATAGAACTATACTTCAGAAATGAAAATGACACATCATGGCGCAGTATTGACTAAGCCGTCAGATCCCAAATGTCAAAAAATAATTGCGTAAAAGAAGAAATGGTAAATTTTAGCAAATATATCATAGATGAGCAATCGAATCCCAAAGAGTATGTTAGCTTACATGTGGGACATAGATAAACCTGTAGTTTAAAAAAATAAATCATTGATGATTAAATTAATTATAGGAAATTATTATGGAACTAAACGAGCTAAAAAGCTGTGACCCTACATTTATCCGATCATGAATAACACCTATACGTCGAGTTCATGCAGATTATAAGCCATGGCGAGTTTGACGAGTGTCAAATTCTATACTAGCCTATGACGACGAGCATCTCTGAATTACGCATCAAACAATGGCTGTGTACGATCACTTGTGTATCCATTATCAGTTACTTTAACGAAGTAAACGCATTCCGCAGACATCCCAAAAGTCAATTTTAATGGTCACCGCCATCGTACTGGCCAAAAACCGACGTGGAAATTAGTGCATAAAAACCCTACCTTAGCAAAAGCCCAGATCGCACAATGGATATAAGCCCTAGTCATATGATAGGTCTGCCCGGAAATCCTGGGATCTAAAGATCTCCGAACATAAACTGAGATCCACCGGAGAACGCTGAGGCCGAGCTCACAGTGCTAGGACCGATACGGGCCTGACGTGTCACTCGAGCCGTCGCATAGGTACACAAGGCTCCATGGTAGACAACGAGTGTGCGCAGTAAGCTGCATTCAATGGCATAGTCACACTAAGTGAACATATAACTTAAGGTTGCATAAAGACGATTCTGACCCCCTCCCCTCTCCCTCCTCCCATGTGTCCTCAAGCGCTCAACCTACCTCTACAACGGGGGGGGGGATGCAAATGTCTCGTGGTGAGATGTTTGTGCACCGTACTCCTAAGCATCGTGAGCCAAGGAAGGGCAAAAACAAACCCCAGCTACAAACTGGAAAAAATTCCATACTCCTGACACCACAACCTCAAACATGGCAAAGCCCGAAACATAGCACAACTGGGACTACACACACAATCGAAAAAATAAAAAAAAGAAGACATAAAACACAGTACCAATCTGTAAAGTGGGTACACACAGTACCAATCTGTAATGCTGGGTACAGTTCCAATCTGCAAGACTCTGTCTGTCATCTTTGAAAGATATGACTACACTCAGTTCCTTAAGTACAGGGAGATCTTTTGTGACTGCCGTACACCCTACGATCACGGGCTACTCCCTATATTTTTTTAGAGGGGGGCGGCTGTTCCCGACACAGAACGTTTGTTGGCATCAGAAACTGTTGTTTCTGCCGTACATACTTTACCAGTCAGGAATGTGTGTACCCCAGCTATATTAGTAGTTAAAGTGATACTCAGGTGAATACCAATTGTTTCGGACAGGCTATAGTGCTGGGTACTGCAAATCCCATTTTGATTTTTCAGAGTAGAAAACATCTCTAAAAAGTCAAATGACTCTTAGCTAATATATTTTTGAATATAAAATAGATGAAATAAGAGAGACTAAAGGCCGTGCCTTACCTGTAAACCAATGGCCAATAGAAATATATATAATGAGTACTGTGAGACTTTTCCTAAGGTTTATTTACTTGACAAGTTTTAGAGGCCTATACCCTCTTCATCAGGTCAGAGCAGTACGGCACTACAATCCTTTTCTGGCCATTAGAAAGGTCTAACACTACGGGTTTAATCTGTACAGTAAGGACGCAGCCGTACCGTAGTATATGGCCATACTACCTGCAATAAAAGGTATCCATTGTAACCAATCCTTATTGGTGGTTTACAGTGGTGGTAAAGGTGCGGTATTGCAAATCTAATGGCGTCCACTGTGCATATTCTTCCCTGAGTGTGAAGCATAGGGTCAAACCAAAATCACATCCTTCTACTAAGATACAGGGCTACAAACTGGGTTCATGTTTGGTTTGAATACAGAAAACTGTAAAGAAAGACTTTTTTATTCACTGTAACTAGGGGACTATAGTGAGCATATCTTAGAAAAAGGCTGTAGTTGTCATATAACTATTATTATGAACCATAACGTTAGAAACATTAGAGATATGTGACATTTATGCATCACACTTTATTAATCATCCTCATGTAACATTGTAGCGATGCATTTGGCAGCACAGAATTCGCTTTTACGTACAACACACCAGCAGGGGTCTTACGATAAGAAATGATAAAATTGAGGATGACATTCCCTGCATGGAACTTACACAGTAATCTTGTATTACCAGAGACTTTTGTTCTTTATTTCCTCCGCAAAGCAGATCCGCGCCTTTTATTAAATGATTGTGTTCCGTCTCTGACACGAGTAATTCATAGCAAGCGAAAGGCAGTTTTGTTTTGTTTTTTTTTCTATAGAGAAAAAGCCATGAATAGTATTTAAGCTTTATAGAGGCGATTATTATTTCATAGCTAGAGATAGGGAAATGCGTACTTTTCAAACCCTTTTTTTGCAAGAGTGTGTAGATACGTAGTGTGGGTGGACAAGGTGATAATTTAAAAAAAAAAGAGAGAGGAAAAAATGGTTGTTAATTCCTTTGGAGAAACAGTTTCTCAATGTAAAAGTACAATGAAACCTGAAAATGTAGCAGGGAGCAAAGGGAAAAAAAAGAATATGATGATTAAATGAAATCTTTATCTCCAAAGAAGTTTACCCGATATGCTATATCGATATATAGTAGAAAAAATATCCACATTAAAGGGGAACTGTGGTCTCAATACAAATGCTAGTTCTCTCTTACCACACAAGTCAATGGTAATGTCTGCAGCTGCAGTGAATCCAAAGTTACAGGCATTAAAATGTTAAAGGGTATGTACCATGTAAAAACTATTTCAGCTTTGAATATAAAGGTGTATAATTCTTTTTGTTCTACTCCCCTTCCATAGCCTACCTTTACTTCTTAAATGTTGCTCACTTCCTCCTCCTCTGAAATGGCGTTTTTAGCTTCGCCCCCAAGAGATTGTGCAAACCTCAAACATCTTCTTGTGTCTAAAAAGTTTGCAGCACGCTCGCAGCAATGTCACCGTGACATGTATGCCCATTGATGTTGTGTCATGTCTGCTTTGATGTCATGTGTGTGCACACAGTGGTGTCACGCATGCACACTACAAACTGGATTGGATTTGATATCAAATTTAATTGGCAAATACAATTTATTTCCATCTCAATTTTAGTCACAATCTTTTCTTCCACCATCGGGTCTGTTTATTCATTAATTCCCTTAGTAGCCATCATTTCACAATCCCCTTGCAAACCATAAATACATTTCAACCATCTAGATATAAATACACGTTTATCCAAAAAATATGAAACCGATAGACGGCGAGTTATGAGGCATTTTATCTTTCATGCACATTTCAGCCAAGACATCTTTATGTGCTAAAGGTAAAAGGAAGCCTAGATAGAAGGTATAGCTGGAATTGAATACAGAGCCAGCGTTATTTATATTAATGTGCACACATGCAGTCTGGTTGGGTTTTTCATTCCTTTACTCTGTGAGGACATTTATAACTTTACGTCAGTCTGGAAATATTTCGTTTTTTTCCATTTATTTTTTTTTCATTGTGTAACATTTAACCCAGCATACAGTAGAAGGTTTCAATAATACCCACCCTAGTAAAGAGGGCATCCTTATCCAACAGTAGAGATGAACGAAACTGGCAGTTTTATTCTGACAGCTGTTACGCGAAACCTACTTTAAGGGAATGAGGGAATGTCCACCCCCCAAAAAAACTTTTTATATTTGGTTGACAACCCCTGAAATCCTCAACCTCACGTCTCAGCTAATAACAGGAGACGCTGCCAGTCTTAGTCAGTCTCTGATGAAGCGGCGGGGACACCGTGAAACGCGTCAGACCACTTTCTGGTTGCACCTCTGTGATGTTTTTCGGCACAGCCTTTTGATGTTCTAATGTGTGGATTGAATAAAAGTTTATGATGACACCATCTGCCATGACTGAGTCCTAATTCCGGAGCGATCCGCTCCCTGATGTTTGCTCTTTGTTGGCTGCTTTTATTTGCTTCCTTGTACGGAAAAGGCACTGAAGCAAGCAGAAGCCCCCCGGGGGAAAGAAGGCTTGGTAATGGTAAGTACTGTTAGAAACATCTTTAGATTTTATAAAACTCGCAAGGTTGAGGTTTTGGGGGTTGCCAACCAAATATAAAAAGGTTTTTTAGGGGGTGGACATACCCTTTAAGTTCTGAACATCTAATTCCAACCCAATGGAATCATAATGTTTAACATTATTTATCTTAATTTCCGAATAATCAATCAGAAATTTCTATTTCTAAACATGGTTTTCGATTTCAGAAAACTATTTTAGATTTTACAATAACATTTTTCATTCATAAGTTCCAAAGAAAATGTTAAAAATGTCATTGATTTTCAAAACCATCCGTTCCAAATTTGTTTTAAAATGGGACTCATCAATATCCAACAGATAGAATGCCACAGCATGCCAAAGGATTTTCCAACATTTTTGAAATTCTTTTTCTCTTTTCCACGAAAATTTTAAATCATTACTTTAAAAATTCCATTTGAAACTCAAAAATGTCTATCAAAAATTTGAAAACCAATTAATACCGTAGGAAACTTTCATGTCTATTAGGTTTCATTGTCATTACACCCAATGGCAGTTTTAGTCAATCATTAAAAAGTACTAAAAACTGTAAATAAACTGTGCACCAACACTTTAGCTAGTATTTCTATATATCTTATCCTCAGCTTAGTTTCTGAGATATATAGGCCCTGGTAACTGGAACCATATTATTTTAGCTGTGACCTAGGCTTTAAAAAAAAAAATAATGTGGGGTTAAAATCTGTCCAAGTTGTGAATATACTTTGTAAAATGTGCGCTTTGCTTATGGAGTTGTTCTTCCTTAGATAATAATACAAGTTTATGTGTATTGGAACTGATTTAAACCCTTCTTCAGTGAGAAGGAGAAAGCAATATTTAAGATTTGTGATGCTCAGTGTTAAGGTTGTAAAGATGAAATTAAAACCTAGGCACCGCGCCAGGAGATTCCGTAGATGCCAAGGATGAGTGTGATAGAAGTTTTATGGTGACATTTAAGATGTACTCTTCGATCCTGAGGAGATAACGTCTGTTTGAAAGGTCTATAATTTCCAAGTAGGACAGGTCTTTCCCAGCAACCCTTGCATACCAATTACTGTAGTATGAGTGAGATGACTTTTTTCATCTCTTAAATAATTAAATTGAGGTTTAAATTTAAAAATAAATTGCTGTGTATTGGTTCACATTAGTCAAAGTAAAATTTGATTAAACCAGAAAGAAAACTTCATATGCTGTTTCTCTATAAAAAGACATTAAAATGTTATAATATCGTTTAATATGCACGTGGAAACTTCTACATTGGATCATTGGCTTATCTATAAAATGCAATGACAGTTGCTGCAGCTGAAATCTGAAGACATTTGGAGAAATCCCCATGTAAGTAATATAGAGTCAATTGCTACCAAAAAGCCGGGAAGTTTCCTTGCAACCGCCAAACTATTTTTTAAACTACAGCAAAAAAAAGGGAATATTTAAGAACTAAACTTTTTCTAATCCTAATGTGAAAGCTTTTCTCCCCAGAACACCTAAACATTGAAAAGCTCTTCTCTAGTAAGTAAAAAAAATGCTTTTCAGGGCAAACCCATGAGATTTTCCTTAAAACACAAGTTCAGTTTACCTTATGGGTTAAACTTATATTACGTTTTGGTTCATTCCAATCCTTTGTATATTTAAAAGGTATCTTTACTGTTAAAATAAAAATCTGAGTTGTAGATCCTGAGAAATCGTCATTTCACAGCGTTTCTGCTTCTGTCACTCCAGAAGCAGAAATTATAAAATGTGACCTATCCCTTACTAGCAGAGCAGTGTCCATGGTGAGGCTGTGCAGAACTTCTAAGTGTCATAGACACTACAAGAAGGCAGTGAGTAAGAGAGGGTGGTGCAATTAGGAGCACTCACTAAACATCAATAATTTAATGAGAAAGCAAACACAGATAAATATGTGAGTACCACCATTTTACTACTCTCAAATTGTAGTTTCAGATAATGTAAAGTTGTTTGAGTGAGTAAAGTGACCCTTTAAGACCTGGAGATCAGGCGTTGACTCCCGATTATCACTGTTCCCATCTTATTTTTTGGTATATTGCCCTTACTGTGCAAACAAACATTTCAGAGAATGCTGCAACCTCTCAATCTAAATAACTGGAATTATGGCTAAACGTGTTACATGGATTATTGCAATGGGCAATTTGATTGATAAATCAAATGATAAATAGAGATGGCCGAACTATATGGAAAGTTTGAAAGTTCGAAAACGTACTCATTAAAGTCAATGGGAGTCAAATAGTTTGAAAAATTCTAATGAAATACAAATAATTACTCGCAGATTCGATGCTTGCATATAGGTTTTAATGGACACTTTACTCGCGGATTCGATGTTCGTGCCTAGATACCATGGACATTTTACTCGCGGATTCGATGCTCGCATATAGGTTTTAATAGACACTTTACTCGCGGATTCGATGTTCGTGGCTAGATACCATGGACACTTTACTCGCGGATTTGATGCTCGCGTATAGGTTTTAATGGACACTTTACTCGCGGATTCGATGTTCGCGCCTAGATACCATGTACATTTTACTCGCAGATTCGATGCTCGCATATAGGTTTTAATGGACACTTTACTCGCAGATTCGATGTTCGCGTCTAGATACCATGGACACTTTACTCTCGCGGATTTGATGCTCGCTGTATAGGTTTTAATGGACACTTTACTCACGGATTCGTTGTTCGCGCCTAGGTACCATGGACATTTTACTCGCGGATTTGATGCTCGCGTATAGGTTTTAATGGACACTTTACTCGCGGATTCGATGTTCGCGCCTAGGTACCATGGACATTTTACTTGCAGATTCGATGCTCGCGTATAGGCTTTAATGGACACTTTACTCCGGATTCGATGTTCGTGGCTAGATACCATGGACACTTTACTCGCGGATTTGATGCTCGCGTATAGGTTTTAATGGACACTTTACTCGCGGATTCGATGTTCGCGCCTAGATACCATGTACATTTTACTCGCAGATTCGATGCTCGCATATAGTTTTAATGGACACTTTACTCGCAGATTCGATGTTCGCGTCTAGATACCATGGACACTTTACTCACGGATTCGATGTTCGCGCCTAGGTACCATGGACATTTTACCTCGCGGATTTTTGCTCGCGTATAGGTTTTAATGGACACTTTACTCGCGGATTCGATGTTCGCGCCTAGGTACCATGGACATTTTACTTGCAGATTCGATGCTCGCGTATAGGCTTTAATGGAACCTTTACTCTCGCGGATTCGATGGTCGCGCCTAGATACCATGAACACTTTACTTGTGGATTCGATGCTCGCGTATAGGCTTTAATGGACACTTTACTCTCGCGGATTCGATGCTCACGTATAGGTTTTAATGGACACTTTACTCGCGGATTCAATGTTCGCGCCTAGATACCATGGACATTTTACTTGCGGATTCGATGCTCGCATATAGGTTTTAATGGACACTTTACTCGCGGATTCGATGTTCGCGCCTAGATACCATGAACATTTTTACTCGCAGATTCGATGCTCGCATATAGGTTTTAATGGACACTTTACTCGCGGATTCGATGTTCGCGTCTAGATACCATGGACACTTTACTCGCGGATTCGATGCTCGCGTATAGGTTTTAATGGACACTTTACTCACGGATTCGATGTTCGCTCCTAGGTACCATGGACATTTTACTCGCGGATTCGATGCTCGCATATAGGTTTTAATGGACACTTTACTCGTGGATTCAATGTTTGCGTCTAGATACCATGTACATTTTTACTCGCGGATTCGATGCTCGCGTATAGGTTTTTAATGGACACTTTACTCGCGGATTCGATGTTCTGGTATTACTGGTATTAATGCATATAGATCTGGTTGATCCAGGGATACTTTCCGATTGCCGTTTGGAGTCAGGAAGGAATTTTTTCCACCCTTTTTAGCTGGGTTTTTTTGCCTTCCTCTGGATCAACTGTTAGGTAGGGTTAAAAAAAAAAAAAAAAAAAAAGTGAATAGGTTGGACTTGATGGACGAATGTCTTTATTCAACCTTAATTACTATGTTACTATTGTTACTATGTTACTATGTTCGCGCCTAGGTACCATGGACATTTTACTTGCTGGGGATTCGATGCTCGCGTATAGGCTTTAATGGACACTTTACTTGCGGATTCGATGTTCGCGTCTAGATACCATGGACACTTTACTCACGGATTCGATGCTCGTGTACAGGTTTTAATGGACACTTTACTTGCGGATTCGATGTTCGCGCCTAGGTACCATGGACATTTTTCTTGCGGATTCGATGCTCGCGTATAGGCTTTAATGGACACTTTACTCGCGGATTCGATGCTCGCGTATAGGTGTTAAGGACACTTTACTCTCCGCATTCGATGTTCGCGGCCTAGGTACCATGGACATTTACTCGTGGATTCGATGCTCGCGTATAGGCTTTAAATGGCACACTTTACTTGCGGATTCGATGTTCGCGCGCCTAGGTACCATGGACATTTTACTCGCGGATTCGATGCTCCATATAGGTTTTAATGGACACTTTACTCTGCGGATTCGATGTTTTGCGTCTAGATACCATGGACACTTTACTCGCGGATTTGATGCTCACGTATAGGTTTTAATGGACACTTTACTCGCGGATTCGATGTTCGCGGCCTAGGTACCCATGGACATTTTACTTGCGGATTCGATGCTCGCATATAGGTTTTAATGGACACTTTACTACTCGCGGATTCGATGTTTGCGTCTAGATACCATGGACACTTAACTCGCGGATTCGATGCTCGTGTATAGGTTTTAATGGACACTTTACTCGCGATTCGATGTTCGCGCCCCTAGGTACCATGGACATTTTATTCTTGCGGATTCGTGCTCGCGTATAGGCTTCAATGGACACTTTACTCGCGGATTCGATGTTTGCGTCTCGAAATCATGGACACTTTACTTGTGGATTTGATGCTCGCGTAAAGGTTTTAATGGACACTTTACTCGCGGATTCGATGTTCGCTCCTAGATACCATGGACATTTTACTTGCAGAGTCATGCTCGCTATAGGTTTTAATGGATACTTTACTCAAGGATTTGATGTTTCGCGTCTAGATACCATGGACACTTTACTCGCGGATTCGATGCTCGCGTATAGGTTTTAATGGACACTTTATCACGGATTCGATGTTCGCTCCTAGTACCATGGACATTTTACTCGCGGATTCGATGCTCGATATAGGTTTAATGGCACTTTACTCGCGGATTCAATGTTTGCGTCTAGATACCATGTACATTTTACTCGCGGATTCGATGCTCGCGTATAGGTTTTAATGGACACTTTACTCGCGGATTCGATGTTCGCGCCTAGGTACCATGGACATTTTACTTGCGGATTCGTGCTCGCGTATATGCTTTAAGGACACTTTACTTCGCGATTCGATGTTTTGCGCCTAGGTACCATGAACATTTTACTCGCGAATTCAATGCTCACATATAGGTTTTAATGGACACTTTACTCGCGGATTCGATGTTTGTGTCTAGATACCATGGACACTTTACTCGCGGATTCGATGCTTTGTACAGGTTTTAATGGACACTTTTACTCGCGATTCGATGTTGCGCCTAGGTACCATGGACATTTTGCTTGCGGATTCGATGCTCGCGTATAGGCTTTAATGGACACTTTCTTACTCGCGGATTCGATGCTCGCGTATAGGTGTTATAATGGCCAAGGGATTGTGTGGTTAGGGGGAGGGAGAGACCAAAAAACATGGGCGGGAGGGGAGAGAGGGGGAGGGGGGAAGGAGGCCCTGCAGTAGTGCGCATGGCAAAGTCTCCAGGAGGAAAGACAGGGAGGCCAGGGGAAGAGCCCTACAGGACTTGCTAGGCTCCGGTGACCCGTTTTTTGAAATTTGGACAGGAACATACGCAGGGATCCCTTGGGATCTCGGGATGTAAGGGTACGGTTTTGATGCACTACACAGGGGGCCAGTAGTGGGGGACGGAAATTAAAGATTTGGGGCGGACATGCCCTTTAATATGATAATGATTACATAGGATCCTTAAATAGGAAAACAGATCCATAAAGTATCGACTCTATAGAAAAACCATGCTTAAAGCAAAATATGTAAACTGTTCATGTTAAATTTAGGGTAAACAGCTTTTCCTTAGGTTCATCATAATGTAATAAATTAATTTAATATCAATATTATTTTTTAAAAAACTTTGTACTATTCCAAGACAAACTGAACTTTGTAAAACACATTCTATATGCTTTTTACATTTGTCCCTTAATCCATACGGGCCATGATGTGCCTTTCATTTTGATAATCTATCCGTCAAGCAAGCATATGATGTTTTGTTTGACTTTCTCGCTATCTGAGTGTGTTTGTGTTGAGCAACGATACAAGCGTGGCCCTTGTAAGAACCTATTTGTGGTGACATGCCTTATTTGGCTTTTGACATAATCTCTTTTATTTGTTTTATTCTCTTTGTTGCCCGATAAAATTTAGTGTTGGAATATCTTATTTGACGCAGTTTTCAGTTATATGTCATCCAACAAAACATCCATCTACTTGTTCCCACCTGTACAACTGGCATCAAAGGAGGAATATACTCACCTCACCCAGGCACCCTCTACCATACTAAACAGTAGGTCCTACCAGACGGAGGAGGTGGGGCAGATAGAGCTTGGTCAATGTATGTCCTCTAACTCAATTTCCCATCTAGAGGCAATTAACAAACTCTCAATTATGACGGTTTTTATACTATACAATGCCAAAAGAATAAAACGTAAACCAATAATATAAGATCAACCACCAAACTCTATAGCTCTGACCCCATTCTCGCTATTAGTCGGTCGTCAACATGGATTTAGAATCGGGATGAAAGCATATGTTTGACGCAGCAATAATAAATGTAGGCACCAATTGGAAACAAGGTGGCACTTTATCATCTTAGAGATGGGAACTAGACCTCGAACCCGAGGGAGAGTAGAGTTTGCGCACGAACTATTCGAATTTGAACGAATTCGGACCTTCTCGAAACTTCCCGAGACCCGAGGATTTTCATATTGTCGGGACTTCAATAAATAGCGAATGTCGAGCCGTTCGATGTGCAAGACAAGCCTCTTATACCTATACGGCGAACGCATCGACATCGGCGCGGTGTTAAAAGTGTCCATGAAAGCCATACGCGAGCATTTCAAATCATCGAGTAAAAGGTATCCATAAAACCCTTCTACGCGAGCATCGACTCGCAAGTCGACAGAGTAAAAAGGTCATGGTCCACTAGGGCGAAACATCGAAAGTCGCGAGGTAAAGTGTTCCCATGATTTAGACCCCAATACCGGAACCATCGAAATCGCGAGTAAAGTTGTCAATGTTCTTAAAGCCTAACGCGAGCCAACGGAATCCGCAAGCTAAAATTGTCCATGGTACCTAGGCAGCTTGCGGAACATGGTCGAATCGCAGAGGTAAAAAAAAAGTTGTCCATTAAAACCTGTACACAGAGATGCGAATACCGCGAGTTGTAAAAGTGTCCAATGGGTATCTAGACACGCAAAATCGAATTCCGCGGAGTAAAAGGTGGCCATTAAAAACCTATATGTGGAGCATGCGAACCTCGCGAGTAAAAAGTTCATGGGTAACTTACGCGCAAGAAAACATCGAATCCCGAGTAAAAGGGTCCATTAAAGGCATATAACGCGGAGGGCATCGGAATCCGAAACAAGTAAAATGTACCATGGTACCTAGGCGCGAACATCGAATCCGCGAGTAAAAGTGTCCATTAAAAACATATACGCGAGCATCGAAATCCGCGAGGTAAAATGTCCATGGTACCCTAGGCCGCGAACATTCGAATGCCTGCGAGTAAAGTGTCCATATGTTCGCGCCGAGTCCAGGGACATTTTACCTCGCGGATTTGATGCTTATTTTGTTGATATCTCGCGTATAGGTTTTAATGGACACTATTCGACTCGCGGCTTCATGTTCTCCAGCCTAGGGTAACCATGGCAATTTTACTTGCAGATTCGATGCCTCGTAGAGGCTTTAAATGGACACTTTACTCGCTGTGATTCGATGTTCCGTGTCTATATAACCATGGACAGTTCTTTACTTTACTCGCGGATTGTGGCCGCGTATAAGGTTTTAATGGACACTTTAACTCGCGGATCCGATGTGTCGCGGCCTAATACCAGTTACTTTTAAACTCGCAATTCGATGCGCCGCATATAGGTTTTTAAAATGGGACACTTTTTTTTTAACGTCGCAGATTCGGATGTTCCGTCTATGATACCATGGACACCTTTAACCCTCACGGGATTTTCTATGTTTCGGCGCCTAGGTACCAGTGGACATTTTACTTACATACTCCGTCGGATTTTGAATTCTCGCGTAATATGTTTTTAATGGACACTTACAAACCTCTCGCGGATTCGATGTTCGCGCCTGGACCAGGGACATTTGTACTTGCCAGATTCGATGCTCGCGTATAGGCTTTAATGGACACTTTACCCGGATTCGAGGGTCGAGCCTAGATACCATGAACCTTTACTTGTGGTTTCGATGCTCGCAGTATCCGGCTTAATGGATCCCGTTACACCCTCGCGGATTCGATGCTCACGATTGTTTTGAATGGACACTTTACTCTCGGATTCAATGTTCTCCGCTTATATACCATGGACCATTTTACTTGGTCGGATTCGATGCTCGCATATAGTTTTTAATGGACACTTTACTTCGCGATTCGATGTCGCGCCTATAAACCATGAACATTTTACCTACTCGCAGATTCGATCTCTCATATAGGTTTTATGGACACATTTACTTCGCGGTATTCGATGTTCGCGTCTAGATACCATGGACACTTTACTCCTGATTGCGATGCTCCGCTTATGGTTTTTAATGGACACTTTTAACTCACGGATTCGATTTTCCTCCAGGTACCATAGACATTTTAACTCGCGGATTTCGATGCTCGCATTAAGGGTTTTAAATGGACACTTTACTCCGATTATTCAATGTTTGCTCTATGATACCATGTACATTTGACTTCTTTACTCGCGGAGTCGATGCTTCGCGTATATTTTAATGGGACACTTTTCCTCGCGGATTCGAAGTTCTGGGTATCACGGTATTAATTGCATATAGATCTGGTTGACCTGGGATACTTTCCGATTGCCGTTTGGAGTCAGGAAGGAATTGTTTTGTCCACCCCTTTTTTTTAAGCTGGGTTTTTTTGCTGTCCTCTGGATCAACTGTTAGGTAGGGTTAAAAAAACAAAAAAAAAAAAAAGTGAAAGGTTGGACTTTGATGGACGAATGTCTTTATTCAACCTTAATCTATTTTACTATGTGTTTTCTATTATACTAATGTATGTTCGCCCTAGGTACCATACATTTTTTTTACTTTGCGGATTCGATGCTCCTCGTATCAAGCCTTTAATATGGACACTTTCTTGCGATTCGATTTTCGCGTCTAGATACCATGGACACTTAGTCTACTTCAACGGATTCGATGCTCTTGTACAGGTTTTAATGGAACACTTTACACTTGCGCGGATCGATGTTCCGCGCCTAGGTACCATGGACATTTCTTCTTTTCTTTTGCGGATGTCGATGCTCGGCGTATAGGCTTTAAAATGGACACTTTTATACTTTACTTCGCGGATTCGATGCTCGCGTATAGGTGTTAATGACACTTACTCTCCTCTCTCGCATTTCGATGTTCGCTCGACCTAGGGTACCCATGGACATTTCTAACTACTCGTAGGATTCGATGCTTCTCGTATAGGCTTTAATGGACACTTTACTTGGCGGTGTAGTCGATTGTCGCGCCTAGGTACCATGGAACATTTTACTTAACTCGCGGATGCGATGCATCACGATAGGTTTTAATGGACCTTTACTCGCGGATTCGAGTTTGTTGCGTCTAGATCCATGGACACTTTCTCGCGGATTGATCTCACGTAAGTTTTATGGACACTTTAACTTTTAAACTCGCGGATTCCGATGTTCGCAGAGCCTAGGACCATGGCATTTTCTTGCGGTTCGATGCCTCGCTATTAGGGTTTTTAATTGACACTTTATCGCTGATATCGATGTTGCGTCGAGATACCATTGACCTAACTCTGCGTATTCGATGCTCGTGTATAGGTTTTATAATGGACACTTTACTCGCTGCTTTCGATGTCGCGCCTAGGTACCATGACAGTTTTACTTGCGGATTTCGATGGCCTCGCGTATGCTTCAATGACCCTTTCTCGCGGAGTGTCGATGTTTTGCTCTCCCGAAATCATGGACACTTTACTTGTGAGATTTGATCTCGCGAAAGGTTTTAATGGACACTTTAATTAACTCGCGGATTTCGATGTTCGCGGCCTGATTACCAGGGCATTTACTTGGCAGAGTCAATATGCTTCGCTATAGGTTTTTAATGGATACATTTACTCAAGATTTGAATTGTTTCGCGTCAGATACCATGGACACTTACTACACTCGCGTTATTCCGATGCCGCGTATAGTTGTATGGACACTTTACTACTCTCACGGACTTCGATGTTCGCCAGATTCTCCTAGGTACATGGCCCATTTTTACTCGCCGGTTCATGCTCGGGCATTAGGTTTTGTGAATGGACACTTGAACCTCGCGTATTCAATTTTGGCGTCTAAACCATGTCATTTTACTACTCGCGGATTCGATGCCGCGTATAGGTTTTAAATGGCACTTTTACTATTAATCGGCGGATTCGATGTTCGCGGCCTAGGTACCATGGAACATTTTACTTGCGGATTCGATCTAGCTCGCTATGATGCACTTTTAATGGCCACTTTACATCGCGGATTCGATTTTTGGCGCCTAGGTAAACATAACATTTTACTCGCGACTTCCAATGTCAACATATACGGTTTTTAATGGACCCGTTCCCTCGCGAATTCGTGTTTGTGTCTAGAGACCATGACACTTTACTAACTGCGGATTCGATGCTTGTGTACATGTTTTAAGGGACACTTTACCCGCGGATGTCGATGTTCGCGAAAACGGGCCTAGGTAACCATGGACATTTTGCTTGCGGATTCGATGCCGCGTATAGGCTTTATGGACACTTTACTCGCGATTCGATGCCTTCGCGGATAGGTGTTAGACACTTTACTCGCGGATTCGATGTTCGTGGCTAGATACCATGGACACTTTACTCGCGGATTTGATGCTCGCGTATAGGTTTTAATGGACACTTTACTCGCGGATTCGATGTTCGCGCCTAGATACCATGTACATTTTACTCGCAGATTCGATGCTCGCATATAGGTTTTAATGGACACTTTACTCGCAGATTCGATGTTCGCGTCTAGATACCATGGACACTTTACTCACGGATTCGATGTTCGCGCCTAGGTACCATGGACATTTTACTCGCGGATTTGATGCTCGCGTATAGGTTTTAATGGACACTTTACTCGCGGATTCGATGTTCGCGCCTAGGTACCATGGACATTTTACTTGCAGATTCGATGCTCGCGTATAGGCTTTAATGGACACTTTACTCGCGGATTCGATGGTCGCGCCTAGATACCATGAACACTTTACTTGTGGATTCGATGCTCGCGTATAGGCTTTAATGGACACTTTACTCGCGGATTCGATGCTCACGTATAGGTTTTAATGGACACTTTACTCGCGGATTCAATGTTCGCGCCTAGATACCATGGACATTTTACTTGCGGATTCGATGCTCGCATATAGGTTTTAATGGACACTTTACTCGCGGATTCGATGTTCGCGCCTAGATACCATGAACATTTTACTCGCAGATTCGATGCTCGCATATAGGTTTTAATGGACACTTTACTCGCGGATTCGATGTTCGCGTCTAGATACCATGGACACTTTACTCGCGGATTCGATGTGCGAGTAAAATGTTCATGGTATCTAGGCCGAACATCGAATCCGCGAGTAAAGTGTCCATTAAAACCTATATGCGAGCATCGAATCCGCAGTAAAATGTCCATGGTATCTAGGCGCGAACATTGAATCCGCGAGTAAAGTGTCCATTAAAACCTATACGTGAGCATCGAATCCGCGAGTAAAGTGTCCATTAAAGCCTATACGCGAGCATCGAATCCACAAGTAAAGTGTTCATGGTATCTAGGCGCACCATCGAATCCGCGAGTAAAGTGTCCATTAAAGCCTATACGCGAGCATCGAATCTGCAAGTAAAATGTCCATGGTACCTAGGCGCGAACATCGAATCCGCGAGTAAAGTGTCCATTAAACCTATACGCGAGCATCAAAATCCGCGAGTAAAATGTCCATGGTACCTAGGCGCGAACATCGAATCCGTGAGTAAAGTGTCCATGGTATCTAGACGCGAACATCGAATCTGCGAGTAAAGTGTCCATTAAAACCTATATGCGAGCATCGAATCTGCGAGTAAAATGTACATGGTATCTAGGCGCGACATCGAATCCGCGAGTAAAGTGTCCATTAAAACCTATACGCGAGCATCAAATCCGAGAGTAAAGTGTCCATGGTATCTAGCCACGAAACATCGAATCCGCGAGTAAAGTGTCCATTAAAGCCTATACGCGAGCATCGAATCTGCAAGTAAAATGTCCATGGTACCTAGGCGCGAACATCGAATCCGCGAGTAAAGTGTCCATTAAAACCTATACGCGAGCATCAAATCCGCGAGTAAAATGTCCATGGTACCTAGGCTCGAACATCGAATCCGTGAGTAAAGTGTCCATTAAACTATACGCATATAGGTTTTAATGGACACTTTACTCGCGGATTCGATGTTTGCGTCTAGATACCATGGACACTTAACTCGCGGATTCGATGCTCGTGTATAGGTTTTAATGGACACTTTACTCGCGGATTCGATGTTCGCGCCTAGGTACCATGGACATTTTACTTGCGGATTCGATGCTCGCGTATAGGCTTCAATGGACACTTTACTCGCGGATTCGATGTTTGCGTCTCGAAATCATGGACACTTTACTCGCGGATTCGATGTTCGCTCCTAGGTACCATGGACATTTTACTTGCGGAGTCGATGCTCGCGTATAGGTTTTAATGGATACTTTACTCAAGGATTTGATGCTCGCGTATAGGCTTTAATGGACACTTTACTCGCCGATTCGATGCTCGCGTATAGGTATAAGAGGCATTGTACTTGCACATTCGAACGGTCGAACATTCGATATTTATTGAAAGTCCGACAATATCGAAAATCCGGGTCCGGGATAGTTCGAGAAGTCCGAATTCGTTCAAATTCGAATAGTTCGGCTCAAACTCGGGTTCGAGTTCTAGTCCATCTCTAATGATAAATTGCCCCTTTCCAATTGTTGTCTAGCATTATTATGCTGCTTCATCCCATTCTAATCCATGTTGAACGACATACTATAAAGAATGGGCTCAGCTATAGAGTTTGGTGATCTTATAGTGATTGTTACTTTATTCTTTGCATTGTATAGTATAAACCCGTCATATTGAGAAGTTTGTTAATATGCCTCTAGGATGGGAAATTGAGTTAGAGGACAACAGTTGGACAAAGCTCTGCCCCACCTCCGTCTGGTGAGGACCTACTGGTTTAGTATGGGGAGAGGGTGTCTGGGGTGGAGGTGAGTATAATTCTCCTTTAAGGCCAGTTTTACAGTGTTAACAGTAGATGAGTGTTTGTGGATGACATATAACTGAAAACTGCGTCAAATAAGATATTCCAACACTAGAGATATTTATAGGGCAACAAAGAGATAAAACAAAAAGAGATTGATGTCAAAAGACAAACTAAGGCATGTCACCACAATAGGTTCATTACAAAGGGCCACGCTTTGTATCGTTGCTCAACAAACACACTCAGAGAGCCGAGAAAGATCAAACAACATCATATGCAGTTTGCTTGACTGATAGATTATTCAGAAATGAAAAGGACACATCATGGCCGTATGGATTAAAGGGACAAATGTAAAAAAGAATTAGAAATGTGTTTTACAAATATTATATTTGTGAATTGGAATAGTAAAATGTTTTAAAAATAATATTGATATTAAATTAAATTTATTAAATTATTATGAACTAAAGGAAAAAGCTGTGACCCTAAATTTAACATGAACAGTTAATATTTGCATTTAGCATGGTTTTACTATATATCGATACTTATGGATCTGTTTTCCTATTTAAGGATCACTATGTATCATTATCATTATTTAAAGGGCATGTCCGCCCCCAAATCTTTAATTTCCCCCACTACTGGCCCCACTGTGTAGTGCATAAAAACCCTTACCTTACATCCCAGATCCAAATGGATGCCCTGCTATGTTCCCCCAAAGTTCAAAAAACTGGTCACCAGGAGCCTAGCAGAGTCCATGTAGGGCTCTGCCTCCTGTCTTTCCTCCTGGAGAATTTTGCCATGCGCACTGCAGGCCTCCCCCCTCCCCTCTCCCTCCCTCCCATGTTGGTCTCCCTCCCCCTACCACAAATCCCTTTTTATATGTTGTAGGTCTCGCTCCCCCAGCCCCAACCGCTATATAATTATGGCCAGAAACTCCCCCGATCTGGCCATTATTATGGCCAGAAACTCTGCCGTTCTGAACTGCCGGCAGCCACATCCATCATTGGCTGCCTCTCAACCAATCACAGACGCGGCTGCCAGTCCAGCCCCCTGCTTGCAGTTCCATGCTACTGTGAATGCTTTTAACCCCAGAACACCAATAAGATTCCATTTATAAAATTCTTCTCTAGTAAGTTGCATTTAGTACATGTAAATAATAGATTCTGTTATTAAAAAGGCTTCCATGTTGTTGTCAGTACAACCCACAGCCCATGTAGGCTTCAAAGAGCCACTCCCCTGACCCCAGTATTCACTGTCTCTATGCAATGATTGAAAGATTCAGTTTCTAAATGTACCTGTATTCTGTGTTGTATCTCTGGTGGCGCAACATATTCTCCCAAGAAGTCACAGGTTAAAATCCCCATGTGTCAATCTAACTTGTAGAAATAAATGTTTTATGTGTAGTCAATTCCTTCAGGTGCAGTTCAACTACAACTCTAAAAAAAGATCTTGAGTATAAACTGAACCAAGTATCGTTTTTCTATTCATCTGTAATTATGATTGTCATGTGCACCTAGGCACCTGTTTCTAATACAGTTGATATCTGAAAGTACTTAGGAACAAAACTTATTCAATGAAGCAGCTATTTCAGAGGATGAATACTAAGATGTTTGATTCTTTACTTTGAATAATATTGATTCCATATGGATAGAAGGATGAGACCTCAATTGCAGTCAGTCTTAATAGGACTCATTAAACTGCGCTTCATGGCAGAGAAGGTCATGTTGCTTTTTCATATATTCCCTGCACATGTTAAGGGTTTTTAGCATTATATTTCATTTCATATAATATCTATAATATCTTTATGAATTACTCAATTACCAAACATTGAAATTATAATAAATGTCAAACAAATGCACAGGCACCAAGGTCAGGTTTTGTCTTCTTTCATCCTCAGTTGATTATAGCATTTGATGTCTCTTCCTCACACTTTCATACCATAGTTACTGTTTCTAGTGGAACATCAGCTCATTTGGTTGTCTAAGATAAAAGATACACTAATAGATCACTTCAGAGGACTCACAAACATCCTTTTAGATTTAAACATGTGCTATTGGTAAGTTTATTGAATAACTTTTACAAAGTCCAACACAATGTTACTATGTAACTGTTATACAGACATTATGGGTAGGGTATAAAGTTTGGACTAGATGGACATATGTCTTTATACAACCTCCAATACTATATTACTATGTAACTGTTAGACAGACATTATGAGTAGGGTATAAAGGTTGGACTAGATGGACGTATGTCTTTATACAACCTCCAATACTATGTCACTATGTAACTGTTATACAGACATTATGGGTAGGGTATAAAGGTTGGACTAGATGGATATATGTCTTTATACAACCTCCAATACTATGTTACTATGTAACTGTTATACAGACATTATAGGTAGGGTATAAAAGTTGGACTAGATGGATATATGTCTTAATTCACCCTCCAATACTATGTTACTATGTAACTGTTATACAGACATTATGGGTAGGGTATAAAGGTTGGACTAGATGGATATATGTCTTAATTCAACCTCCAGTACTATGTAACTATACACACAAAGTAAATGCCAGCAAATAAGATAAATACTAAACAAGTTTGTTGTCAGTGAATACATAATCACATAATCAATTATCATATGACTTTGTTATCCTCATATTGTTCAAAGCTTGAATTAACTTTCTGAAAACTATACACAAATATGCTTTCAGTGAAATGAAAATGATCCTTATATTTGTGTGTATGTCCCTTACGTACCAACTTAATCTACCTCAAGTTCTTTTCTACCTTCAACAAGTTTTTTTTTTTAACAAAAGAGACATAACAGAAAATAAGAAGAATTTAGTTGCTTATTAACTACATTGTTAAGTACTGTAATTCGATAACAGGTAAATGTTACATTTACCACTTCTCAGAAATGGAAATCCATTACACAATAGTTTCTCTACTAGGGAAAAATAATAACAAAATAGAATCGATATATAGATATCATATACTGTGCTGGTTACCAGATAGGTAGGATGTACATACCCTCACAGTCTGTATAACAGTTACATAGTACAATAGTATTGGAGGTTGTATAAAGACATACGTCCATCTAGTCCAACCTTTATACCCTACCCATAATGTCTGTATAACAGTTACATAGTAACATAGTATATAGGTTGTAAAGACATACATCCATCTAGTCCAACCTTATACCCTACCCATAATGTCTGTATAACAGTTACTAGTAACATAGTATTGGAGGTTGTATAAAGACATACGTCCATCTAGTCCAACCTTTATACCCTACCCATAATGTCTGTATAACAGTTACATAGTAACATAGTATTGGAGGTTGTATAAAGACATACTCATCTAGTCCAACCTTTATACCTACCCATAATGTCTGTATAACAGTTACATAGTAACATAGTATTGGAGGTTGTATAAAGACATACGTCCATCTAGTCCAACCTTTATACCCTACCCATAAGTCTGTATACAGTTACATAGTACATAGTATGGGGGTTGTAAAAGACATACGTCCATCTAGTCCAACTTTTATACCCTACCCATATGTCTGTATAACAGTTACATAGTACATAGTATTGGAGGTTGTATAAAGACATACATCCATCTAGTCCAACCTTTATACCCTACCCATAATGTCTGTATAACAGTTACATAGTACATAGTTTGGAGGTTGTATAAAGACATACGTTCATCTAGTCCAACCTTATAACCTAACCTGAAGATGAAACTTCTTTTTCTATCTTAAAAGATGTCCATGAGTCCTCTGATATGACCTATTGGTGAACAATGCACCAGATAGTTCATTATGCCCATTAATATATTGTGTAAAGGGATCATATCACCATGCAAACGTCTCTTCTCCAATATAAAGTTGTACATTATTCTTACAGTAAAATAGATATATTTCTTATTCCCCCACCAAACCCTTTACTGCCACTATGGTCTGCTCACCTGGTCTGACCATGCTCCCTTGGCACTAAGGATTGTGTAGATCTGAATTTTATCAACCTCCAACATATGTTACTATGTAACTGTTATAACAGACATTATGGGTAGGTATAAAGGTTGGACTAGATGGACGTATGTCTTTATACAACCTCAATACTATGTTACTATGACTGTTAGACAGACATTATGGGTAGGGTATAAAGGTTGGACTAGATGGACGTATGTCTTTATACAACCTCCAATACATGTTACTATTAACTGATAGCAGACATTATGGGTAGGGTATAAAGGTTGGACTAGATGGAATATGTTTATACAATCTCAATACATCTTACTATGTAACTGTTAACAGACATATGGGTAGGGTATAAGGTTGGACTAGATGGATGTATGTCTTTATACACTCCAATACTATGTTACTAGTAACTGTTGTACAGACATTATGGGTAGGGTATATAGGTTGGACTAGATGGATGTATGTCTTTATACAACCTCCATACTATGTTACATGTACAGTTAGGCAGACATTATGGCAGGGTATAGGTTGGACTAGATGGACGTATGTCTTTTATACAACCTCAATACTATGTTATTATGTAATGTTATACAGAATTATGGGTAGGTATAAAGGTTGGACTAGATGGACATATGTCTTTATACAAACCTCCAATACTATGTTACTATGTAACTGTTATACGACTATGGTAGGGTATAAAGTTGGACTATATTAGGGTAGAGTATTAAGGTTGGACTAGATGGACGTATGTCTTTATACAACCTCCATACTATGTTATCTATGTAACTATACAGAATTATGGGTAGGGTATAAAGGTTGGATGATGGATGATTGTCTTATACAACCTCCATATATGATACTATGAACTGTAGAAGACATTATGGTAGGGTATAAAGGTTGGACTAGATGGACGTATGTCTTTATACAACCTCCATACTAGTTACTATGTAACGTTAGACAGACATTAGGGTAGGTAGGGTATAAAGGTACTAGATGGACATATGGCTTTATACAACTTCCATACTATGTTACTATGTAACTGTTATACAGACATATGGGTAGGGTATAAAGTTGGACTAGATGGAATATGTCTTTTAACAACCTCCAATACTATATGTACTATGTAACTGTTGACAGACATTATGAGGAGGTATAAAGGTTGGACTAGATGGACGTATGTCTTTAACAACCTCCAATACTATGTCACTATGTAACTGTTATACAGACATTATGGGTAGGGTATAAAGGTTGGACTAGATGGATATGTTTATACAACCTCCAATACTATGTTACTATGAACTGTTATTCAGACATTATAGGTAGGGTAAAGTTGGACTAGATGGATATATGTCTTAATTCACCCCTCCAATACTATGTTACTATGTAACGTTTACAGACATTATGGGTAGGTATAAAGGTTGGACTAGATGGATTATGTCTTAATTCAAACTCCAGTACTATGTAACTATACACACACAAAGTAAATGCCAGCAAAATAAGATAAATACTAAACAAAGTTTGTTGTCAGTGAATACATAATCACATAATCAATTATCATATGACTTTGTTATCCTCATATTGTTCAAAGCTTGATTAAACTTTCTGAAAAACTATCACAAATATGCTTTCAGTGAAATGAAAATGATCCTTATCTATATTGTGTGTATGTCCCTTACGTACCAACTTAATCTACCTCAGTCTTTTCTACCTTCAACAAGTTTTTTTTTTAACAAAAGAGACTAACAGAAAATAAGAAGAATTTAGTTGCTTATTAACTACATTGTTAAGTACTGTAATTCGATAACAGGTAAATGTTACATTACCACTTCTCAGAAATGGAAATCCATTAACAATAGTTTCTCTAATAGGGAAAAAAAATAATAAACAAAAATAGAATACGATATATGATATCATATACTGCTGAGGTTACCAGAATAGTAGGATGTAAGGGTATGATTTATCATATATAGATATATAGATATCATATACTGTGCTGGTTACCAGATCGGTAAGATGTAAGGGTAGATTATCATTATATAGATATATAGATATCATATAGTGTGCTGTTTACCGATAGTAGGATGTAAGGGTAGATTATCATAATAGGATATAAACGATACATATACTGGTGATGGTTTACGGATAGGTAGGATTTAAGGGTAGATGTTATAAACAAAGGGGTTTTAGTATACATTACTGTGATCACATGAATGTATTTTCATGATATTAGTCTGGTCGAGTCTAAGCTCAGGGTCATTATTAGAATGTCAAAAACTGATAAATCTAAAAGAGGAATCACATCCTGGCTTGGTCCAGTAGCAATGTCAGAGATATGTCCCATACAAAACTTCTCAAAATGTATTACACTTTGGCCTACAGTGGTTCTTCATTCATTTAAACGGGGCATTTGTCTCTAAATATCTAGAGTATTACAGCTTTGTCTCGTAAAGTTGAACTTACCTGGGGAGCAATTTAATTCCCATTCCTTTTCGAATTGGAGCAGCAACACAAGCAGCACTTCTAGGTATGAGCAAAGAGGCAATAATGAGAATAGAGAGATGGGAGTCCAACAGATACTGCTCATATACTCGTCTTTCTATGACACTGTAACCTCATGTATCTGCTTCATTTTGTAGGTCACCCAGCAACCGTTTGGATCATAGGGCATTCTTTTGTATATTGGGCCCAGAGAAGAGCTGCAAAACATCCATATGGACTACATCTTGGGCTCAACAAATCTAGAATTAGGATCCACTGGATGGGGGTCAGGAGTTTGCCATGGGGGGAGCTCATAACAGTTGTTGCTCAAATGTTAGTAAATTGTGGATATCCAGATTTGATCTTGCTTCACTTAGGGGGGAATGAAATTGGCCATCGTATCACAAGTTCACTTGTAAGGGACATGAAACATGATTTGGCACAGATTTGCTTTTTGATCCCAGACTCAATAATCATTTGGTCTGAGGTTATCAATAACAGGCAGCCCACTGTTTGGTAATGGGCTGGCCTGGAAGAGGGAACAAATAATTTAAGGTTACTAAAGGTTCTGATAATATAATGGTTGGTTAATAAAAATCGCTGAGGCCTGTTTTCACCACTAAAATACGTGTGTTGTGTGTTATTTATTATCATAAGCAGTCTAAGTCCACTCCCCATGCACAGTAAAGGTGGCCATACATCAGTGCGATATTACTTACCTGAGTGCTCACACGACGTTCCTGCGATCCTGCCAGAGCCACCTCTCCCGATCCTTTATTCGACCGATATGCGATCGCAAAATGAATGGGATTTTGCGATCGCATGTCGGTCAGATATAAGATCGGGTGAGACGGTTCCGGCAGAATCGTTGAACGTCGTGTGAGCACTCAGTCGAGTAAGTAATATCGCACTGATGTATGGCCACCTTAAATCTCTCCGGACACCAGCAGGGGAAAGTAATTCAGTGGCTGGTGGAATACATACAGCTGTTCAGTAATCAGGTCTGTGCCGCTCTATAGCTTTTTATATGGAAGTAACTCAAATCTTTTATTGTTAATGTGGAGTGGCTGTGTTTTAACCAATATGTTGGGGGGGTAAGTATTTTAAATAAAAAATGGTCCATGTGACGAAGCACCAGGGGTCTGTAATAGGGAGAGTGTGGATCCCAGTCTTTAATAAATAATATAACATTTGTTTCATCCAGGCACCACCTCTCCCAGTATTATATTGTGTTTATAATGTATATGTTAAATGTACCAAGCACACTGTTGGGGATATGCAGTTAAGGTGCCCATACATCTATAAGATTTTACTTACCCGACCGAGCGCTCACCCGATGTTTCCTCGATCCTGCTGGAACCGCTTCTCCCGATCTTACATTCGACCGACATGCGATCGCAAAATGAATGGGATTTTGCGATCGCATGTCGGCCGAATATAAGATCGGGAGAATCGGTTCCGGCAGCATCGATGAACATCGGATGAGCGCTCGGTCGGGTAAGTAAAATCTTATAGATGTATGGCCACCTTAAGTCCTTGTCCACAAGATGGCTCATTGGGTAAAACTCCTGGGATTGCCTGTTGTAAATTAATTATTGGTGCCAACACGTCTGGCCTGTAGGATTGAGTTGTGTAATTGCTGATTGGTCTGCTGCTCAACAAGTCTGCTGGTTGAAGGTTGGTAATTAAATTTTTGCACAAATTTGCACAAAGGAAATGTGGGAATAAAAAGAGCAGCTTTAGTCCACATGGGGGGAAACACACAGACAAAGGAAGAGCTAGAATACATGCCGAGGCTTTATCCTGTAGCTGGGAGCTTATTAACTCTATCCTGACCTTTAGCTTGAGAGCTAAGGGATACAGGAGGCTAGCCTGCAGGAGGAAGCAGACTAGGGCTTGGCAGAAGGGAAAGCTAAGCAAGGGAGAACAGAGCTAGGACACATGCTTAGGCAGTGCCTAGCAGCTCAGAGCTGTACACCACTACCCTGCCCCTTAGCTTAAGAGCAAGGGACCCAGGAGCCAGGAAGGCAGAATTAGACCAGGAAAATCCAGCAGCAGCCCAGCAGTTCGGAGCCAAGGCAGTGGAGCCCAGAGAGTGGAGCCCAGAGATCTCAGGAACTGCATCCCAAGGACAGTTCTTGCTTGGTAGGATAAGGTAGTGCTTGGTACTAATGCGTATTAATAAAGTTCCTTCAATTGTACAATAGCTTGGGTGGCCTTATTTGCCTTAATTCCCACAACCTCACACAGGGTGCCTTTCACAGTCCAAAACACCATTTAAAAAAAACCAAAAAATTAAAACTTATGTATTATAAGTAATTTAAGGTTTATAAAGTCAACTCTGCGTTCCCTGTCCTGTATAAAAGCCTTGTGCTTTTATATGGTCAGGGAATTTGTCTGTGACTATATATCCTTATAGTCCACCCCCATAATGGGTCACAATGGGACCCAACAGTACGATTATTTCCTTATAATCGGCGCGCTACTACGTAGTAGCATGCCGATTATAATTTGGCTCACTTCCCTCACTCTCCCTCTCACTGTGGATGGCGCGGCTCCTCCTCTTCCTGCACAGTGCTGCGAGTGACTTCCCAATCACTTGTAAAACAGATTAGCCCTGTACAGGATGTAACACTGACAGGAAGAGACACGCCATCCACAGTGGTGCAGGAGACACTGAACTTAGTGGCAGCCAATGGAACTGAAGGTAGAAGTGAAAGGGGAGAAATCAGAGGTGAGCGAAGTGAGGAAGGGGGGGGAAGGAT
Source organism: Hymenochirus boettgeri (assembly GCA_019447015.1). Classification (NCBI taxonomy): domain Eukaryota; kingdom Metazoa; phylum Chordata; class Amphibia; order Anura; family Pipidae; genus Hymenochirus; species Hymenochirus boettgeri. The sequence goes on along the minus strand of CM033474.1, from coordinate 18,993,237 downwards.
AGGAATAAATAACAGAGAATTATTCCTATTCCTCCCCCCATCCCTGCACAGAGGCCAGATTGATTGAGGGGTTGGATTATAATAAATAATGCACCAACTACATCAAATTACTTGGATATTAGAGTTCCGCGCCCTGTATAAAAGACACTTGGCCTGCAGCATTGTTCTTTTATATGGTCACGGAACTCCTCAGTGACTTCTAATATCCTTATAATTTACAGTAGTGGGTGCATTATCCACTATATAATTTACAGTTGGGGGTGCATTATCCACTATATAATATACAGTTGGGGGTGCATTATCCACTATATAATTTACAGTAGGGGGTGTATTAGCCACTATATAATTTACAGTAGGGGTGCATTATCCACTATATAATTTACAGTTGGCCTGGGGGTGCATTATCCACTATATAATTTACAGTAAGATGTGCATTATCCACTATATTATATATTTTGTGGTGTTGTGGGTGTGTTTAACGTTACTGTGTCACAGATTCCACCCCCCTGCACCAGGAATTACCAATCCCACTGACAATGCAGGGTGAAGTAGAAACACTTACCCAGGAGGAACAGGTAGATGTGTTAGTGTAAGAACCATGCAATATTAGGAACACAGATGGAGGGGCAGATCCACGATCTCGATTGGACCCTTCAGATTTCCTTTATCCTACAAAGAGGCACAACTCTAAAATGATCAACTGTATCCGCCAACCTACAAAATGTCTGCAGCCTGTTCTAAAGGAGCCAGAGATTGTTGCATCCATTTCATTGGCTGCGTGTGCGCTCGCGCGCCGCCCTGGGGTGATTACGTCACTAGTATGGGACGGGTGTGGGTTCTACTGAGACTGGTGAAAGGTATCAGCTGTCTTACCAATTCCTGGTGAGTGAAGTTCAACATAAAAATGTAAAAACTTTGGTCACTGTAATTAAATGTCTTGGTTCCATCTTCCTCCACTTTCACACTATCCCTAATGAGTTAAACCTGGTGTTGTGTGTGTTCCTGGGAGTAGTCTGCTCCATGCTAATAACATAGTACTGCCCACTATGGTGGGTTACACACTGGATACACACACCCTGCAGGGCTTATTCAGTTCTGGTTTTTTTTCTGAATTTGGTATTTTTATTCTGTCATCTAACTCACTAAAACCCTGACTGGGGTGACAGTTGGCTGGTTAAAAAGTGTCCAGGATCATATGAATTGTTTTTCTCTAAGAAGTACAGGACAAGTTTGTGTTTTGTTATATTATTTCTAACCCAGCTGTTTGTTAGATTTTACTTCTCCCGCCCTCATTGTAGGTGGTAGATGAACCACTTTAAAAATATTTTAACACAAGTCAGCAGACTTTTTCTGTGCATGTTGGAGAATCATGAGGAATTAAATTTTTGTGGAATGTGTACTACTCTCTGTTGGCCATCAGAGTGCATAGATCTGAGGTCTTTCTGGTGCGGGAGGTTTGAGCCCCACTTATTGGTTGCTTTAGTCTACATTCACATTTTATTGCTGTTTAAAGGACAACTGTTTTGTCTTAGCTTTGCCCCACATCAGTCTGGGATCTGTCCAATGGGAAGAAGTGCAATGGGTGTCTTCCCATTGGTTAGACCCTGGGCCAAAAAGGGGATGGAGCAACAACTGTGCAAATGTCCTTTAAGGTACTATGGTGTTAAAGTGGGAAGAAAGACCTAGACGTGTTAACATATGAGAATTTTTACTGATCCTGTACTTGGAGGGGACAAAAAAATGATTAACTATTCCTTTATTGCATTAATTGAAAAATTTCTGTAGCTTCGCTCCTGTAGGTAGACATAGCTACTTTACCCCCTTACCTGCTGCTTTCTCTTGCAGGTGCCAACATCATCCATGCTCCCTTGTACTATGCAAGCATTCCATCCTGGCTCCTGTCGGATTTATTGAAGAAAGGGAGGTAAGACAAATCTCCTCTACCTCCTGTTCTTCAATTTAAGGGAAACGTTTAACACTTTTAAGTACTTTTTTTAGCTGTAAAATCGGAGGACACCTTTTTAAAACGTGTAAAGCATCAGTATAATAAGAGAATAAATTTAATCACTTTGCAGCCAGCGCATAACCAGTAGTTACATTTTAGTGGAATTATTGGATGATCTGGAATTCTTAACTAAAATTAGTAAATTGCATTAAATGCCCCCCCCAGCTTCTACTGCAGTAGAGCTAAAGGCTAAATACAAGTCTTTTAAAGAAGGTAAGGCAGTTCCCTGCCTGATCCTTCCATCTTTTAAATTTCCTGAGATATGTGTTCCTAAAAATGCATCTCTTACCTAATGTAGGCACATGGGAGAGCTGGCACATGTAGATCAACTTCCCAGCACAGGCTACTAAGAAAAGAAAATGACTGTAGTCATTAGTGACTTAGAATTTCCTATCTTTGTGCTTCTGGAACTTCATTTGGAACCAATTAGAGAAGCTACGTTAAAACGATTTTTCCTATTAGAATTAAAAGAAAATATGTACTGTAGCCTTTAAGACTATCCAGGACAAATAGTTTAAAGAATATATCAGGGTGCCCTGATGAAGTCATGTGACGAAACATACATTGACGTTTCATTTCGGTCGGACATCATGGCACAGAACCAAACGGAGCTGAGCTGAGCATGTTCACCCCTATGATGAAATTTTATACTTACTCTTCCCATCTCCCAAAATACCCGACCTCTCAAATGGCATTTCTAAACCAAGAAACTCTGCACTCCGCCATCCTCTTCCTTGGCATCTCCCCTGCACAGCAGTCAATAAAGGCTCTGACAGATGATGTCATGGCCAATGAATGACTGCTGCAGGATCAGACTGCCTCCTCTGTGCACGAGCTTGAACAGCTTTAAGATGAGATGGCAACATACAGGAAAGAGGGTGGTGGATGGCAGGTTTAGTATCTCTGTTCTGGATCTCTGAGGAGGTAAGTAAGGTTTGCGTGACTGGTTAGTTCTAATAGTTAGGAAGTTCAGAGATGTAAGACTAACCTGAAATTCTGCTGATGCAGAGAAGGGTTTAGGGATCCAGACAAGTATAGGAGTTAATTTAACGTTTTATGTAACCATAGACAGCAATGGTTGGGTGCAAGTAAGTTTCTAGGCACATTGGCTTCCTGGCACCTGGGATTTATTTAGCGTTTTAATTCAGGTTTGTATGTACAGGTTTTCCTGCTTAGCGCTATTCCATTTACATAATGTCTGACATGAAAAGCTTGCAATCTAAGTTTCCCCCTTGTTTGTCTTAATATCATAATATTCTCCCCAAGTGACGCTATATAAATAAAACATGGTTGGTAAATGAACCTGGAACATTGCCCTGCTACATCTACATGCTTCTCCCTTTGTTTGTATTGGCTTACACCAAGTACTTCTGATTCTTCCACAATCCTAATACCTCCCAACTGTCATGGATTGAGTGAGATTGTCCTGCTTAGCAGTGCTCTAACCCCGGATTCTAATCACTGTATGTCCGGCATTTTAGTGAACTCACACTTTAAAGCTGCTGTGTGAAGTGAAAGTGAGTCTGTGCTGACTGACTATGTCCTTAGGCTGCAGTCTGGACATAAGTTAAATATACTACATAAATATAAACTCTTCGTTAATTAATTTTACTGTGAGGGCTGTCCTGGTTGGGAGGGAAGAGGAGGGCCGTTTTTACTCTGGTCTCACTGCTGCAGGTACTATGTGTTTCCATAATCTACATGCAGACATGGTACTGGGTTCCACTCCAACACAGTTGTTTAGCGAGGCATTCCCAGATTCAAATGTGCCTAACCCTGCAGCGTGTCCGCACCAGGCTGCAAAGATCAAGTGTCAAAACTTGATAAAGAACGCATGTACGTTCGAAACATGTAGTGAAATTGTAAGCAGCAATAGACACAGTTTTGCAAGTATAAGAATTGCCTGTGCCTCCCTGCATTGCAACTTATATTCCTGATGGTACTGGGTACCTGCTGCGGCAGGTTCTCTTGTCTGTGACTTAAACAAAGTGGACTCGGTCAACACTAAATAGCTCAATAGCTTTCCTGTCCCTCTTTGATATTTACGAATGTTGGAGGTGTGCAGGGAGTAAAGGAACAGGATATTTTAAAATATTAACAGAAACCCTTAAATTAGATTGTAAGCACTTTGGGGCAGGGCCTGTTGTGAATGTATCATTGAAGGTGTTGGCACTATAAATCCATTATAATAATGATAATGATTTCAAACCCAATCATTGTAAAATGCTGAAAACCATGATTCCTACCCAAGGTGCATGTTTCAAATTAAATCTTTCATTATTGCTGTTTTGGAGTTACTTAAACTGCACTGGGCACCTGATTCAATAAAAGTAACATTTTGCATTCTAATTTAACAGAAACATAATGTGTTATATCTGGGTTGCAACTTGCTCCTGCCATGCTGTCACTGTCACTGTGTTGTGGAGCCCAGGAAAGGTAAAGTGATCCTTTGCCCCACAAAGTTGCTAATTGGACAACTCCTTACTCAGTAAGCACTGTAAATCAGGATGAATGGGTTTTAAAGGGCATGTCCACCCCCAAAACTAGAATTTAACCCACTACTGGCCCCACTCTGTAGTGTAATAAAATCCTTACCTTACATCCCTGCATTAAATGGTTCTCCTGTAATGTCCCTCCAAAGTCCAGAAAACTGATGACCAGGAGCCTGTCAGAGTCCATATAGGATTCTGCCTCCTGTCTCTCCTCCAGGAGAATTTTGCCATGTGCACTGCAGCCCTCCCCTCCCTCTTCCTCCCGTTTTGCTCTCCCTCCCCCTAGCACAAATCCCTTTGTGTACTGTAGGGCTCCCTCCCCCAGCCCCAACCTCCATATTAGTTTTTGCAGAAACTCCCCCGAATTGTACTTACCTTACCTCTTTCCAAAGGCGTTCTGGATAGCCAGAAGCTGCATCCGTGATGCGGCTGCCGGACTGGGCCCCAGCTTGCAGTTTCATGCAAGCAGAGGGCCGGGACAGTACGCTAGAGGGAAGGTAAGTAATGATCAGGGGAGTTTCTGCAAAAACTAATTTGGCGGTTGAGGCTAGGGGAGGGAGCCCTGCAGTACACCAAAAGTAAGTAAATGGGATGGACATGCCCTTTAATTCATAGTTTTCCCTAAAGGCTAGTGCTGTATATTATCAATAAAATATACAAGAGCTGTAAGTAGGTTTCATAACATTTTTTCTGACAACTGGAAGTTAGATTTGATTTGGAGATTTGATGCAAATTTTTTAACTTTAAAGAACCTGTATACATACCTTAAAAGGGAGGTAGTCTGATCCATTTTGGCTTTAGGAGCCTGCAGACATTTTCTAGTAGCCAATCAACTTTTTATTAGGTAGCCAGATCCACGGAAATTAAAGGGCATGTCCAGCCCACCCCCACTACTGGCCCCACTGTGTAGTGTAATGTAATCCTTACCTTACATTCCAGCTCCAAATGGTTCTCCTGTAGAAGTTTCCCATGCTCACTGCAGGCCTCCCTCTCCCTCCCAATTTGGTCTCCCTCCCCCTACCATTAAACCCTGTTAGTATGCTGTAGGGCTAGTTCCCCCACCCCCAACCGCTATAATCTTATATCCAGAAACTCCCCCGATAGTTATTTACCTACCCTCTATCCTCCGCCATTGTGAACTGCCGGCAGCCGCGTCCGTGATTGGCTGCCTCTCAGCCAATCACAGACGCGGCTGCCGGTCCAGCCCCCTGCTTGCAATTTTATGCAAGCAGAGGGTCCGGGATTGTGCGGCGAAGGATAGAGGGAAGGTAAGTAACTATCGGGGGACTTCTGGATATAAGATTATAGCGGTTGGGGCTAAAAAAGTTTTTATAACAGGTGGACATGCCCTTTAAAGGGTATCTGGTAAAATGCACATAGTAATTTTCAGTTCAATTGAAGGACCGAGGTAATGCAACTATATCTTACCTCCTGTTCTTTAATTAAATCACCGACTATAGCCATGCTCCCTTACAATATATGCACATGGATGATGTCAGAAACTGTAAGAGGAAGCTTCGGAGGAGCATGATCGTGGGTAAGTTCGTTCTGTTCCCTGCCAGCTCCTGATGATTTAAAGGGCATGTTCACCCCATAAACTAAAATTTAACCCACTACTGGCCCCACTGTGTCGTGTTTTAATATTCTTACCTTTCTCCTTTGCTTCTTATGGTTGTCCTGCAGTGCCTGCTGAAAGTCCCAGAAAGTAAAGCGTAGGAGCTATCAGTGTGTCATCGGGTCCATCTCCGCCGTAGTTTTCTGTAGTGTAGTGGGGATGTGCTGTAGTGTAGGGCAGGTGTTCGGCCGGCACAATGCTACTTTTAGACAAGTTGTTTTTCTGAGCAGTTGTATGCAAAAGAATACATGTAGTATTCTGCTAGTGGTGGCCCCCAAGGGACCCCTGAGGAAATGATCTGAAAATGGCATCCTGCTCAGTCTGTCATTTAGTGATAAGATAAATTCAATAATTATACATGAAATCTGTCTTAATTCCTTATAGGTATAAGGGTATATTGGGTGGAAGTTTCTTTTGTGCACTGAATTCTTGGATCCTAGGATTTGTCTTGAATCAACAAATGCTGCTTGTATTATTCTTTAGAGAACTGTAGTGCATATAAAGTTCTTAAAAAACAGTTAAAATTAAAATGACCTGCAGCATGGATGTTGGATTGGAAATATCCACCTCCAAATATATACTGTGAGGAGCACCGACACGGAACAAACTGCTTCACCTGGCAGGTGAGAACTGTATGTGCTGGTGATTTTGAATAGATATTGGGACAAAATCCTACTTTCCTCTTCATTTATAAAAGGTTCATTTTCAGTGTAGTTGTTCTTTAACTAAGCAGCATTTGGCTGTAGCTATTGTCTTAAGCTGGGTACACACTATACCAATCAGCCAGGAGGAAGGGCTGTCCGTTGCGGCAAAAGCAGCCATGGCAGACAGTTAGGCGTGACCGATTGAGGACCGCACGATCGGTTGTGATTTTCCGACCTGTTCAGTCGTTTGTTTGTCCGATTTGGACAAACAGTCGTCGATTGGTCTCGGCCGCAAAAAAGCCGCCATACAATAATTCGGCCTGACCGACTGAAACGTCGGCCCGAATTATTGCATTGTGTGTACCTAGCTTTATACATTCCATTTAAGGACGCACTAGTGAATATAAATCTGATTTAGATCCGACTGTCTGTTCCTTATTTGCAGAAAGTTCCAGAGGTAAATTTGGAGGACAAACACCTGATTTTTTTTTTGTATTATTTAGAAGTGAAACAAGATATTTGTGAGAATTAAGAAGAGTAAGAAGAACCGAACTGTAACTCTCATCCAAGCCCAATGGAAAGTACAAAGGATGCACCAACTAACAAGGGTAAGTGGAGGGAAGCTGTTCACCCCATGTATATTTACATATTAACCCATTTGTGAGCTTTTCTGCAACTGCAGGTTGTCTTTGTGTGCTATTATTTTTGCACCTGTATCATTATTGAAGAGTCTGTATTGCTGCAGCAGAAATGTATGTTTGCGCTTTATCTTTCTCCAGACTTCTTTTCACTGAGTGAGGTATGGGCAGTGAATTGCTGTTTTTGGTGAGAGAGGGAAAAGTGTACGATTGTAACAATGATACCCTCAACATCATCCAGAGGTGTCACAGAGTAGGGTGCATTAATGTCTGTTACTTCTAGCCGACCGTAACAAAGACATTTTCAGTCACCACGGCCATTCCCGATGCCAAGGACGAACGTTTGTCTGCCTCTGGAATGGTTGTTTTTCTGAAACACATGTAGCCAATAAAGTGGCAATCGTGTTGGTACTGGGATCATAGGATCCGCCCTTTATATGTACTGTTTGTACCCAACTTACCTCACTGACATATCTAAAGAGAACATTTGTAAATATAAATTCCAAGCACAACCATGTCCAGTAAGATCAGGAAGTTTCTACCACTGACCTATCACCGACCTGTGTCCTGACTATTGCCTCCCCCTGTCCAAAAAGCAACCTATAGGAGGATTCCCCAATACACTTTGTGTTTCCACCTCAAGTCAACCTAAGTGTCTCCATCTTTTCTTTGTTTTTACATTGCTCACATATCATCTTTATTTTATTATCATTTCAAGTGCTGCGGTTGTCCCAACCCCCTGTTATTATTCTGTGTGAGTCTTCTCCTCTCCTCTGCCTGATCAATATCCTAGGTATCTGCTTCTTCCAGAACCCTCCAGGGAGCTGCTGTATTGTGATGATATTTTGTCTGTTTTCTTTGTGCATTGGAAACTCCACATTTCTACTGATTGTTTGATGCATTGGCCTCTGGATTGCTCGTAACTGCCCAAAAAATTCCCACGATCGTTTCCCTGAACTAAAGTATAGGGAGTTGGCCACAGGAAATGTGCAATAAGGGATCTTTAAAAGATTCTGTCTGTCACACGTTGAAGATCTGTAGTGTGTACACAGCTTCAGAGAGCCAGGAATGGGTCTGGAACTCATCTGCTTTCTATTCCAGTTCCATTTGCTTGTGTGTGTGCAGCTGGTGGCATTGTCTCTGTGAAAATGGTAGACTTCTTGTTTGTTTTTAATGGGCAATTAACACTAAAATTTCTCCAGTTTGATCCCTGCATGGTGTATAAATGGTGTCACAGTAGTTGTTTGGAAAGGGTCTCCTTTTTGCTTCTCCTTTTTAAACTGCTTAAAGGAAAAATTCAGCACAAATGCATAAACTTCAGAGGAAAAAAATGTATTTTCTCATTTCAATGACCATAGCCTGCCCATCCTGCGATTTTCTCTGTGTATAAAAAAAATGTAAAGAAGCATTGACTTCCTGTTTACAGGACCCCTAATAGTGTCCATTATGGTCTCAGTCCCTGGGTTTATTTAGTTGCTCAGTAAGCTGGGTACACACACTACAGATTTCTGAAAGATCCTGTCTGTCATCTTTCAAAGATCTGCATATACACAGCCTTGAGAGCTCCCCCTATGCACAGCATAGGGAAAACGCTCGGGACTCTGTGTTCCCTCTGCCCCAGCCGACTCCCATAGAGGGAGTCAGCCGCAGCAAATATTCCCTTTTTTTCCGAGGCCACGCGCTCGTTCGGAAAAGTAAGGTGCACACAGTACCGATAAAGCCCCGATACCGTCAGTGCTGTGTGTAACCAACTTTAGTGTGTTTGACCCAATCAGTAGAAATTACTGTTAGGAACATTTAAATGAAGTGCATCCTGGGAAGGGTATAAAATCAATTGCTTTTCAAAAATATTTGTATGTTAAATATAGATAAATATATGTATGTTAAATATAGATAAATAATTGAAATAATTTTTTTCCCCCACTGAAAAATGTGTACAGTTCACAACCTATTATCCTGCCCCTATCATTATAAACCTGTCTTTTACTATTGTGCAGGACATCCGGGGATGCAATCAGAACATCCAGAGATAAAAAAAGAAATAGAGGAATGTTACATTGACGATCATGAGGATCCAGCGGAAAGTGGGACAGATCCACTTACCGATGATGGTGAGTCTGTTTAAAATTTCGGATTGTGAGATGGTTCCTAAGATACAGAACGTGAGATTTAGACATTTCTTCTGTTACATGTATGAGAAGCAACTGATGATGACCTTGCAGCTCCTTTTCATTTCCTTTCTCATTGGGTCAATTTAGTTATCCAGCCTACCTCCAGTCTCTGTTTCTCTTTCCTTTAAATTATTGGTGACACCTAATGATGACACTGGATGCCAACAAGGCTTTTGATTCTGTCGAGTGGGTATTCCTATGGGAGTGTCTAGTTAAATTTGGATTTGGACCTAATTTTATACATTGGGTCAAATTGCTATATAAAAATCCAAAAGCCACAATAACTATAAATGGTGAAGTATCCCAACCTTTTGCTTTACCTAGAGGAACCAGAAAAGGCTGCCCCCTATCCCCATATCTTTTTGCCATAACTATAGAAGCACTAGCTATCCGACTGCGTAACAACCCGTATATAAAATGTCTAACATCTCCCTACTAGAACTATATGCTGATGACCTTATTTTATATCTGGCAGATCCAGACCTCTTCTTATGAGCAGCATACACAATCATAACCACGTTTGGACCATACTCAGGCCTCTTTATTAATTGGACCAAGTCGGCTATACTCCCCATTTATACAAATATTAAGATACCCCCAGTCTACTCCACATCAATACCAACGGTTTCCTAATTTAAGTACCTGGGGATGCATATAACGTGCTCACCTACTAACTTCATTGACCTAAATGTCTGGTCGCTATTACAACTAGTCAAAGGCAAAACCAAAATGTGGCAAAACTTGCCTATAAACCTATTGGGCAGAGTCAACCTGGTAAACATTATATTGCAAGATTCTGTATGTACTTCAACACTCCCTCTGTACCACCCCCCCCTTTCTTTACCAAACTACAATCATACAATATATCCTTTCTATGGGGCTCAAACAGGCATATTCAAGAAACTACAAAGTGGGAGGTCTTACACTACCTGATTTTAAAACCTACTATGTAGTGGGGCAACTAAAATAATTCCATGCTTGGATACATAACCCAAATCTACTAAATGACCCAGATGCTGAACACCCAGAGATGTGCTTGAAGCCCATACTACACACATACCTACTGTCTTACCCCCTGACATACTTAGAAGGCCCATCCAGTGGAATAATGCATGGAGCTACAGTGTTACACCAACAAATGCACTGGAAATTAACAAAACCTATGATAAAAATCGAAGGTATACCAGGTGAGACCTTCTTTTGGTGAAACCCCCAATTCCCACAATTATTTGCCTTTACACCTTATAGGGAATGGTAAATGAAAGGAATATATTTTTCAACATATTATTGTGAACCAAAAGTTGATCTCCTTTGCAGAACTACAAACCAGATTTGAATTGCCCAACCACTACCTCTTCAGATACTATCAGCTGAGACATTGCCTGTACTCCGAATTTAAGGGAACCGAAATACCAATAAACCAACATGCTATAATCCAATTCTTGTGCTCACAAACTACGAGATTTATATCCCGAATCTATACCAAGCTTAACCTCACCCAGACTTCCTCACTTCAGTCCTGGCAAATCCATATACCCAATATTACATCTGAAGAATGGAGCAATATCATCCTCTCATACAACAGTCTCACTCACCTCAAAAAGCCTATTTATCACCTCAGATTATGAGCCCTATGGCCAGAGGTAGATCCACATGTTGCCCTAAATGCAATCTAGATGGTGCGGAATTCTGGCATCTACTCTGGGACTGCCCTAAAGTCTAAAGATTTTGGAACAAAATTGTATGTGAACTATCGTGCAAATTGGGACTGAATGTACCACTAGACCCAAAGTTATGTTTACTAGGGGTGCCGAAATTGATAACTGGACCACCTACCATAAGTTTCCTGAGAGAACCATTATTTTGTGAACGCAAAACAATAATTGTAAGATGGAAGGCCGCATCACCACCTACTTAAAAACTTTGGAGAACATTTATCGAAAAATTTAAGTTTAAAAAAAAAACTTAATATAAGATTAATATAAGATTAATATATATAAGCAGAGAAAATCTGACCAAATTTAACAAAACCTGCAACTAGCAACAAGCAAACAACAGCAAAGTGGGTATAATAACATGATTAAAAGACTACAAGTCATTAAAAAATTAATGGTGACAAGACTTACAAGACTTTAACTGGGACAGAAGAAGCTGTCTGTGAGTCATCCGTTGCCTGCTGCTTCCTTGTGCTGCATGCGCAGGAGAGCCTTTCACCCCCCACCCTCCGGATCCCTTCTGGCTGTTTGGTGCCCTACTTATAAAAGACCTTTTCCGTAGTGTAGGGCACCCCAGCCCTCCCCAGCTGCCAATTTACTTTTGTAAAATTAGACCCAGAAACATACTTACAGTCCTTTGTGTCTGCATTGCCATCAGCCGCTTCTGTGATTGGCTGCCAGCTAGCTAATCGCAGATGCGGCTTCCGGTCCCGCCCCTATCCGCTGCAGAGAGCCGAGCACCGGGGGAACGAAGGACTGTAAGTATAATTCTGGGGCTTGGGATGGGGTGCCCTACACAATGGAAAAAAATAATTTTAGCGGTAGAGCCCTTTAAGCTCCGCACACTTGTAAGATATAATCAGCTGTGAGAGGTGATCAATTTGGACATTAAACTCCTTGTGTGTGGCGCCTCACATCGCATTATTCATTGATCTGGCATTACGGACCATAAATGACACTGACAGTAGCAGACTCACACACGATTGTAGGCTTATTAAACGTTCTTCTTTTGTCTGTACATGGCTTTACTTTGACACACTGTATCTCTGGAACCAGATGGAATATAAAAGCAAGTGATGTATAGCTTCACTCCCTAATTATACAGCTTTTCCATACACTTTCTGTTATTCATTTTGTAGATCTGGATATTAAAGCAGAAAGTTTAGAGATAAAAATAAAGGAAGAAGATTCAGACGATGAAGATCACATGTATGAACTGCAAATCTCGCCAGAGCCGTATAATGATGAAGGTAAGTAGAAGGGATTCTGGGAGTACTGCCTGGATAGTAGGAATTTGTATTTTGGGGAAAGGGACGTATGTGGAACTGGGCAATCGCTTCTTTGTTTCAATTTCTACGGATCTTTTCTTCTCTAGAGATGGACAAACTAACTCATGGATTTTCAAAATAAATAGGAGTTTAAAAATCCCAAAGTTCCACCTATAATGAAGATATAAATAGCAATGGTAACTTAATGTAAATGGCTCAGGGACCTGGGAAATGTCCTGGGGAACATGTATCAATGGCTAAAATCTTTAAAACAAACACCGTCCGGTACTAGAAACTTCACACACTTCCTGTTTGGCATTCCGCATAGTATTTTCGACATTTCTAGAAAGTCTCGGCGGATCTGTGAAATCTGTTCAGAACCAGTTTCAGGTTCGGAACCAACTCTAGTGTTCTCCTTAGTAGTTTTTGTTTTGTTATCAGTTGGTCCCTTCTAGTGACAATATTTACAAGTGTTTGGAGATTGCATTTATAGGTGTATGTACTTGTATATTTTATTACCCACCAGATTAAAGAGGGTTTTCTGTTCCCAATTCTCAGAATTAACAGAGATCAAGGCAGAAAGTCCAGAGGTAAAATTAGAAGAAGATTCTATCAATGAAAGTGAAATTGTAACCTTTAAATTTACAGATGAGGGTAAGTACCAAGAGGCTGTGCCTGTAATGCAAAAATCTTTGTAAACCTTCTTAAAACCTCATTGTTTGCTTGTTTCTGTAGTTATGATGATCTCCTCCCTGTCACAACCAATCAGCACTGATATCACCTTTCCCCAGGTCCAGACATTCCTAAAAAGGCTCCAGAATACTTTTCTTTCCTTACCTGATTTTTCAAACCTACTCCTTTCCTAATCTCCCAAGAATGTCAGGCTTTTTTGGCCATGACTGCAGGGAAGAAATCCTGAGTCCAGCAGTCAGGGTTTAAGTCCCATAATAGCAGCTTTGCAGCCAATTTCTTCCCGACCAATATATGCCTTAACCTGAACCTTACTCCACCTATCCCATTACCACCCCATCTGGGTTCAGCCCAGGAAAATCAGGCATCCCTGTCACCTCCCCATAGTAGTCAGTAAAATATTTTCCAATGGGAGATGTTTCCCTTGGGTGAGGAACTTTACTGCCTAGTTGATCCTAATGGCAAATAGTCCATTCACACAAGTTCTAGAGCTTGGGAAAGTGCCCAGCTAAAGACAGAATGAAAATAAACTATAGGAAGTAAATTGAATGTGATGGGTAATGATGCAGATAATAAGGGAAAAGGTTAAACATAAGCCACATTAAAAGGAGATGTGTGACGCTGGATTGAAAACAGCCAATGTTATACCAATATTCCAATGATTGATCCTAATGCCTTTTTTTTTTTGCCTTCTTCTGGTTCTATTACAGTGGGTTAAAAAGTATTCACCCTGAATTAATTTGTTATTATGAGGCAGTAGCATTTAACATAATAAGAGTAATAATGGATTAAAAAGGAGAAAGCAAATCCATGTTTTATGACAGACGGACCTTGTAAAGGTGCAAGTTACAGATCAGGACTCGGCAACAATATTCAAAATGCATAAACTTTATTAGAAAGAAGAATTTTAAAGGGCAAGTCCAGCCCTGAAATGAAAACTTACATACAGGTAAATCACCCCCCAAAACCCTAAACTGTAATAGTTTGAAACCTGAAATATATAAGTCTAACCTTAAATCCTGCACAATGTCCTGTTTCCCTGTTTCTGCTTCCTGGTTCTTCCAGTTATTAACTGTCAGTTATGGATTTGACAGTTGACATCACAGCCTATGACTGAATGCTAATCCCCTATCTGCCTCTTCTGAGCATGCCCAGGCTCAGTAAATGCTCAGTACAGGTTTCTAAATTGCTCATTTTCCATGAGGCATCCAGAAGCATAGCAGGCATACAGTAATGAATTCATAGGACAAAGTAGGATATATCAACATATTTTAAAGAGGCCATTCTTTCTAAAAGATGTTATTATGAGGGTGGAGTTGTCCTTTAATTCATATTTATTATATAAAATTGTACATATGTTGTGACGTAAAATCGCAAAGAAAAGGTGGTGGACAGTTCTGATAAGGGTTACTGATTAGTAGAGATGTCCCGGTTTCGAAAATATGTGGATCTGACAGAATTTCTGGGACTTATCAAAAAATATTAGGTTGAAACCTTGACTTTGAAAATTGTGTTTGAACATCTAAAATTCAAAAATTGTTATTAATTTTTTGAGAATTGCAACAGAAAATGTTCAATATTCTGATTCGGTTGGGCTGGAAACGGATTTACAAAACTTCAATAGGTTCCTCTTAACTACTGTCGGAATGAAAGTTTTGTACATCTCTACTGATTAGCAAGAGTATGACTTGCCCTACATGGATTCAATTACTGCAAAGCCTTGTGGAAACAATAGGTTGTTCGGGAGGGAATGTCTGAGATATCATTTGGTTTGGGAAACCAAGTTAAATCAACACTGGTGGCAGTGTTATAAATTTGGTAAATGCTGCACTGTTTTTTCTATTTGCAGTTTATTATTCAAATAGTAAAACTTTAATTCCTGAATTTTCCTTTTACAGAAAACTGGGACAGTGATACACTCCCACAAAAAAGAAACTCCCGAGTTTCTAAAGCTGATAAATCAAGGAAAAAGGGAAGCAAAGAGAAGTCATTTCATCAGTGCTCCCAGTGTCCTGAGAAATTCAGCACAAAGCTCCTATTAGCTTCTCATAGAAAAGTGCACAAACCTAAAGAAACCTACATATGTTCCGAATGTGGAAGAACCCTATCCTCCAAGATCAGCTTGGATGCCCACCAAAGACTTCACACAGGGGAGAAACCTTTCTCTTGCAAAGAATGTGGGAAAACATTTCCTAATAAATACCGCATTAAAAAGCACCAGAAAACTCACACAGATGGAAAACTTTTCACTTGTACTGAATGTGGGAAAAAATTCTCTGAGAGGGTCTATCTTGTTTCACACCTAAAAATCCACTCCGGTTATAAACCTTTCACGTGTCCAGAATGTGGGAAACAATTCTATCATAAGAGCACCCTTCGCAAACATATAATAAATCACAAAGGGGAGAAGCCCTTCTCTTGTACTGAGTGTGGGAAAAAGTTTGGTCACAAGAATGAGCTACAGAGACACCAACGTACACACACAGGCGAGAAACCTTTCCCTTGTTCAGAATGTGGGAAAAGATTGTCTGACATGCGCAGCTTACAGAGACACCAGAAAATTCACAGTGGTGAAAAACTGTACCCTTGCACTGAGTGTGACAAAATATTTGTCGATGAAAGCTTTCTACGCACACACCAGAAAATACACACAAAAGAGAAACCATTTGCTTGTACAGAATGTGGAAAGCGTTTTTTTGAGAAGTATGAACTTCACTCACACCAGAGACTCCATACTGGAGAGAAACCTTATGTATGCACAGAGTGTGGAAAAAGATACAGTTTGAGATCTAGCTTTTATTCACATCAGAAAATGCACCGAATAGAGAAACCCTTCTCTTGTACAGAATGTGGAAAGAAATTCTCTGATATGACCAAGCTTGAGTTTCACCAGACTATCCATTCAGGGGAGAAACCTTTCCACTGTACAGAATGTGGGAAAACTTTTGCTTCAGAGAGATACCTTGTCTGTCACCAGAAAATTCACACAGGAGAGAAACCTTACTGTTGTTCAGAATGTGGGAAAAAATTCACCTACTGGGGCACTCATCAGGCACATATGAATAGTCACAAAGGGGAGAAACCTTTCTCTTGTACGGACTGTGGTAAGAAATTTACTTATAAAAGTAGCCTCCTCTCACATTACAGAACCCACACAGGGGAGAAACCATACCTTTGTACAGATTGTGGGAAAACATTCTCTGATAAAGCCCACTTTCGCTCTCACCAGAGACTCCACACTGGGGAGAAACCTTTCTCTTGCACGGAATGTGATAAAAAATTCCATTTCCGAAGCAGTCTTCGTTTACACATGAAAGTCCATACAAGTGAGGCATCTGCAACACCTTACCTTTGTACTGAATGTGGAAGTACATTCTTACATAAAAGATCCCTTGTCAGACACGAGAAAATCCATCAACGTGAGAAAGAAACGAGTGGGTCCTAACTGTATTTTGGACACTAAACTGAGAATCCCTATTGAAACTGGCAGGTTTCATTTTCTATGTCTTAAGATGGAAACAATTGCGAATAAACAGGGTTATTCAATAAAAGTTCTTATTGTTTAAAAATGGTGCTAATTTTGCTCCAACCAATCGGATGTTAGCTTTCAAATGTTAAATAAGATCTGATTGGTTGGGTCAAAATAAGCACCATTTTAAACGATGAGAACTTTTATTGAATCTCCCTGTCTAAAATTTGGTAGTAACAATATTGATACAATAATATTTGCTTGCTGTAGTTTGTAGCCCAGACTGTTCTTGACACAAACCTCTGGGACTTGACTGTTGATTAAGCTGTGGATTCGTAATATATTCTATGCAAGAACACAGGTCCTAATAGTCTGTACTGTATATATCATGTCAAAGAAATACCAAAAGATCATAGGATAGCAAACATGGCTGTGTTATTGCTAGTTGGGTGAATTCTAATGCAAGGATGAATCTTTTCTAGTGAAGCCGATTTCGCTGTTTTATTATAAATTCTTTTTTTTAAAAAGGAGATTTTAAAGATGGTCTGAGGGACATACAATGCAACTGTATTTTACAATGTTTATTAAAATCAATTAAAGACAGCATGACAAGGAGGTCATGGCTTGAACCTGCACCGGGGCAGTCGCATGGAGTGAAAGCTCTGCACCTGGGAGCCCAACCTGAGCTAATACGTTTATTTCTTACCTCAAACAGGGTAAAGAGGGGCCCTCTGAAGTTTGGTGCCCCCCGACAGAGTACAAGCCGCAGATTTTCAAAAAAATATTGAAATGCATTGGGGGCTATACATACACGGCCTGCTCAGAAATCCACCTGCACCTCCCCAACCTACCGACGTCTGAAATCTCAAGGCTCCACCAGAACATCAGAACTCGAATCAAGGTATAAATCCCACATCGCCACACTAGGTGATTTGCGCCAATCCTCGCAATCACATACCATATGGACCCTACTAAACCAGGTTGATGACTTTGAAAGTAGAAACCGCCGCAACAATAATAAGGATAAGGGGCCTACCTGAGACTGTTAAACCTCACACTTTATGTAAGATACTCAACACCATCTCGTGTTGTGCAGATAACACTCCTATACAATTGGACAGGGCCCAAAGAGCACTTAAACCCAGTAGTTTTGAAGAGATGTGCTGTATATATGACTTTCAAACAGAAGAGTTGATACTTCTTAAGACACAAAAATGCTCCAAATTGGATCCGTATCTCCCAGTTTCCTGACTTCTCACAAGGCACACTTCAACAAAGACAGGCAAGAACATGTAGTTCTACAGGATCCAGAAGGCCTGCCGGGCTTCCTTACTAAACTGGGCCTTCTGCCTACTGAACTTCCCAATCTGATCACCGTCGCCCAAAACAGCAAAGGCCTAAAGTCTATAATGATAATCGCATCATCGTACAAGGTTCTCTTGTACCTAATAATGCCTGCTTTGAAGTAGACCCCCTTCCTTGCCCATGTGTTTTAATTGTTTAATGACCTTCGAAGGACGAATGGGACTTTGAGCCCACAAGGGACTTTCTATCTACCTAGGATTTTTTCGGTTTCATTTGTGTTTGTTATTTTTCTTATGTATGTTTATTTACTAGAATTACTTAATAACATTTCATATTGTTACACTCTTCTCCCACCCCTCTCCTGTCTTACCTTCACCTAACCTTTCTGGTTGGAGTATGGCTTAATGTTCCTTTACTATGTATAGAATTAATGTGGACCAGGACGCTATGGATTTGCAGCCTGAATGTTACAAATTTTACACACGATGAACACAACACATAGATATTGTCCTCTTACAGGAGACTCACTTTACAGCTCTAACACTACCAACAAGGTTTTTATCTTAAACTGAACATCCAGGGACAAACATTCACAATTGCTATCATCTACCTACCCAATACCCAACAGACAAACAGACTACAGGCTTTTACGAAGCCGAACCATAGTCAGAGGGGATTTCACCTTTAACCTTCAGATGAGTACTACCTCTGGCATAAGCCACGCCCCAAACAGACAATTGAATCAGATGAAACATTTACTCCATTGTTTGCAAATGGTAGATATATGGCGAATAACCCACACCTCTGATAAAGATTTTTCTTTTTACTTACCTACATAGTAACATAGTAATTGAGGTTAAATAAAGACATACGTCCATCTAGTCCAACCTGCATACCCTACCAATAATGTCTGTCTAAGTGTCACGTAGTAACATAATATTGGAGGTTGTATAAAGACATACGTTCATCTAGTCCAACCTTTATACCCTACCCATAATGTCTGTATAAGTTACATAATAACATAGTATTGGAGGTTGTATAAAGACATACGTCCATCTAGTCCAACCTTTATACCCTACCCATAATGTCTGTATAACAGTTACATAGTAACATAGTATTGGAGGTTGTATAAAGACATACGTTCATCTAGTCCAACCTTTATACCCTACCCATAATGTCTGCCTAACAGTTGCATAGTATCATAGTAATGGAGGTTGTATAAAGACATACATCCATCTAATCCAACCTTTATACCCTACCCATAATATCTGTATAAGTTACATAATAACATAGTATTGGAGGTTGTATAAAGACATACGTCCATCTAGTCCAACCTTAATACTCTACCCATAATATAGTCCAACTTTTATACCCTACCCATAATGTCTGTATAACAGTTACATAGTAACATAGTATTGGAGTTTGTATAAAGACATATGTCCATCTAGTCCAACCTTTATACCCTACCCATAATATCTGTATAACAGTTACATAATAACATAGTATTGGAGGTTGTATAAAGACATACGTCCATCTAGTCCAACCTTAATACCCTGCCCATAATGTCTGCCTAACTGTTACATAGTAACATAGTATTGGAGGTTGTATAAAGACATACATCCATCTAGTCCAACCTATATACCCTACCCATAATGTCTGTACAACAGTTACATAGTAACATAGTATTGGAGATTGTATAAAGACATACATCCATCTAGTCCAACCTTTATACCCTACCCATAATGTCTGTCTAACAGTTACATAGTAAGATAGTATTGGAGATTGTATAAAGACATATATCCATCTAGTCCAACCTTTATACCCTACCCATAATGTCTGCCTATCAGTTGAATAGTAACATGGTATTGGAGGTTGTATAAAGACATACGTCCATCTAGTCCAACCTTTATACCCTACCCATAATGTCTGTCTATCAGTTACATAGTAACATAGTATTGGAGGTTGTATAAAGACATACGTCCATCTAGTCCAACCTTTATACCCTACCCATAATGTCTGTATAACAGTTACATAGTAACATAGTATTGGAGGTTGTATAAAGACATACATCCATCTAGTCCAACATTTATACCCTACCCATAATGTCCGTATAACAGTTACATAGTAACATAGTATTGGAGGTTGTATAAAGACATACGTCCATCTAGTCCAACATTTATACCCTACACATAATGTCTGTATAACAGTTACATAGTAACATAGTATTGGAGGTTGTATAAAGACATACGTCCATCTAATCCAACCTTTATACCCTACCCATAATGTCTGTATAATAGTTACATAGTAACATAGTATTGGAGGTTGTATAAAGATATACGTCCATCTAGTCCAACCTTTATACCCCACCCATAATGTCTGTATAACAGTTACATAGTAACATAGTATTGGAGGTTGTATAAAGACATACGTCCATCTAGTCCAACCTTTATACAGAGATGTAGGGTAGATTTCTATACAGAATATTAGATATCATATACTGTGGCTGGTTACCAGATAGGTAGGATGTACGAGGTAGTTTATCATATATAGACATATAGATACCATATACTGTGCTGGTTACCGATAGGTAGGATGTAAGGGTAGATTTATCATATATATTTATAGATACCATATACTGTGCTGTACCGGATAGGCAGATGTAAGGGTAGATTTATCATATATAGATATATAGATACCATATACTGTGCTGGTTACCAGATAGTGTAGGATGTAAGGGTAGATTATCATCTATAGATATATATAATACCATATACTGTACGGGTTACCGATAGGTTATTATGTAAGGTTAGATTTATCATATATAGATATATAGATACCATATATTGTGCTGGTTACCAGATAAGTAAGATGTAGGGTAGATTTGTCATATATAGATTATAGATACCATATACTGTGCTGGTTACCAGATTGGTAGGATGTAAGGATAGATTGATCATATATAGATATAAATACCATATCTGTACTGGTTACCAGATAGGTAGGATGTAGGGGTAGATGTATCATATTAGATTATAGATATCATATACTGTGCTGGTTACCGGATAGATGGTGGATGTAGGGTAGATTTTATCAAATATAAGATTATGATACCATATACTGTGCTGTTACCGGATAGGTATGATAGGGTAGATTTAATCATATATAGATATATAGATACCAATACTGTGGCCGGTTACCAGATAGGTAGGATGTAAGGGTAGATTTATCATATATAGATATCATATACTGTGGCTGTTACCGGATACGGTAGTGATGTAAGGTAGATTTATCATATATAGATATATAGATACCATATACTGTGCTGGTTACCGGATAGGTAGGATGTAAGGGTAGATTTATCATATATAGATATCATAGATACCATATACTGTGCTGTTACCGGATAGGTAGGATGTAAGGGTAGATTTATCATATATATAGATATAGATATCATATACTTTGCTGGTTACCGAGATGTAGGATGTAAGGGTATAGATTATCATATATAGATATATAGATACCATATACTGTGCTGGTTACCGGATAGTGGATGTAAGGATAGATTTCATATATAGATATACAGATACCATATACTGTGCTGGTTACTGGATAGGTAGGAAGTAAGGTAGATTTATCATATATAGATATATAGATACCATATACTGTGCTGGTTACCGGATAGGTAGGATGTAAGGGTAGATTTATCATATATTGATATATAGATACCATATACTGTGCTGGTTACCGGATAGGTAGGATGTAAGGGTAGATTTATCATATATAGATATATAGATACCATATACTGTGCTGGTTACCGGATAGGTGGGATGTAAGGGTAGATTTATCATATATAGATATATAGATACCATATACTGTGGCTGGTTACCGGATAGGTAGGATGTTAGGGGTAGATTGATCATATATAGATATATAGATATCATATACTGTGCTGTTACCGGATGGTAGGATGTAAGGGTAGATTGATCATATATAGACATATATATACCATATACTGTGCTGGTTACCGATAGGTAGGATGTAGGGTAGATTTTCATATATATGATATATAGATACCATATACTGTGGCTGGTTACCGGATAGGTAGGATGTAAGGGTAGATTTATCATATATAGATACCATATACTGTGCTGGTTACCGGATAGGTAGGATGTAAGAGTAGATTTATCATATATAGATATATAGATACCATATACTGGTGCTGGTTACCGATAGGCAGGATGTAAGGGTAGATTTATCATATAGATACCATATACTATGCTGGTTACCAGATAGGTAGGATGTAAGGGTAGATTTATCATATTAGATATATAGATACCATATACTGGTGCTGGTTACTGGATAGTAGGATGTAAGCGTAGATTTATCATATATAGATATATAGATACCATATACTGTGCTGGTTTACCGGATAGGTAGGATGAAGGGTAGATTTATCATATATAGATATAGATATCATATACTGTGCTGGTTACCAGATAGATAGGATGTAAGGGTAGATTTATCATATATAGATATATAGATACCATATACTGTGCTGGTATAGAAAAATACTATCACCGAAAGCCTCACAAACGTTTAATGGGGAGAGTGTCAAGTGGAGTTTTCCAATGTTTATCAGTATTTAATTTCCCCGGAAGAGATTTTCCAGAGGCTTCTTGGCTCTAGGTGAATCTTACCGTCACGTAAGTATTTAACGGCAGCTATCAGCTCTCGCGAAAGGAGCCGTGCAGCCTCTGATCATTAGGCTTGCACTATTGTCTCTTTTTAACCTACAGTTGTGGGCTTAAGGTTGCACTAAAAGAACCAGGCCGAGAGATCTGTAATTTTTTTTGTGGCATTGAGCAAAGTTATTGTTATTTACTACTATAAATTGCATTACTGAATAGATAGAAAAATTGCATCAAAAGGCAAAGGGTTTTTGTGAAAAGTTCAAAGTTCATTTACTTTTGTTTGCCGTTTTTTAAGCTTTCTTTGTAACACAGAAGTTTCTTCCTCTGGGCACAATGTGAAATGGAGCTGGAAATGTTCTATAAGATGTCTATATTTTCTAGAACATATTTCTATTAGATTACACAGTACAGAGAGCGTTATTAAGAATTTGTGTCTTAAAATCATGTTACCATTGTACGAAGGGTATTAAGACACAGCTAATGGCGTTGCCGCAACCGATGTAACGATACGGCTCTTAAGATAAAATCTTACCCAGCAGATACTGATGTTAAATTTAGAATAGGTAAACCTATTTACAATACACTGAGACCACTAATGGCTTGGCGCATTGCTAAAGGGGCAATAGAGAGCGATATCGGCTCTCAGTACTAGCCTAATTACATTTTATTAATATTATAATAATCTATAATGTATACTTTGTATATTCTTCGTGGATGGAAAATAGTTTGTTTTAATTGGTGGTTTTAAATTTTATTCACCAATAAGAAGAGATCTGGGTCCGACTCGGACCTGGATCCGAACCAGAACAAATGTTCCGATTGTTCGGATTTCGGAACGAGTTTTCGATTTTTATCGAGCGTTCGAGCTATCTCGAAAATAGAATGGAATGTTTTGATAATATTCGAAAAATACGATCAGAAACTCGAAATATTACGATTCACCAATATTGCCAGTAGCACCAATTTTTACTTTAAAGCCAAAATGTTGTAAAAATATATAATTAACTGATTATTTTTTTTTGCAGGTAAATTTTTGGACTTTTTATCACATTGTTAGAGTTTTAGCGACAAACTGAGAGAGACCAATGCAGGAAGGTGTGATACACGCCAACAGTATAGGTACTAGAGCTTTTGTGTTATTTACAGGACAAGACTAAAAGAGTTTTCCACTATGTTTACTGTTATTTGCTAATAAAATGGAATTTAGAATAGAAAGTGGGGATTTACAATAACTATGTTTTGAAGCATTGTTACCTGCATGTTGGCAAGCAACTTTTGGCGGGCAATAATCCTTTAATCATTAAAAACATCATTTTTAATATACAAGAATACAAGAATCTGTGGCAATTATGTACCCTGAAAATCCCAATTAGCATATCACAGCCAGGTGTTAAGGGCTGATTGCATAGTGGCTAAACACCTCTTAGCCACTACGCAATCACGCCCTTACACTTGGCTGTGATATGCTAATTGGGATTTTCCAGGGTACATAATTGCCACAGATTCTTGTACAAGTCATTCTGAATTGAAGAAAGCCAGTCTGGATGACTAGCGAAACGTCTTCAAGAACTAAACTTCAAGTCCATTGGATCTAATTGAATACAACAGATATACCATGACCTGGATGAATGAACCTTCACAAGCATCATTTTAATTATTTCTTTTCATATTAATATGTGCTGCATAAACATACAGTATCTGGTACCTGTACTTATCTTATAATATACCACTCATGTGCCTCCGTAGAAGCACGACCACTCCAATGTAATCCAATGTATGAGTTGAGCACTGTATATGAAGAAGCATCACATTTATTTAATCCATGCATATATATGTAAATACTTTATATAAATATATTTTAGCTATACATAATAGTTTTTTTAGTAATTTAATATTAGTGTTAAAAACTTTGCAGAAATTTGCAATTAGATTTCGCCCTAAAAGCTGCTTTTTTTTCACGTATTTAGCCCATAATTCATCACATTGTTCAATATCATTAATAGAAATGTGATCGTTACAATTATGTGAAGTTAATGCAATTTTTAGGTAATAGTATATTCAGAAAGAGATTGAATTGTTTCAGTGTATATGATTATCATGTCCATATATACTCGAATATAAGCCGACTCGAGTATAAGCCGAGTACCTATTTTACCTGAAAAATTAGTAAAAAACTGATTGACGAGGGTAGAAATTATCACCACTACTGCCTTCTGATTCTGTATTGTTTTTTGAGGCTTTAGGTGCCCCTTAAATGGACCCTTTTAAACTTAATAAACAGAATTTTCCATACCGTTTGTAGAATTACTTGTATAGGTGTCATATAATAGATCCATAACAGCCAATTCCTTGCACTCCAGATTTTTGGAAACTACAACTCCCGCAATGCTTTGGTTGCTGGGAGAGTTGTAGTTTTCTAAACCATCTGGATTGCAAAAATTAAACAAACTTGGACCACAAATGCTCCTGCCCTACCTCTAGCCCAGTACACCAACCTTAACAAAATATTGGGGAAGAGCTCCAGGACTTCGGTACTTACCTCATGCCAAGTCTGTCACATCTCTATATACAACCACTTCACAGTGCTGGAATCCACACATCACTGCATAGTACGGTAAGGGGAGGAAGTAAGGGAGGTACATGTCCACAGCAAAGTGCCATTCTCGCCCTTTTCACCAGGTCCCCCCTTTGTTACCGTATGCTCCTTCTGTAACTGCACTTACGTGCGCATTGCTGTTCCTGCTCTTCCGGCTCTATTGTTTCCTCTCTCCCGGCCGTGGATGGGTATTTGCGCTTTGACCCGATATAAGCCAAGGTAAGGTTTTTAGACTATTTTAAAACCTGAAAACCTCGGCTATTATTCGAGTATACGGTAATACTCCAAATTAAATTTAAGAATTTTAATAATAATATGATCTAACAACCAACTGTAATTAGAGAACTAAACTGAGATCAGAGTAGAGTTTGCAAAAATAATTAATACATTGTCCTCATTGGCTGAATGAACCCCGTCTGCATTGAAACATGCAGTCTCCCTCTCTGTGGTATTTCCTCTTAATGTAGTAGACAGCACACATCCCAAGCCATTAAGGGTTTTGTTTCATGGGATTGTGAAACTTTCTAATTTGTAAAAATGTTTCCATTCATTAAATATTTCTTAGGTTAATTTATATCCTCGAAGCGCTAGACTTCATCTGCTCAGCGTATGGGTTTTTTGATGAACAGGACCAAGAATAAAGAATCCTATTCAGACGTTGCTTAAAAGCAGTTGGTTCATTTTGGTAAAATAAAGTGTAGCAGAGCCAGGTCCCCCGCTGTGAGAGCAGAAAGACTAATACCAAATAGTGTTCCCCTAATGATTCCAAATCATGTAAATGGCAAATCTGAATTCCGAGCTTACGGAATATGTTCATGTGAGCAATAAACTGTCTCTGTGCAAAGCCCTACATAATTCCCACTACTACAAACCCATTTACCGTTATAGATAAAAGGCTTTACTGTGAAGACATGTTTGTTTTTCTTCATCCATTTGAAGCCAGTGCTAGAGATTGTCCATGATGTTCCCTCTATCACAATCAATGTCCATTTCATACAGTCATTAGTCCTTTCTGTGTCCACATGTAGAAAGCTGCTGAAATCCACACTTGTCCTGATGCCTCTCTTTGGAGTTCACTATATAGTTTTTATGGCCTTACCATACACGGATTGTCCGGGATACTGTGGGCAAATCCAAATGCCTACTACGAAATGCTTTCACTCCTTCCAGGTATAGTAATTTTTTCTGCGCAACCTTACCCTCCATGGGGACTTTTACAGGGATTCAATAAAAGTTCTTATCGTTAAAAATGGTGCTAACTTTGCCCCAGCCCAATCAGATGTAGCTTTCAAATGTTAAATATGTCAAATGTTTGGTTGGTTTGCCAAATTAGCACCATTTTAAATGATAAGAACTTTTATTGAATCTCCTTGCTGTTCCTGTAAATAACAAATTGCTGTAAACATACTGCCCCTATCTGTAGTGTACAGATGGTATTCTATTTAATGATCCCTATTAAACAATTGTTGATTTAGATATCATTATATAGATCTGTAGTGTTTATTATATTCAAACATATAAATATATACAAAGGAGTTTCAAACATAAGCTCTTTTTGTTAAAAAATGGTGTAACTTTGCCCCAACCAATCAGATGTTAGCCTTTTCAAATGTAAAATAGATCTAATTGGTTGGGGCAAAATAGCACAGTTTTTAATGATAGAATTTTATGATTCTACCTGGTTATTTATTAAAGAGGTTGATTTCTTATTTAATAACCATATCATTATTTATGGCACCGTTATTCTTAGTTATAGGAGTTGGTGTTTCTTGTTCAGTTTTAGGAATAATAATTAGTATTTAGGAATAAGTGTGATGTTATTTCACCACTGGCAATGTTCTAAAGGAAGATAGCTTTGTCACGATTCGTTGACCAGTTATATTATTCCGACACCCCCAGTATTTATCAATACCTGGACTAGTGAAAACTTTGACATCTCTACTTAGAAGTTAATGTGGTTCTCAGTTTAGTGTGTTTTTTAATGCTACACGTACCTTCCTTTCATTGTTTGGCGACAATGGTGAACATAATGTGTTTGTAACACATTTTATCGCTTCTAAGGCTTTTGGCTAAGATCAAAGTAGTATCCTGTTCTTGATCATTTGACGGGTGAGAGAGAGGGTGTAGTCTCAGATGCGTCCTCCCAACTCCCGCCGGTAAAATGTGTCTGTCTACTCATTTGGTGGGCTTGGAAGCCCGCGTACACTGTGGACTAGTTCACATGGTCACTGTCTTTTACTCCTCGCCCAACTTGGTTCCCTGTCAAAAGGAACTGGATTTTTTTTTTCCCTACGCAGGCTGAGGTCTTAGGCCCTTTTTGGCCCCCCACATTAATTTCTCCTGATAGATGGCATCCTATTTATTTGACATAGCACTTATTCCCCATTCCCCAATTTTTGTTTTTAATTTGTGTGTACCCTGTATTCTTTCAGCTTTCCGATATGAACCTTCCTGGAGACTCCCTGATGGCAGCTGGGGCCCAAAAGTGGGGTAGTTATTGGTGGGATCCTCTTGGGGTTGAGGTGCAGTTGACCAACTGAGAGGGAAGACTGGTGAAAGGTGGAGCATGTTGTTTGAACTGATTCAAAGCACAAATGAGTTACTTATCTCCTTTAATGACTTTATTCTATTCCAGTACCCCCTGTATAAGTAGGGTTTGATGCAGCATAGACTTAAAGGAGAACTATAATGCGTATAAAGTTTTTTTCAAAGCAGTTAAAATAAAAAGTACCCAATGGAAGGGAGGATGTATTGTACTTTCTCCCTCCCAGTACATTTCTATGAGACGCGCAGCACAAAGAAAACTGCTTCTCTGCCAGGCTTCCTGGTGCTCAGCTATATTTATACAGGAAGAGCCCAGTGTACTAACCTGGCATATAAAAACTGGAATGTGCTGTAGCTCCTCAACGAAACGTTCAAAAAGTAAATTTTTTCCAGTTATTGTTGTCCTATATTTTATATTTGTTACGATAGATTTAGTCAGCATTGATCAAATATACTCAACATTTTTGACAGAAATTATTTCATCCTATATATGTTATAATTAATATAAGATTTGTAATGCAAATATTGGACTGGCAAAAAGGTGCAAAAGCTTGCTATTGGCCTGCAGTGCAGCCCCCAAAATTTTTGCTAGTGTCGTGAAAGTAAACGCTAACATTTTGACTGGGTGCTGCAAATTACATAGCACGGCAATGTTTTTTAAATTTTATGTCATCCACCCATTTTACTTTAATGAATCACACCCATTTAACTTTTATGACATCACACCACCATTTAACTTTTATGCAAACCTGGTTTGACTCAGGAAACTGGTGCTTTCAAAATTTAGATATACATAGTAACATAGTATTGGAGTGTTGATAAAGACATATGTCATTAAGTCCAAGAAGGCAAAAAAAACAAAAAACACTCTAACCTGAAGATAAAACTTTTTCTTACCTTAAAGATGTCCAGAGTCCTCTGATATGACCATTGTGAACAATGCACAGATAGATTCATGTATGGGCCATTAATATTTGATAAGGTTATCAATGTCCCCACCAACCGCCGCTTCTCCAATGTACACAGCCCTAACTTGTCTCTCTCCTGCATATTCAAGCCCTCATCCCCTTATTAATTTAGTTGCCCTTCTCTGACCTGCTTCCATTTCAAGATGCCCTTTTTGTATCGGAATTCCAAAACTGCACCGCATATTCCAAATGAGGCCTTCCAGTGCCTTGTAAAGAGGGGAGAAATATTTTCTCTCTTGAATCTATCCCCTTTTTATACAAGACAATACTTGCTAGGTCTCTAGTCGTTGCTACCTGGCATTGTTTTTGTCTAGAGCTAACGTCTGGTTATCTCAGTAACCCCCAATCTTTTTCCATTACGATGCACTTAACACAAGTTATTTATGGTGTAGTGGGCACAGGGTTATACATCCGCAATGCATCAACACTTTACATTTACAACATTGAATCTCATCTCCATTCTGCTCCCATTTTGTATCTTATCTAAGGTCTGCTTGCTCACTGCACATCATTTGAAGTTTCCAAAGCTCTGCATAGTTTAGTGTCATCAGCAAACACAGAGACCTTGCTCCTCCAATGCCCCCCCCTTCTAATCATTTAATATGAACAGATTAAAAAAAAGAAGAAGCCCAGTAACAGACCCTGAGGCACTCTCGCTTAAAACTTTAGCCCACATAGATGTAGCTCCATTTCCACCACACTCTGTTTTGCGATCCAATACCCAATTCTCTATCCATGAACAATGTTTTCGTCTAGGCCCGACAGTCCTCAATTTTATAACATTATCGTCATATGGGCAACAGTATCAAAAGCTTTCGCAAAATCCAAATAAACCACAATCCACTATCCCTGTGCCCCTGAATATAAATTCTTACTTCACCTTCTTCTTCATAATAACCCAATTAATTTGTCTGGCTGATGCCCAATTATTTCTCATAAATCCATGCTGACATTACTAATAAGATCTAGTTCTGGAGACAAAGTCAAGTTATGACTCCGGTAACCAAATTGTTCCAGCACCTCCCCAACCACTGATGTTTAAGCTTAAGGTCCTATAGTTTTCCAGGCTTGTGATCGACTACCTTTTTTGAATATTGGTATTTACATTGGCTTTTTTCCAATCCAGGCAGCACATCCCCCAGACAAGATGAATCTGAAAAAGATGAGAAACAGTGGTTTAGATAAATATAGCTCTTTTAAAATCCGAGGATGCAATCCTTTATTGATGTTAACTTGTCTAATTGTTTCCGTAAAACCAATGTGAATACTTCTCATTTTTTTCTCCTCTTCTTCTCTTTCTTTCTTCTCTTCTCTTCTTTCTTTCTTCTCTTCTTCTTATTTTCTTCTTCTTTTCTGCCCTTTCTTCTCTCTTCTCCTCTTTCTCTCTCTTCTCTGTTCTTCTCTCTTTTCTTCTTCTTTCTTCTCTTCTTTCTTCTTCTTCCTTCCTCTCTCTTTCTACTTTCTCTTTTTCTTTCTTCTTCTTTCTTTCCTTTCTCTCTCTCTCTTCTCTCTAATTCTTTTTCTCTTCTTCTTCTCTTCTCTCTTTCTCTCTTCCTCTTCTCTTTCTCTTTCTCCTCTTCTCTCATGTTTCTTCTTTCTTTTTCTTTCTCTTCTTCTGTTCTCTCGCTCTCTCTTCTTTCTTCGCTTTCTCTCTCTTCTCTTCTTCCTTTCTCTCTCTTTCTTTTTTTCTTTTCTTTCTCCTCCTCTTCTTTCTTTCTTCTTCTCTCTTCTTCTTCTTCTCTCTCTTCTCTCTCTTTCTTTCTTTTCCTTTCTTCTTCTCCTCTCTTCTACTCTTTTCTTATTCTCTCTTCTCTTCTTCTCCTTTCTTCTCTTCTTCCTCCTCTTCACTCTGTCCTCTTCTCTCTATCTTTACTTCTTTCTTCTCCACCTGCATATTATTCAATCCCTGCTGTACGGAAAAATGTAATTTTTTTCCAAAATAAGTTAGGTAAAGCCGCTGTCAGATTAATCACTGTAAATTTTTTCATTCGATTGAGGGGTGGCCCCAGGCTTCGATAAATAATATACAAAGAAAGTTATTAATCTAAAGGCTTCTCTTATTTCTTCATTGCTTTTTTGTTGCTATACTTTATGTTTCCTGCAATGGCGATGTATGTCGCTGTAATTATATATATGTTTTTTATTATTTACATATCAGGGAGATTCAATAAAAGTTCTATTCGTTTAAAATGGTGCTATTTTGCCCCAACCATCAGATCTTATTTAACATTTGAAAGCTAACATCGATGGTTGGGAGCAAAATTAGCACCATTTTTAAAATAAGACTTTTATTGAATAACCCGGATGTTTGCTGTCTGTTTTTTTAAAGAGCAATCTACTACAGGTGTTGGCCCGATCAGTAGAGTTCCACCAGAACATGAATCGATCCAAACTTAATAGTTTCGAACTAACCCAAACTCTTTTCGATAATTTTTAATTTTTGCCGATGATTCTCGAATTTTCCAAGAGAATCCTTCAACTTAAGTGCTCCATAACCCTTGAAACGCGCATTCGGTAACCCGCAAAACTGGCGATTCGATTTATGTAACCCTTGAAATTCCAATGCGGAAGCTCGGAAATTGCCCTATCATGGGAAAAGTTTTGTATTTAAACATGTTCTGTATATTTTTTACATGTTCCCCCAAAGACCATTTTCCAGGTCCCAGAGCCCATGTACATTAAGTTACCATTGCTATTTTAACCGTATTTAATCCAAATGTTCAAACATTTGCCCCCCCATTGACTAATGGGTCCATTTTCGTAAACATTCAACTTTACTGAAGTTTGAACGAAACAACTTTAGGCCTCTGCCGACACGTCCCCGGGTACCAGGCCAACGGTGGTGGGAGTAAGACTGATTTTGGCTGAATACTTCTATTAACTGCCTTCTGTGCATCTTGGAGATTTTTGTCCTCTAAAGAAACTTTACTGAGACAACAAAAAAAAACTCACTGAAAAAAATGTGAGTTGGCCTTTTTATAGCAAAACGCACATCTATTTAAATCCACCGGAGGCAGTATTGCCTTTCTGGTAAAAAGAAAGATAAGCATGAACACATAAGATGCGGTGGGCCACATGTAAAGGACAGCCAATTTTTGTTAATTAGCCATTGAGATGGCGCGAACCTTTTCGAAAGTTTGGTCCGTTTTCAACTTTCGAACTATATGGAATTTCGAAACGACCCATTAAAGTCAATGGATCAATAGTTCGAAAAGTTTTAATGAAATACAATTAAAATATCAATGGTAACTTAATGTAAATGGCTGTGGGACCTGGGAAAATGCGTGCATAATCCAGGACATTCGAAAAATCGATTTTACTCTCACTCAGCGCTACTTCCGCCTAGGATATCCCCGAATATTGCGTGCTCGCACTATAGGTTTTAATGGTCAACTTTTACTCACGATTCGATGTTCGCATTCGCGTCTAGTATACATACATTTTACTGGCATTCGATGTTCGCGTCCAGGTATCATGTACATTTTACTCCGGTTCATGCTCGTGTAAGGTTTCATACCTAATGGATCATTTACTCCCGCGATTCGATGCTCGGTATAGGTTCTTAATGGACACTTTACTCCGTATTCCGATGTACGCGTCACCTAGATACCATGAACACTTTTACTTCGGGAGTCCGATGTCTCGGAGATAGGCTTTAATGGACACTTTACTCGCGGTTCAAAGCTCCGAATATAGGTTAATAGACATTTTACTTGCACAATTCGACGTCCAAACATTCGCTGTTTATCGAAAGTCTAAAAATAGCACAAATTCCGCTCCGGGATAGTTTCGAGAAGTACGACTTCGTTCGAATTCAAATAGTTCGGGCTCGATACTCGGGTCCAGTTCGAGTTCTCGTCCATCTCTATTAGTCATATGACCAAATCATATAAACTCATTACTTAATCGTAAAACTCCCCCCTCCACAGGATGTCCCACTACCGACTGTACTGCTATCCAGTCCTCATCACATTCACCTGCTATCCAGTCCTCATCACATTCACCTGCTATCCAGTCCTCATCACATTCACCTGCTATCCAGTCCTCATCACATTCACCTGCTATCCAGTCCTCATCACATTCACCTGCTATCCATCCTCATCACATTCACCTGCTATCCAGTCCCTCATCACATTCCACCTGTATCCAGTCCTCATCACATTCACCTGCTATCCAGTCCTCATCACATTCACTTATCTCAGTCCTCACACATTCACCTGCTATCCCATCCTCAGCACAGTCACCTCGATCCAGTCTCATCACATTCACCTGCTATCCATCCTCATCACATTCACCTGCTATCCCGTCCTCATCACTTCACCTGCTACCATTCCATCACATTCACCTGCTATCCAGTCCTCATCACATTCACCTGCTATCCAGTCCTCATCACATTCACCTGCTATCCAGTCCTCATCACATTCACCTGCTATCAGTCCTCATCACATTCACCTCTATCAGTCCTCTCACATTCCCTGCTATCCAGTCCTCATCACATTCACCTGCTTCCAGTCCTCATCACATTCACCTGCTATTCCGGCCTCATCACATTCACTCTATCCATCCTCATCCATTCACCTGCTATCCCGTCCGCATCAATGTAAGGGTAGATTTATCATATATAGATATATAGATACCATATACTGTGCTGGTATAGAAAAATACTATCACCGAAAGCCTCACAAACGTTTAATGGGGAGAGTGTCAAGTGGAGTTTTCCAATGTTTATCAGTATTTAATTTCCCCGGAAGAGATTTTCCAGAGGCTTCTTGGCTCTAGGTGAATCTTACCGTCACGTAAGTATTTAACGGCAGCTATCAGCTCTCGCGAAAGGAGCCGTGCAGCCTCTGATCATTAGGCTTGCACTAGTGTCTCTTTTTAACCTACAGTTGGGCTTAAGGTTGCACTAAAAGAACCAGGCCGAGAGATCTTGTAATTTTTTTGTGCATTGAGGCAAAGTTATTGTTATTTACTACTATAAATTGCATTACTGAATAGATAGAAAAGATTGCATCAAAAGGCAAAAGGGTTTTTGTGAAAAGTTCAAAGTTCATTTACTTTTGTTTGCCGTTTTTTAAGCTTTCTTTGTAACACAGAAGAGTTTCTTCTCTTGGGCACAATGTGAAATGGAGCTGGGAAATGTTCTATAAGATGTCTATAATTTCTAGAACATATTTCTATTAGATTACACAGTACAGAGAGACGTTATTAAGAATTTGTGTCTTAAAATCATGTTAACCATTGTACGAAGGGTATTAAGACACAGCTAATGGCGGTTGCCGCAACCGATGTAACGATAACGGCTCTTTAAGATAAAAATCTTTAACACCAGCAGATAGCTGATGTTAAAGATTTAGAATAGGTAAACCCTATTTACAATACACTAAGAGACACTAATGGCTTGGCGCATTGCTAAAGGGGGCAATAGAGAGCGATATCGGCTCTCAGTACATAGCCCTAATTACATTTTATTAATATTATAATAATCTATAATGTATACTTTGTATATTCTTCGTGGATGGAAAATAGTTTGTTTTAATTGGTGGTTTAAATTTTATTCACCAATAGAGAAGAGATCTGGGTCCGACTCGGACCTGGATCCGAACCAGAACAAATGTTCCGGATTGTTCGGATTTCGGAACGAGTTTTCGATTTTTATCGAGCGTTCGAGCTATTCTCGAAAATAGAATGGAATGTTTGATAATATTCGAAAAATACGATCAGAAACTCGAAAATATTACGATTCACCAATATTGCCAGTAGCACCAATTTTTACTTTAAAGCCAAAATGTTGTAAAAATATATTAAATTAACTGATTATTTTTTTTTGCAGGTAAATTTTGGACTTTTTATCAACATTGTTAGAGTTTTAGCGACAAAACTGAGAGAGACCAATGCAGGAAGGTGTGATACACGCCAACAGTATAGGTACGTAGAGCTTTTGTGTTATTTACAGGACAAGACTAAAAGAGTTTCCACTATGTTTACTGTTATTTGCTAATAAAATGGAATTTAGAATAGAAAGTGGGGATTTACAATAACTATGTTTTGAAGCATTGTTACCTGCATGTTGGCAAAGCTTTTGGCGGGCAATAATCCTTTAATCATTAAAAACATCATTTTTAATTATACAAGAATACAAGAATCTGTGGCAATTATGTACCCTGGAAAATCCCAATTAGCATATCACAGCCAGGTGTTAAGGGCGTGATTGCATAGTGGCTAAACACCTCTTAGCCACTACGCAATCACGCCCTTAACACTTGGCTGTGATATGCTAATTGGGATTTTCCAGGGTACATAATTGCCACAGATTCTTGTACAAGTCATTCTGAATTGAGAAAGCCAGTCGGATGACTAGCGAAACGTCTTCAAGAACTAAACTTCAAGTCCAGTGGATCTAATTGAATACAACAGATATACCATGACCTGGATGAATGAGAACCTTCACAAGCATCATTTTTAATTATTTCTTTTCATATTAATATGTGCATGCATAAGAACATACAGTATCTGGTACCTGTACTTATCTTATAATATACCACTCATGTGCCTCCGTAGAAGCACGACCACTCCAATGTATATCCAATGTATGAGTTCTGAGCACTGTATATGAAGAAAGCATCACATTTATTTAATCCATGCATATATATGTAAATACTTTATATAAATAATATTTTAGCTATACATATATAGTTATTTATTAGTAATATTAATATTAGTGTTAAAAACTTTGCAGAAATTTGCATATTAGATTTCGCCCTAAAAGCTGCTTTTTTTCACGTATTTAGCCCATAATTCATCACATTGTATCAATATCATTAATAGAAATGTGATCGTTTCACAATTAATGTGAAGTTAATGCAATTTTTTAGGTAAATAGTATATTCAGAAAGAGATTGAATTGTTTCAGTGTATATGAATTATCATGTACCATATATACTCGAATATAAGCCGACTCGAGTATAAGCCGAGGTACCTATTTTTACCTGAAAAATTAGTAAAAACTGATTGACGAGGGTAGAAATTATCACCACTACTGCCTTCTGATTCTGTATTGTTTTGAGGCTTTAGGTGCCCCTTAAATGGACCCTTTTAAACATTAATAAACAGAATTTCCATACAGTTGTAGAATTAACTGTATAGGTGTCAATATAATAGATCCAGTAACAGCCAATTCCTTGGCACTCCAGATGTTTGGAAACTACAACTCCCAGCATGCTTTGGTTGCTGGGAGTTGTAGTTTTCTAAACATCTGGATTGCAAAATTAAACAAACTTGGACCACAAATGCTCCTGCCCTACCTCTAAGCCCAGTACACACAACCTTAACAAAAATATTGGGGAAAGAGCTCCAGGACTTCGGTAGCTTACCTCATGCCAAGTCTGTCACAGTCTCTATATACAACCACTTCACAGTGCTGGAATCCAACACATCACTGCATAGTACGGTAAGGGGAGGATAGTAAGGGAGGTACATGTCACAGCAAAGTGCCATTCTCGCCCTTTCACCAGGTCCCCCCTTTGTTACCGTATGCTCCTTCTGTAACTGCACTTACGTGCGCATGCCTGTTCCTGCTCTTCCGGCTCTATTGTTCCTCTCTCCCGGCCGTGATGGGTATTTGCGCTTTGACCCGAATATAAGCCAAGGTAAGGTTTTTAGACTAATTTTAAAACCTTAAAACCTCGGCTTATATTCGAGTATATACGGTAATACTCAAATTTAAATTTAAGAATTTATAATAATAATAATTATCTAACAACCAACTGTAATTAGAGAACTAAAACTGAGATCAGAGTAGAGTTTGCAAAAATAATTAATACATTGTCCTCATTGGCTGAATGAACCCCAGTCTGCATTGAAACATGCAGTCTCCCTCTCTGTAGGTATTTCACTTAATGTAGTAGACAGCACACATTTCCCAATAGCCATTAAGGGTTTGTTTCATGGGATTGTGAAACTTTCTAATTTGTAAAAATGTTTCCATTCATTAAATATTTCTTAGGTTAATTTATATCCTCGAAGCGCTAGACTTCATCTGCTCAGCGTATGGGTTTTTTGATGAACAGGACACAAGAATAAAGAATCCTATTGAGACGTTGCTTAAAAGCAGTTGTTCATTGCTTGGTAAAATAAAGTGTAGCAGAGCCAGGTCCCCGGCTGTGAGAGCAGAAAGAGCTAATACAAAATAGTGTTCCCCTAATGATTCACAAATCATGTAAATGGCAAATCTGAATTCCGAGCTTACGGAATATGTTCATGTGAGCAATAAACTGTCTCTGTGCAAAGCCCTACATAATTCACACTACTACAAACCCATTTACACGTTATAGATAAAAGGCTTTACTGTGAAGACATGTTTGTTTTTCTTTCATACATTGGAAGCCAGTGCTAGAGATTGTGCCATGATGTTCCCTCTATCAATCAATGTCCATTTCATACAGTCATTAGTCTCTTTCTGTGTCACATGTAGAAAGCTGCTGAAATCCACACTTGTCCTGATGCCTCTCTTTGGAGTTCACTATATAGTTTTTATGGCCTTACCATACACGGATGTGTCCGGGATACTGTGGCAAATCCAAATGCACTACGAAATGCTTTTCAACTCCTTCCAGGTATAGTAATTTTTCTGCTCAACCTTACCCTCCATGGGACTTTTACAGGGAGATTCAATAAAAGTTCTTATCGTTAAAAATGGTGCTAACTTTGCCCCAGCCAATCAGATGTTAGCTTTCAAATGTTAAATATGTCAAATGTTTGATTGGTTGGGGCAAAATTAGCACCATTTTAATGATAAGAACTTTTATTGAATCTCCTTGCTGTCCTTAAATAACAAATTGCTGTAAAATACTGCCCCTTATCTGTATTGACAGATGGGTATTCTTATTTAATGATCCCTATTAAACCATTGTTATTTAGATATCATTATATAAGGATCTGTAGTGTTATTTATTCAAACATATAAATATATACAAGGAGATTCAAAATAAGCTCTTATTGTTAAAAATGGTGCTAACTTTGCCCCAACCAATCAGATGTTAGCTTTCAAATGTTAAATAAGATCTAATTGGTTGGGGCAAAATTAGCACAGTTTTTAATGATAAGAAATTTTATTGATTCTACCTGGTTATTTATTAAAGAGTGATATTCTTATTTAAGAACCAATATCATTATTTATGGCACCGTATTCTTATTTAAGGAGTGGTGTTCTTGTTCAGTATTTAGGAATAAGTAATTAGTATTTAGGAATAAGTGATGTTATTCACCAACTGGCAATGTTATAGAAGATAGCGTTGTCACGATTCGCGTTGACCAGTTATAATTATTCCTGACACCACCACAGTATTTTATCAAATACCTGGATCTAGTGAAAACTTTGACATCTCTACTTAGAAGTTAAGTGGTTCTCAGTTTAGTGTTTTTTTAATGCTACAGTACCTTCCTTTCAGGTTGTTTGGCGACATGGGAACATAATGTATTGTAACAATTTTTATCGCTTCTAGGCCTTTTGGCTAAGATCAAATGTAGTATCTGTTCTTATCAGTTGAAGGTTGAGAGAGAGGGTGTAGTCTCAGATGCGTCCTCCCAAACTCCCGCCTGGTAAAAATGGGTCTGTATACTACATTTGGTGGCTTGGAAGCCCGGCGTACACTGTGGACTATGTTCACATGGGTCACTGTGCTTTTACTCCTCGCGCAACTTGGTTCCCTGTAAAAGGGAACTGGATTATTTTTTTCCCTACGCAGGCTGAGGCTTAGGCCCTATTTGGCACCCCAATTAATTTTCCTTGATGAGATGGCATCCATATTTATTTGCACATAGCACTTATTCCCCATTCCTCAATTTTTGTTTTTAATTTTGTGTGTACACTGTATGTGCTTCAGCTTTCCGAGTAGAACCCTTCCTGGAGACTCCCTGATGGCAGCTGGGGCTCAAAAGTGAGGGTAGTATTGGTGGGATCCCCTCTTGGTGGGTTGAGGTGCAGTTGAACAACTGAGAGGGGAAGATGGTGGAAAGGTGGAAGCATTGTTGTTGAACTGAATTCAAATGCACAAATGAGTTAACTTATCTCTTAAATGGACTTTATTCTATTCAAGTAACCACTGTATAAGTAGGGTTTGATGGCAGCATATGACTTAAAGGAGAACTATAATGCGTATAAAGTTTTTTCAAAAGCAGTTAAAATAAAAAGTACCCATGGAAGGGAGGATGTATTGGTACTTTCTACCTCCCAGTATCATTTCTATGAGGAGCGGCAGCACAAAGAAAACTGCTTCTGCCAGGCTTCCTGGGTGCTTCAGCTATATTTTATACAGGAAGGCCCAGTGTACTAACCTGGCAGATAAAAACTGGATGTGCTGTAGCTCCTCAACGAAACGTTAAAAAAGTAAATTTTTCCAGTATTGTTGTCCTATATTTTTATTAATTTGTTACGATAGAGTTAGCAGCAATTGATCAAAGATACTCACATTTTGACAGAAATTATTTCATCCTATATAATGTTATAATTAATATAGATTTGAATGCAAATATTGGACTGGCAAAAAGGTGCAAAAGATTGCTATTGGCCTGCAGCAGCCCACCAAATTTTTGCTAAGTGTCGTGAAAGTAAAACGCTAACATTTGACTGGTGGCTGCAAATTAATAGCACAGGCAATGTTTTTAAATTTTATGTCATCTCACCCATTTTACTTTAATGACATCACACCCATTTAACTTTTATGACATCACACCCATTTAACTTTTTATGCAAACCTGGTTTTGACTAGGAACTGGTGCTTTCAAAATTTAGATATTACATAGTAACATAGTAATTGATGTTGAATAAAGACATATGTCCATCAAGTCCAGAGGAAGGCAAAAAAAAAAAAAAAACAGCTGCTAACCTGAAGATAAAACTTCTTTTCTTACAACCTTAAAGGATGTCCACGAGTCCTCTGATATGACCTATTAGTGAACAATGCACCAGAGAGTTCACTGTATGGGCCATTAATATATTTGTATAAGGTTATCATGTCCCCACGCAACCGCCGCTTCTCCAATGTAAACAGCCCTAACTTGTCTAATCTGCCTGCATATTCAAGCCCCTTCATTCCCCTTATTAATTTAGTTGCCCTTCTCTGGACTGCTTCCATTTCCAAGATGCCCCTTTTGTATATGGGATTCCAAAACTGCACCGCATATTCCAAATGAGGCCTTACCAGTGCCTTGTAAAGAGGGAGAATAATATTTTTCTCTCTTGAATCTATTCCCCTTTTTATACAAGACAATATCTTGCTAGCTCTAGTCGTTGCTACCTGGCATTGTTTGCTATAGCTAAGTCTGTTATCTACCAGAACCCCCAAATCTTTTTCCATTACAGATGCACTTAACACAAAGTTATTTATGGTGTAGGTGGCACAGGGATTATTAAATCCCAAATGCATCACTTTACATTTATCAACATTGAATCTCATCTGCCATTCTGCTGCCCATTTTGATAATCTATCTAGGTCTGCTTGCAGCACTTGCACATCATTTGAAGTTTCCAAAGCTCTGCATAGTTTAGTGTCATCAGCAAACACAGAGACCTTGCTCTCAATGCCCCCTTCTAAGTCATTTATGAACAGATTAAAAAAAAGAAGAAGCCCAGTACAGAACCCTGAGGCACTCCGCTTAAAACTTTAGCCCACATAGATGTAGCTCCATTTACCACCACACTCTGTTTGCGATCCAATAACCAATTCTCTATCCATGAACAAATGTTTTCGTCTAGGCCAACAGTCCTCAATTTATACATTAGTCGTCAATATGGCACAGTATCAAAAGCTTTCGCAAAATCCAAATATACCACATCCACTACTGTGCCTGAATATAAATTCTTACTCACTTCTTCATAATAACCAATTAAATTTGTCTGGCATGATCTATTTCTCATAAATCCATGCTGACTATTACTAATAAGATCAGTTCTGGAGACAAAGTCAAGGGTATGATCCGGTAACAAAGTTTCCAGCACCTTCCCCACCACTGATGTTAAGCTTACAGGTCTATAGTTTCCAGGCTGTGATCGACTACCTTTTTTGAATATTGGTATTACATTGGCTTTTTTCCAATCCAGCAGCACATCCCCAGACCAAAGTGAATCTGAAAAGATGAGAAACAGTGGTTTAGATAGAACTAAGCTCTTTTAAAATCCGAGGATGCAATCCTTTATTGATGTTAACTTTGTCTAATTGTTTCCGTAAAACCAATGTGAATACTTCTCATTTCTCCCCTGCATATTATTACAATCCCTGCTGTAAGGAAAATGTAATTTTTTTCCAAAATAAGTTAGGTAAAGCCGCTGTCAGAATTAATCAATGTAAATTTTTTCATTCGATTGATTGGTGCTGGCCCCAGTCTTCGATAAATAATTACAAAAAGAAAGTTTTAATCTAAAGTCTTCTCTTATTTCTTTCAGGGCTTTTTTGTGGCTATACTTTATTGTTTCTGCAATGGCGAGGTATGTCTCTGTAATTATATATTATGTTATTTATTTACATATACAGGGAGATTCAATAAAAGTTCTTATTGTTTAAAATGGTGCTAAATTTGCCCCAACCAATCAGATCTTATTTAACATTTGAAAGCTAACATCTGATTGGTTGGGGTAAAATTAGCACCATCTTAAATGATAAGAACTTTTATTGAATAACCCGGATAGTTTGCTGTCTGTTTTTTTTAAAGAGCAATCTACTACAGGTGTGGCCCGATCAGTAGAGATTCACAAGAACATGAAATCGATCCAAACTTTAATAGTTCGAACGAACCCAAACTATCTTTCGATAATTTTTAAATTTTCCGATGATTCTCGAATTTTCCAATAGATATCCTTCAACTTAAGTGCTCCATAACCCTTGAACGCGGCATTCGGTAACCCGCAAAACTGGCGATTCGATTTAGGTAACCCTTGAAAATTCAATGCGGAAGCTCGGAAATTGCCCTATCATGGGAAAAGTTTGTATTTAAACATGTTCTGTATATTTTTGTACATGTTCCCCAGACCATTTTCCAGGTCCCAGAGCCATGTACAGTAAGTTACCATTGCTATTTTAACCGTAGTTAATCCAAACTTTTCAAACTATTTGCCCCCCATTGACTAATGGGTCTATTTTCGAAACATTCAACTTTACTGAAGTTTGAAAACGAAACGAACTTTAGGCCTCTGCCGATCAGCTTCCCCGGGTACCAGGCCAACGAGTGTGTGGGAGTATACTGATATTGGGGCTGAATAACTTCTAGATAACTGCCTTCTGTGAATCTGGAGATTTTGTCCTCTAAAGGGTAACTTTACTGAGACAACAAAAAAAAAACTCACTGAAAAAAATGTGAGTTTGCTTTTATAGCAAAAAGCACCATCTATTTAATGCCACCGGAGGCAGTATTGCTTTCTGGTAAAAAGAAAGATAAGATGAACACAATAAGATGCAGGTGGAGCACATTTAAAGGAAAGCCAAATTTTTGGTAATTAGCCATTAGAGATGGCCGAACTTTCGAAAGTTTGGTCCGTATTCGAACTTTCGAACTATATGGAAAGTTCGAAAACGGACCCATTAAAGTCATTGTTTGTCAAATAGTTCGAAAAGTTCTAATGAAATACAATTAAAATATCAATGGTAACTTAATGTAAATGGCTGTGGGACCTGGGAAATGGTCAATATCCAGGACTTTCCAAAAATCGATTTTACTCTCACTCAAGCTCGTTCACGCCTAGGTACGCAGATTCGATGCTCGCATATAGGTTTTAATGGACACTTTACTCACGGATTCGATGTTCGCATTCGCGTCTAGATACCATGTACATTTTACTGGCGGATTCGATGTTCGCGCCTAGGTATCATGTACATTTTACTCACGGATTCGATGCTCGTGTATAGGTTTTAATGGACACTTTACTCACGGATTCGATGCTCGTGTATAGGTTTTAATGGACACTTTACTCGCGGATTCGATGCTCGTGTTCGCACCTAGATACCATGGACATTTTACTCGCGGATTCGATGCTCGCGTATAGGCTTTAATGGACACTTTACTCGCGGATTCAATGCTCGCATATAGGTATAATAGACATTTTACTTGCACATTCGAACGGTCAAACATTCGCTGTTTATCGAAAGTCTAAAAATATCAAAAATCCGCATCCGGGATAGTTCGAGAAGTACGAATTCGTTCGAATTCAAATAGTTCGGCTCGAACTCGGGTTCCAGTTCGAGTTCTAGTCCATCTCTATTAGCCATATGACCAAATCATATAAACTCATGACTTAATCGTAAAACTCCCCTCCACAGGATGTCCCACTACCGACTGTACTGCTATCCAGTCCTCATCACATTCACCTGCTATCCAGTCCTCATCACATTCACCTGCTATCCAGTCCTCATCACATTCACAAAAAAGAAAATGCAATAGGACACTCCAAATCTAGTTTCGAAAATTTTTATTCACCTAAATGTGAGATGTCCCTCTGGCAATGTT
This sequence comes from Hymenochirus boettgeri, assembly GCA_019447015.1. NCBI lineage: Eukaryota > Metazoa > Chordata > Amphibia > Anura > Pipidae > Hymenochirus > Hymenochirus boettgeri. Next base: position 18,949,930 of record CM033474.1, on the reverse strand, counting down.
AGGAGTGGACCTCAAGGCTGGATAAAGGCTGGAGGTCCTCCTGAAATGTTGCCAGAGGAATAAAAAAGCAACTTTGCAACTTTTTCAAAACTAGATTTGGAGTGTCCTATTGCATTTTCTTTTTTGTTGACCAAATCACAATATTTAAAACTTAACAACAACAAAAAAAATTATGTATTCTGCACATTAAAAACCAAACCATTATTTATTCATTTATTTCATGTAGCAGTAGCTCTTATGTCACCACCCTCCCAAATCTCGTTATTTCAAGGGTATTTTTAATTTTAACGGGTCCGCTTGCGGATTTTCGAATTTTCGAATTTTTTCTAAAATTAGCGGATCCTCGAGCGGACCGGATTTTGCGAAGTTCGGACATCTCTAGTGACAATACTACAGTAACTGCATAATATAGGAAATTATTATTTATGTGAATCACCCCCTGGCTTAGGATTGTTGTAATTTATAAAGAAAAAGGATGGTTTTGAGAATCTATGAAAAACCATTAAGCATAAATAATCAATGCAGTTAATACTATAGATAAAGAAAAGTATGAGGCTTGGGCTTGGTCACAACTGGAAAACATCACAATGTATTTCACAGCCCCAGAAGCATTTCTCACCTTATCTGTTATAACACAGGAATAAAGATTTGAATAGAACCCAGTTTCGAATCGAGTCTGAGGGTTTCGAAGTCCCGAAGAAACTTTCGGAACTCTCTGGATTTTTCGAGGATAGTAGATGATTATTGAAAATCAAAAGTAGACGATTTTTGAAAATCGAAACTTGAACTTTCCAAAAATTTAGAAAATTCTAAAACGGAAGGAAACTCAACAGTTTTGAACATCTCTACACAGGAATATCAAAGATGGTACCCAATGTCCATCATCTGGTGTTTGAGGCAATAAAGCTTTGCTTAACTAGTCCATTTTTTGCAACACCTTTCCTTTAAGAGCAATAGCTGCCTAAGTGCTTCCCTCGTTGCTCTGCCTCCAAGCATCCAATTTGTAGAAAAAACATCAAGGTGAGGTACCAAATAAGGACTTCATGCAACTCACATGCGTGAAATTGCTTGTGCTATTTATTGAATATACACGACATGTTTCGGACAGCACTTGATAAAGGACTGTGCTGTCTAAAACATGTTGTGTATATTCAATAAATAGCACAAGCAATTTCATGTATGTGAGTTGCATGAAGTCCGTATTTGGTACCTCACCTTGATGTCTTTGCTTAACTAGCTTGTACTATACATACGTCCATATTACATTCGATTGATTTTGTTTTTGTACATTTCTAGGTTCAAGCAGAGATCAAAAAATCATGGAGCAGATGGACATTGGCGCTTGATTTTAAAAGAAAAGCAAGAAGTGGGAGCACCACATATAGTTATGGACCAATGGTCTCTCACACCAGTATAACTAATGTAACTACACGGGGGACTTTAGCCCTACATCTCAATACTAGACATGTCTCCACAGCCCTGAACGGGCACAGAAATTTGCCGGGTTATGTAAAAAATGGCTCGCTTTCTGAAAACTCTATACCTTCCTCAGGACCAGATCAGTATAACAAGGATGAAGAATATGCAAATGGCTCGGGATTGTATGATGGAGAAAGACCCACGGCCACAGTGGTAGAAGAAGAAAGAGAAACTGTGATGTAAATATTTACATATCTTCCTTTGGAACCGAACATAGAAGGGACCACAGAAAGGAAAACGATGAATCTTTTGGAGCAAAGAGCCCTTTCTAAGCTTTCCAAATGACGAGCAAGCATGAATAAGAATTGTATTCGTTCATCGTTGCTCTATTTCCAAGTGATGGAATCTCACAATATAACTTGTTGTTCCTGCAGAACATTAAAAGAAACTTTAATCACCCTTTTTTACTGAAAGCACACAAATCTCAACTACCCAGTAACGTCCATTTAAAGACACGCTTTTAAAGATGTACCAGTTTGTTTTTATCAATTACTTCCCCCCTTCTAAAACGTTATTTATCAGTCCTCTATGTTAGAGACTTGGGCGTAAAGATTTTTTTTCTTTTTACATTTTTAAAGGCTATAAAGCAGCAAGACAATGACTAAGAACCTCTAAGATTTCCACAAAGCCAGAAACCTCTTATAATAACTCCCAAAAATGATGCAAAACAGAAATGTGTTTCCCACAGCTCTAAAAATAAAATAGTAATTGTCAGTGTCCCAAATCTAGTGTATGTTTGTAGGAATCTGACAAAAATAGGGTTGCCATGTCACTAATCAAAAATGACTGGCTTTAGGGAGTGCAAATGTGTCTGGTAAAGATGGTCAACAATTCCATCCCAAGACTGGTTTTGAGGCGAAATGACTGGTATCAATAACACAATTGTGCCATCAACTAACGTAACAAAACAAAATCCCTGGTTTTTACGTAAAAATCTCATTGTCAAAACCTCTGTTTTCAGGTAGAATTTCTGTTATGTCAACAAAAATGTCAATTTCCAAGCAAACCCACTAGCGGAACCAAACGTTAAGCTTTCGACCATATTTAATGGCTGGTATTTATTTTCTTCTTGTTCCAGCAATGCAGGGGCAACCCAAACAGAAATATATCACACATTTACAATGGTTGTATGTATTATGGTTTGCTATAAGAATTAAACAATCCAAAGGCTCCTTATTGAAAGGTCCTTTCTAAGCTATGCAGTCGCTGATAACTGGGGAATTGTTTATAGTATTACTAAAATATAAGTGATAATAAATCATTTGCCAGAGATTATGGACTCCTCCCTCAGGAAAAAAAGGTATATTGTAAAAGAAAACATTTGTGTATTATAAAGGGTAAAATTGATAAACTCTTTATATATTTTTAATATATGGATAATAGAAATGATGATGAATAATTTATTAGAACATTAAGATTAAAATGAAATATATGGTATCAATGGAAGCACTTTCATGCATTGATCTCACTGCAGTTGATCAGCTGTATAAAGAATTTATTGACCTGCAACTCCCATCATGCTTTGGCTCAGTGAAAAAGAAACAGATGTAGGCTACCATCACATAGTATTACTATATCTTCACCTATAGTGTTTTGTCTTTAATTTTCTATTAATAAAGAGACAGCAATTAGATGTATTTTGAATGTTATCTAGAATTAAATGACCCACATTTCAAACACATTTACTAGTGATAAGTCTCCTTTATGCCTTGAAGTACTTCAAGAAAATAATCAGCACCATGATAAATGATCCATCTTGCAGATGCAGTGGGTTTTGGTATGTACTATGTAATAACTTGTTGTGGGGGATATGCATCTGTTAAGTATGGTCCTTGCTTTAATCTTTAGCTGGAATTCTGGTAAACTATCACAACACAATGTTAGCCAGGAAAATTAGTTGTAAATTTACAGAGAGATTCAATAAAAGTTCTTATTGTTAAAAATGGTGCTAATTTTGCCCCAACCAATCAGACCTTATTTAACATTTAAAAGCTAAAACCTGATTGGTTGGTGCAAAATTAGCACCATTTTAAAGATAAGAACTTTTATTAAATAACCCTGCTTATCGTTTAAAATGGTGCTAATTTTGCCCCAACCAATCAGATTTTAGTTTTCAAATGTTAAATAACATCTGATTGGTTGGGGCAAAATTAGCACCATTTTAAACGATACGATCTTTTATTGAATAACCCTGTAAATCTTTATCAGCCATTATATTTTTCTGAAGCTGTAAAATAAATATAGTAATTAAAAGACCCTAGGAGTGGGAAACAATATCTCTTCCATTGGGCTGTGAAGTTAAGCAAAGATAATACTTTTCCAAACCCCCCCATTAACGGGATTAATATTTTGAGCGATTCAGTAAATTCGGTTGATTCGCTCAAAATATCAATAACTATTTCCCATTGACCGCTCAACAATATCGAGCGATTTATCGAAAAAGCAAAGATCTTGCCAGGCGGAAAATTTTCTGTGAGTAAACAAGTAACTGTGATAATAGTATTTTTTAAATCATGTACACCTAGTGGGAAAAACATGTCTAAAGATTATTACTATTCAGGCAGTTATACAGGTTCTGTAAGTTCAATTTGTATGTAAGGTGAAATGGGTACTTAAACCTCTAATGCAACAGATGGCTTTGTGATCAGCTGTTTTTAACTGCTGTTTCTGGTAGAGGACAAGATAGGTAAAGGGGAGGGTTGGGTGCCCATTAAACTTTGTTGGGTAGCCAATCACCAGTGGACCACCTAGCTGTACGCTACTGCAGACCCCCACGCTGTACAGTATTTGCTCTAATGCCCCTCTATTTACTCCATTCGTAAGTAGGAACTGCCTGTATAGAGATATTTAAAACCAGTAGGGATCTACAGTAGTTTTAAACCAGTTTTAATGACAATATTTTGAAAGTGAAAACTAACATAGAAATTCAATTACAAAACTGCCAACATTTGACATTGAAATTTTGCAGTGCTCGTGCCAGAACTTGCGTACCACGGGGAAAAACAGGCGGGTTTCTGCACCCTTGATAATCACTGGAATAATAGCAAGTAGAATTTAATAAATGTGAAAACATAAATGTTTTACAATATTAATGTTTTAACAGGTGCATGAGAGCTAATTAACATCTTCCTAGGTAATTATCCTTGGTTTTTGTAATCTTCATAGGCAATGTATAAATGTGTAAAATGTATATGAGTTTATCTGTTGTATTTAGTTAGATCAACTGGACTCATAGTTTAGTCCTTGAAGATGTTTCACTAGTCTGGCTTTAGTTTATAGTTTATAGTATTTGAGGTTGAATAAAGACATATGTCCATCCAGTCCAACCCATCTACCAATACTTCATTTCCTGCCTAACTGTTGATCCAGAGGAAGGCAAAAAAAAACCCCACCAAATTTATGAAAGGCGAAAAAATTCCTTCCTGACTCCAAGTGACAATCGGAAATTTCCTTGGATCAACTCTAATTTATGTATTAAAACCAGTAACTTGCAACATTCCTTGCAGAAACTCATCCACCTTTTTTTTTTTAAACTGACCAATGAACCTGCCATAACAACCTCCACTGGAAGACAGTTCCATAGCTTTACCGTTCTCACGGTGAAAAATCCTTTCCAAACTTGAAGCCTAAACCTTTTTTCTTCAAGTCTTAAGGGATGTCCTCGTGTCCTCTGACATGTTCTATTGGTGAACAATGCCCCAGATAGTTTATTGTATGGCCCGTTAATGTATTTATACACAGTAATCATATCCCCATGCAAGCGCCTTTTCTCCAGCGTACATAATTGTAACTTTTCCAGTCTCCCTTCATATTCAAGCTCCCCCAATCCCCTTATTAATTTAGTTGCCCTTCTCTGAACCCTTTCTATTTCAAAGATGTCCTTTTTGTACACAGGATTCCAAAATTGCACTGCATATTCCAAATGAGGCCTTACCAATGCTTTGTAAAGAGGGAGAATTACATTTTCCTCCCTTGAATCCATACCTCTCTTTATACAAGACAATACCATGCTGGCTCTGGCTGATGCCGTCTGGTACTGCTTGCTACCTTTAAGTTTGTTATCCACCAAAACTCCAAGATCCCTTTCCAACAGGGATTCACTTAACACAGAGCCATTTATAGTATATGTAGCACAAGGATTTTTAAGTCCAAAATGCATCACCTTACATTTATCAACATTGAATCTCATCTGCCACTTAGCAGCCCAATGTGACAATCTATCTAGATCCCCCTGCAACGATTGCACATCCTCTGAGGTTTTTAATGGTCAACAAAGTTTTGTGTCGTCAGCAAACACAGAAACCTTGCTGACAATACCCACTTCCAAATCATTAATAAATAGATTACATAGAAGCGGCCCCAACACAGAACCCTGTGGCACCCCAATTAGCACTTTAGTCCATGATGATGAAGTCCCATTTACAACTACTCTCTGCATCCTATTCATTAACCAATTTTCTATCCATGTACAAATGTGACTCCCCAGACCAACAGACCTCAGCTTATACATTAGTCGCCTATGGCGGACTGTATCAAAAGCCTTTGCAAAATCCAAGTAAACTACATCTACTGCTATGCCAGAGTCTAAATTTCTACTTACTTCCTCATAAAAGCCAAGCAAGTTAGTTTGACAAGATCTATTCCTCCTAAATCCATGCTGGTTACTACTTATAATGTCAGTCCTTGAAACATACTCTAGAACATGTTCCCTTATTAAACATTCCAGGATCTTCCCCACCATTGAAGTTAAACTTACAGGCCTGTAATTACCGGCTGTGAATGACTACCCTTTTTGAATATTGGAATAACATCAGCCTTTTTTCAATCCAGAGGCACACCACCTGACATGAGGGAATCTGCAAAAATAAGAAACAATGGCCTAGATAAAACTGAACTTAGCTCCCTTCGTACCCGAGGATGTATTTTATCCAGTTCAGGAGATTTATTAATATTAACCTTATTTAGTTCTTTCTGTACCATATCCTCGGTTAACCAAAGTGCACTTAAATCTTTTATACCATTATTGCTACTATACTCTATGATATCTGTACTTGGATCTTCTATAGTGTATACAGAAGAAAAAAAAATATTCAAGACATTTGCTTTATCGCCATCCTCCGTAACTAACTTATCCCCATTAATTAATGGTGCCACATTCTCAGTCCTCATCTTCTTACTATTAATACTTAAAAAAAAATTTAGGCTTAGTGATGCTTTGTTCAGCTATCCTAACTTCATTATTAATTTTAGCTAGTTTGATTGCTTTCTTACACTCCTTGTTATAGTTAGTCCTTGAAGATGTTTCACTAGTCATCCGGCTGGCTTTCTCAATTCAGAATGACTTGTACAAGAATCTGTTGGCAATTAAGTACCCTGGAAAGTCCCAATTAGCATATCACAGCCGGTGTTAGGGACCTTCTGAATGCAAGGCGTGGATGCATTGTGGCTGAAAGGTGTTATCGAAATTTTCCAGGGTAAGGCGTCAAAACAAAATTGTACATGGAACATGGAACCCCACCTACACACACACACACACTAGCCAAACATTTTTAAGAACTAAAGATGTAAACTAAAAAGTCCAGTTGATCTAACTGAATACAGCAGATATGCCATGTATGTTCTGGATGAATGAATATTACAGATATACCATGTCCTGGATGAACGAATATTACATATATATCATGTCCTGGATGAACAACTATTACAGATATACCATGACCTGGATTGAAGAATATTAAAGATATCCCGTGACCTGGATGAATGAATATTACAGATATACCATGACCTGGATGAATGAATATTACAGATATACCATGACCTGGATGAATGAATATTACAGATATACCATGACCTGGATGAATGAATATTACAGATATACCATGACCTGGATGAATGAATATTACATATATACCATGACCTGGATGGATGAATATTACAGATATACCATGACCTGGATGAATGAGAACCTTCACAAGCATATATGATATAAATATCATAAGGATTGGTGCAGAAATTGTAAATTTACAATCACAGGCTCAAATCTACGATTGCGCACATACATTTTATGATCCTGGTTGTAGATTTACAGCCATGATCATAGATTGCCCATACAATGCCTATGTGGTATTTTACTACCCCTTGGTAATGTATGAACGAAGGATAATACAATTACAGCAGCGGTTGTACTTTTTGCTAATTTGCAATACCGCCACGTGTTTTTAAATATGCCCCAGTTTCAGAGACAGGAGACAGTGAGAAAAATATTTAAGGCCACGTCCCCCCTTATTATATATATACTTACATATATACTGTATATATAAATCAGTCAATACCATGGGGTTTGCAACTCAAATTCCTCTGTGCGAATTGGTTTAGTAAGATTGACAGAAAAGTTGATAAATTTGCATCTAATTAAATCTGCAGTAATTTGTTTTCTTAATCAGATTAAACAATGAATCGTATGAAGTTGTCAGTCTTGTTCTCGGTAAGTTTATTAGTTCCGCACTGTGCAAATACATTAACATGTTAAGACTTATTTCATGCTAATTTATGCTCATCAGAATTCCCTTGCTTACTCCAGTAAACATCTTAATTCCATAATAAGGTTTTCTGTAATGCAATTATATGACTGTATGAAAGACCAGCCTCTCACTTTCTCTGCCTTCTGATGTGCCAAGGTGCTCTGACCGGGACACCCAAAGGTGATAATGCAACGAAGAGGGGAAGCAGAAGCACAAAAGGACAATCAACATTGAACTGCAGTTTTGTAATTGTAGGACTGTTTCATGGTGTATCAAACTTTGCTCACTTTAACAGTGTATTGGATTTGGCTCACTTCATCAACTTTGCATCAATTGCAGTATCCCTGCTAGGATTAAATAAAGTTATATGTCTTCCTAATAAAGTTTAGATTCTATTTTTAAAGACACACTGTTGCAAAATAGCATTACTACGCCTTTATTGAAATTCTCAAATACCGCACAATATTAGTTATTTTCACTGTCACCAATACTGGAATTTATTTACAAACTAGCAACCCCCCGATTCTTTAAAGAATAGCAAAACCACTGCTGAGTGTAAGATTTCTTCCCATTCTCTCCACCACCTAATGGCCATTCAGGGTACTGCAGATTTTCTTAGAACTGCTGAGATTCTTACCTAAAGTTTCTTCACTCCTGCATTTCTGCCTCTTTTGGTCCAACGCCAACAAGATTAATGAGAAGATGGGCTGTGCAAATTGCACGTCTTCTTATTTGCCACACTGCGAAGACCAGAGCAGTGAAGGAAAGTTTAGGTAAGTACTACTGCAGTAGTTCTAAGCACAACAAAAGGTTGGTGATTAGTATAATCGTCTTTTAGTGTTTAAAACTAAAGTGATCCTGCACCAAAATGTCCTAAATGTACCCTGATTTGTGAGATTGCGTTGTGTTAATACAATTAATTTCTGTCTGAGATTAGAAAACACCATAATCACGGGTGTCTGATTCAACAGCAGGCAAAACATTTGGCTCATAATTGCTTTTATTTGCAAAGAAATGACAAGGGATAAAGAACTATAAGTGTTCATATGAGCATATTGATATCTTGACATAGGAGGAACATCTGGGCAAAGTTTTTTTCCATACCATTTGATATCTATCTATTTGTCAGTAGGAAACCTTTATGAAAATGTTCCAGATCATTAAACGGATAAAACAAATCTCCTGAAACATAAATTAAACAAACATAACAGAAATCATTTTGACTCATTTTTTTTTGTAAAGTTACTCTACATTGTATGATAAAACACCTCTCTCCTTAATAATGTTATGTTTAGTATCTGCACAATAAGGCAGCCATCCAACATTATGAATTGTTCAATAAACGTTTCAGAAGTTTCTATATTTAAAGTCACTTACCTTTCTTTCATGCACCTAAGAAATCTGACTTTTTGGGTATTATTGAATGTTATGTTTCTGTGTCATCATTCCCAAAAATAGAGAGAAACTATGTCCAGACAGATGTACAACCAAAGAATAATTTCCAAAGCTTCCTATAGCAGAAAAAACTGAAAAACATGACATAGGAGTTTTACTGTTGCTATAGCCTCCCTGGTTTAATCAGATTAATTAATAATATTTCTTGTACAATTACAGAAGCCATGTGGCTGCAGTTTCCTGCCTAATGGCAAATCCAGAATGAGTTCCAATTCAATATCACGGTCAACCTAAGCCAATGCTACTTGTGCCCTGATGCTGTTATGCAAATTTGTGTGTTCTGTAGAATTTTGACACAGGGCATCTGGATTAATATTGTACGATGTAATTGGAATATGGCAGATGGCACTTTATACAAATACATAGGGTATCTAACTCAGGTAGGATTCATTCTAAAATGTTTATGACCGTTATGTTATGGTCCAACTAGTCACCGTTTTATATACATTATGATTGACTGAGGTATAACAATTATTTTCTTTTTTCTGTGTTCTATTTTTACAAATGATCTCTGATTTTAATTAGTAAAAAGCACTAAACTTCTATTTTCGCATTTTAAGAAATATTCTAAATGCTCCAACCGTGACATTTTATTGTAGTAGATACAATTGGATTTTCTCTAATTCTGTACATATCATGTAAATATGTAGATATCCTGAAGTGAGAATGTAGGATTATACAACAAATGCAAGAATGGGTCTTATTTGTGATATAAGGGATAATACGCTACCTACCGTGTAATATAAGAATAGTACGCCACCGAGGAGTTCCATGACCATATAGAAGCATGATACATAAGGTCAGCCAAAATAAACCTGTCCACTACCACTGTCTCTCCCCCTCCCTGTATTAGTCATTTATATAGGAATCCCTGTTTAGTGAAGAAATAGTTAATTACCGTTCCTATTGAAAGAGAAAGAAGGACCGAACATATAAATGACTAATACAGGGAGGGGGAGACAGTGGGAGGGGCAGTGGAATGCAGGAAGTCACTCAGTGACCTCACTAAGTGACTGTAATATAGATTCTCACCACTGCACCTCCCCATTGAAAATGCCTAGCCTTATGTATTATATTTTTGTTATTATATAAGTCACTTATCAACACTTTGTGAAAGCAAGCAGATTAATAATGTATCGGCATAATGACACGGTATTGGCATCAGTTGACTGATTGGTACTTTTCCACTATGTACGTTAATGGTCTTTATGTCTATGTGTTTGTTATTTCTCCTATGATAACTTCTCATACAATAAAGAAAGCTGGATGGGTTCTCATAGATGGAGCCATTGCATATTCACTTTTTTCTCTGCACCTAATTGTATATATTTAATGCTTGCATTGCACAGAACGTGTACAGAAAGTTTATTACTCAAGGATTCTGAAGCCATTTTTAAATGTCTATTTATATGTCTCAAAAACTATTAAAAGCTTTCTTTTAAGATGTATTCAAGCTTGTGTGCCTTGTCCTAAAATACCTATTTAAAGTGTACAGTCTGTTCATTTTTTATTCTATTTAAATAAAGTGTAATCCTATGCTGGTGATACATTGTTTCCCCGTTCAAACGTCTGATTGATCATAATGTCGGGCAAAGCATTGCTTTACCTGCCAACATTTTTTGGTTGGATTAATATTATTGTTTTCCATCACCATTAAGACCAAGAGGAACCCTGTGGAAAACTTAGGCTTAAAGGGTATGTCCACCCTTTAAAATAACTTTTCACATATGATAGGTCTAGCTCCCCCAGCCCCAACCGCATTAGTATTATTGCAAGAAAGTCCCCCGATCTTTACTTACCTTCCCTCTTTCCTTCGCCGCACAATCCCGGCCTTCTGCTTGCATAAAACTGCAAGCAGGGGGCCGGACCAGCAGCCGCATCTGTGATTGGCTGAGAGGCAGCCAATCATGGACGCGGCTGCTGGTAGTGTAGAACGGCAAAGGAGAGAGGTAAGGTAAGTAAAGATCAATAATACTAATGCGGTTGGGTCTAGGGGAAAGAGGTTTAATGGTAAGGGGAGGGATCGCAAAACGGGAGGGAGAGGGAGGGGGGGTGAGGGCCCTTCTGTGCATGGCAAAATTCTCCCAGAGGAGAGACAGGAGGCAGAATCCTATATGGACTCTGCTATCCTCCTGGTGGGCAGGTTTTGGGACTTTGGGGGGGGGGGGATTACTGGAGAACCATTTGGATCTGGGATGTAAGGTAAGGATTTTACTACACTACAGAGTGGGGCCAGTAGTGGAGGAAATTATAGTTTTGGGGGTGGACATGCCCTTTAAGTTGACTAATGTCTGGCCAGCATTAATCTGTCAACAAACATGGTAGCAAATGTAGTAAATTTAAAGCAAATATTTTAACAATTCACAGTCTCCCATCCATATTTTGCAATTATCCTGTATGATAAAGGGTCCAACCTTTAAAGACGTAAATGAGGCAATCAATGGTTTATTGGCGAGCAAATTGCAAAAGTAATATACATTCAAAACACTCAACATCATATGGGACTAGACGATTACAGAAAGTATTGTCTGTAAACATCTTACTATGCCATCACAGAGGTGGTTGGGAAGAATTAAAATTTCCATTAATCAATATAAAACATTTTTATTATATATTATATTATGTTACCATTAGGAAAAACAATTTCAAGAATTTTGGTCATTTTTAGATTTAATGCGGTCCAACATCAGACCAACATACAGCAGTTTTTAACTCTAGACAAATCTCGTAGGGGGTTAAATCCTGTGTCAGTATTAACTGGCAGTTTCAAGCTAGGGTGCCTTTTGTGATACCCATGTTGCATGCAAGGGGTTAATATATATAAAATCAGTTTGAGTGATTTTAATGCCTCATTTACAGCGTTGTGGCTGGCCGTGAATTTGGTGCAAAGTATTTTCAGTTTTATTATCACTGATTGAAATTAGGAAAGGCCAACAGATATTTTGTTTTATTGTCATTGTTTTATTATAAATATATTAATATTGCAGAAGAACTTAAACATCGCTACGACCAGTAAAAGGATATTCACCAATATCAATCCTTTATAAATACTGCCTGATATTTATAAATGTGATGTATAACTGTATATAATACAATGGCTTTACATAACAAACTATACTTCACAAAATATCAACATCGACAAAATATTAACCTGCACGGTATTTTGCACATTGTGGTGTTTTACAACATGTTGTGTCTATACAATTCCTGACTGCTTAGTCACACTCCTTCATACATACTGAATGATATACAAACTACATTTTATCTATAGTTGCTCTTTGTTTACATTGTACTATAAACATTCCTACAGTGGAAGGAAGACAAAATTTGGCTAAAGGTGTTCATTGGCAGACGTAAACTAATCTTGTAAAATTTGATTTCGTCCAGTTCGCAGATCAAGGAAAGCATCTACGGATTACATCGAGTCGGCCATTTATTTACTTGTCACGAACAGAATTCGCATTGACTGGATCCAGAAATAGCTCGGAGTCGGACTCTAAACATCATTAGAGCAATCTGAAAAACAGTTTACGGATGACAAATTGCCTTTCTGTATCCGCAAAGCGAAATACCTAAAGCGTATTGATCTCATGCTTTCCGTTGGTCTGCTGATGATGTGAAATCCATTAGCGAAGGAGTTTTAGCTGTAGTTGGAAAGTTTAAATGGCTTCCTGAGTCATAATACTTTATAAAGATAAGGGAGAAAGAATATTATTGACTAAAGGAGAGGCACGTTTACTTAAAGGGCATGTCCACCCTCAATAAAAATCTGTATATACCCCCCCATATGTATTTTTTCATTATACTTACCTTTACCAAAGCCGTTTCTTACAGACCATGATCCCTTGCCACCACTGTCTCAGCAGAGTTGGCAGGGTAATGGCCAACAGTGAAAGCATTGATGCTGATATCATGGCCAATGCCTGGAGGACAATACTGAAGCTACCAGCTTGCAAAGTGCTGGGGGTGTTTCAATGCTGGCAAAGGAATTGGGGTCTTTAAGTAGCTTTACACACGTGTTTGGTAAAGGGAAGTATAAGGGAAAATGCATATGGAGGGGGGTGCTTAAGCTATACAGTCTGGAGATTTTTATTGACAGGGTTGACATGCCCTTTAAAGAGGAAGCAAAACTAAACATCAAAACATGTTAACAGAATCTGTATATTTAGGCTGTATATTAAAGGGCATGTCCACCCCCCAAAATGACTCCCTCATTAGGTTGTGTGTTGGTGCCCTACCTGAACCGCCATATTCTTTTTGTAAAAATCTAATTGCTGTCTCTGTTCCTTCGCCTGTCAGTCATCTTACACATTCATGCTGAGCGTGATTGCCGTCTCGCGTAACTCAAGCAGGCATTGCAATTCCACAATAAACTCCTCCCTCCTGGTTACACCGCTCGATCCGACAATAACAAAAACACATGGTTATGGGTAGTAGATCTGCAGAAAGCAAGTGTCGCAGCCATAGACATTGTAGTGGAAGTTGCTGTTCCGCTATTGGTTGCCGTCATACTGCACCGGGATTAGTCCATCGTGCAGTGATTGCGGCTCCAAATATCTTCAATCAACGCGTCACTTGGAGGGAGGGGGGAGAGAAGTCTTCCATGTTTGATGCAATTTTCTCATGTGCACATGGCAAAATTCTCCCGGAGGACATGTTTTCAATAATTCTAGAAAATGTGATAATTTTCAAATCGATGCACCATAACCCTAGAATGCGGCATTCATTAAACTCAAGGCCTTTTCGCCGTATACGAGGGTTACTGAACGCCACATTTGAGGGTTATCGGCAAATTCGATGGTTAGTAAACGTTTGGGCGTATTTGAGTGTTACCGAATCCTGCATTCAAGGGTTATGACCGAATTTGAGGGGTAGCAAATGGCGATAACCCTCAAATTCGCCCATAACCCTCAAATGTGGTGTTCTGTATCCATCAATACGGCGATAACCCTCGAATGAACCATTCTAACCCTTGAATTCAGCCATAACCTTCAAATGCGACATTTACTAACCCTCGAATTCGGCAATAACCTTCGAATGTGGCGACCGATTTTGGTAACCCTCAAAAATTCAATGGGGAAGCCAGACAATTGCGCCATCATGAGGAAAGTTACAGGGTTATTCAATAAAAGTTCTTATCGTTTAAAATGGTGCTAATTTTGCCCCAACCAATCAGATCTTATCTAACATTTGAAAGCTAACATCTGATTGGTTGGGGCAAAATTAGCACCATTTTTAACAATAAGAACTTTTATTGAATAACCCAGATAGTGTTTAAACTAGTTTTGGTGAACTTTAGGAAGGTCGAACATCTCTAGTGCTCACTTGAATTTTTGGAAATCACCACTAGAGATGGCAAATTTATCCAGGTTCACAAAATATAGGTAAATTTTAGAAAATACTAAATTTTAAACTGACAGATGTCATTTTGATGTTTTTATACCATTTTATTTTATACCAAATCTAGGTGGCAAATTTACAACTACAAAATCATTTTAGTCTGGTTGAAAAAATTTATTCACTTTCATATTGAAATTTTGCTGCTGGTTGGACAGAATTCTTCCCAGAATGTCATCCCAAAACGAGTTTCAGCACAAAAGAAGTCTTTCTCTATCTGGGTTGCCAGATTACCCCCCCCCCCTCTCGAGCAGGAGGGAGCAGGGCTGGGATGCCACAATGATGTGACTGTGGGAAGACAGGGCGGGTGGAGGCGGGGTTAGGGGCATGGCTGCCGCTGGAGGTGGGGTTAGGGTGTAACTGGGTTGGGAGTAGACATTCAGGGGGCGTGGCAGCCAGGGCGGGTGTTTGGATGGGATTTTGGCCCTGACTGCGGGACTTGGGATTTTGGCCCTATTGGGACAATCCCACCCAAATAGGGATGTTTGGCAACCCAGATCTCTATTGACCACAAGGCTAAGTGAGGCTTATCTATCTAAATCTATATAGATGTATAGAGATAGGTATATATGCTATATAACATGCTCAGGGTTAAACTGCTCTACCGCAAGGGATTTTTTAAAAGCTTTAATAAGAGGTGCAAGATAACATTTATGTTACGGTCTGTTTCTTCAACCTTTTTCAAGCTAACAAGTGTATCCCATGTGCACAAATTTTATACCAAATATTACTCCTCCCCAATCAAGTGACATCATATTAGAAAAACTACACAGTATTTTTTTTCCCTCCCTTCCTGGCTCTTGCACTAATTGGTGTGGGGGCTGGGGCCTATTAGTTAATTAGGATTCACATTGGTTTTACCTGTGGTTTGGACCTAACAAATGGAAGTTTCCTGTGAGTGAAACGAACTAGAGTGGAAAGTATACAACGTCCCTTGGATATTGAAACAAGTTGGGCAATTATATCTGTTGTATTCAATGAATGAGAATGAATGAGAATGGATGAATGAGAACCTTCACAAGCAAGATGGGCAATTAAACAAGGTTTGTGCGTCACTGTGCTGTTGTGGTGTATTAGAAGGGACAGTTTTGTCGGTACCATGCAATGTGCATCCTGCCACATGTATAGGAACCTGGAGCAGACGTTCCGGGGAACCTATGTCTGTGTCAGGTGTGAGTGGGTTGCCCGTTTGGAAGCTGAAGTGGAGAGTCTAAGGGGGCAGCTTGCAGCATTGCGGGGATTGGCAGAACTGGGGGGCCAGAAGGCACTGGCTGGGGCCAGTATAGAGGTGGGTGGAAGTGGGACAGGGAAGGTTGAAGGGGGAGGTAGTTTTGTTAGGGTTACTAGGGGAAGTGGGGGACGGAAGGGTAGGGTGGCTTCTTCCCAGATTGTCCATCCCAACAGATTTGCCGCCTTAGGTAATAAAGTGGAGGAGGACACCTCGGAATTAGCGTGTATGGAGGGGGCTAGTCCCTTGAGCACCCAGGGGACTGCCATCTCTGATACAAGGGAGGAGGAACGAAGGATCAGGAATGCAAGGCAGGTGGTAGTGGTAGGGGACTCCATTATAAGGAAGGTAGATATAGTAATCTGCCGCCAAGACCCTACATGCCGAACTGTTTGTTGCCTCCCTGGTGCTAGGGTTCGGCATGTGGTGGATCATGTAGACAGATTATTGGGTGGGGCCGGGTGTGACCCGGCGGTCTTGATTCACATTGGTGCCAATGACAAAGTAAGAGGAGGAGGTGAGGTCCTTAAACATGATTTCCAAGAGCTAGGGGCCAAGTTAAAAGCAAGGACCTCCAGGGTAGTGTTTTCAGAAATACTACCGCAGCCACGTGCTAAGTCAGGGAGACAGCGGGAGCTTAGGAGCATTAATGCGTGGCTAAGAGAGTGGTGTAAGGAAGAAAGGTTTGGGTTTATTAAGAACTGGGCAGACTACAGGCTCTTTAGTAGGGACGGGTTGCACCTCACTGATGGCGGTGCAGCTGTTTTAGGGGAGAAGATGGCTAGAGGGTTGGAGGAGATTTTAAACTAGGTTTGGGGGGTGAGGGTATTAGCAGTCTCACTGGGATATATAGCCCAGCAGGAAAGCAGGGTGTAGATAGGCCAGTGGTGGGCGTAAAGGGGGGTGGGGCTAGCATAGGGGATAGGGAGGCATGTGTATTAAAGTGTACGAATAAATTACAGGATCATAATCTAAAATGTATGTTTGCAAATGCGAGAAGGCTGGTTGACAAAATGGGTGAATTGGAAATTATGGCGTTGAATGAAAAATATGATGTAATAGGTATAGCAGAAATGTGGTTGTACAGTTCTCACGACTGGGCTGTAAATTTTAAAGGATATGCCTTGTTTAGGCAGGACAGAGAAAAAATGGAAAGGGGGAGGAGTATGTGTTTATGTTAAAAAATAATTGAAGCCAAATTTAAAAGAAGAGATAACTGGCGATATGGATGATAAAGTGGAGGCAATATGGGTGGAATTAGGCAACAGGAAAGCGGGTAATGTCATTGTTGGTGTCTGCTATAAGCCGCCAAATGCTAGCAGAGAGGAGGTGAGTCAACTTCATATGCAGTTGGCAAGGGCTGCAAGTTTGGGGAGTGTGCTCATTATGGGGGACTTTAATTACTCTGACATTGATTGGTGTGGTGGAACTGCCATCACAGAAAAAGGCGATGAGTTCCTGAATTTGCTGCAGGATAATTTTCTCTCACAGGTGGTTGAGGTTCCTACTAGAAAAGAAGCTCTGTTGGATCTGGTAATATCTAACATCGTGGAGCGCATTATAGATATAAAGGTAACTGGAGGCTTAGGGAATAGTGACCATGAAATAGTGGCGTTTGGACTTTGTTATCGAAAGGAAAAGTGCGCTGGGTAAACAAAGACTTTTAATTTCGGGAAGGCAAATTTTCCCAGGTTAAAAACAGCTCTTCAGAATGTCAACTGGGATAATGTATTATCAGGTAAAGGTGCTGAACAGAAGTGGACTGTGTTCAAGTGGATTTTAAGCCAGTTCACATGTAAATTTATACCCTTGGGAAATAAATGTAAAAAAAATAATAAATCCGCGCCCATGTGGCTGAATTCTGATGTAAAGAAGCAAATGGAATGGAAGAAAAAGGCATTTAAAACCTTTAAGGCCGAGGGAATGGAAAGGGCCTGTAGGGATTATAAAAACTGTAACAAGGAGTGTAAGAAAGCAATCAAACTAGCTAAAATTAATAATGAAGTTAGGATAGCTGAACAAAGCATCACTAAGCCTACATTTTGATATTATATAGTAGTATATTAATAGTAAGAAGATGAGGACTGAGAATGTGGCACCATTAATTAATGGGGATAAGTTAGTTACGGAGGATGGCGATAAAGCAAATGTCTTGAATATTTTTTTTCCCTCTATATACACTATAGAAGATCCAAGTACAGATATCATAGAGTATAGTAGCAATAATGGTATAAAAGATTCAAGTGCACTTTGGTTAACCGAGGATATGGTACAGAAAGAACTAAATAAGGTTACTATTAATAAATCTCCTGGACCAGATAAAATACATCCTCGGGTACTTAAGGAGCTAAGTTCAGTTTTATCTAGGCCATTGTTTCTTATTTTTGCAGATTCCCTCATGTCAGGTGGTGTGCCTCTGGATTGGAAAAAGGCTGATGTTATTCCAATATTCAAAAAGGGTAGTCGTTCACAGCCGGGGAATTACAGGCCTGTAAGTGTAACTTCAGTGGTGGGAAAAATCTTGGAAAGTTTAATAAGGGAACATGTTCTAGAATATGTTTCAAGGACTGCCATTATAAGTAGTAAACAGCATGGATTTAGGAGGAATAGATCTTGTCAAACTAACTTGCTTGGCTTTTATGAGGAAGTAAGTAGAAATTTAGACTCTGGCATAGCAGTAGATGTAGTTTACTTGGATTTTGCAAAGGCTTTTGATACAGTCCCCCATAGGCGACTAATGTGTAAGGTCTGTTGGTCTGGGGAGTCACATTTGTACATGGATAGAAAATTGGCTAATGAATAGGATGCAGAGAGTAGTTGTAAATGGGGCTTCATCATTATTGACTAAAGTGCTAAGTGGGGTGCAACAGGGTTCTGTGTTGGGGCCGCTTCTATTTAATCTATTTATTAATTATTTGGAAGTGGGTATTGTCAGCAAGGTTTCTGTGTTTGCTGACGACACAAAACTTTGTCGACCATTAAAAACTTCAGAGGATGTGCAATCGTTGCAGGGGGATCTAGATAGATTGTCACATTGGGCTGCTAAGTGGCAGATGAAATTCAATGTTGATAAATGTAAGGTGATGCATTTTGGACTTAAAAATCCTTGTGCTACTTATACTATAAATGGCACTGTGTTAAGTGAATCCCTGTTGGAAAGGGATCTTGGAGTTTTGGTGTATAACAAACTTAAAGGTAGCAAGCAGTGCCAGGCGGCAACAGCCAGAGCCAGCATGGTATTGTCTTGTATAAAGAGAGGTATGGATTCAAGGGAGGAAAATGTAATTCTCCCTCTTTACAAAGCATTGGTAAGGCCTCATTTGGAATATGCAGTGCAATTTTGGAATCCTGTGTACAAAAAGGACATCTTTGAAATGGAAAGGGTTCAGAGAAGGGCAACTAAATTAATAAGGGGAGCTTGAATATGAAGAGAGACTGGAAAAGTTACAATTATGTACGCTGGAGAAAAGGCGCTTGCTATGATTACTGTGTATAAATACATTAACGGGCCATACAATAAACTATCTGGGGCACTATTCACCAATAGAACATGTCAAAGGACACAAGGATATCCCTTAAAAAAAAAAAGGTTTAGGCTTCAAGCTCGGAAAGGGTTTTTCACTGTGGGAACGGTAAAGCTATGGAACTGTCTTCCAGTGGAACGTTGTAATGGCAGGTTCATTGGTCAGTTTCAAAAAAAAGCTGGATGAGTTTCTGCAAACAAGGAATGTTACAAGTTGCTGGTATTGATACATAAAGTAGAGTTGATCAAGGGAAATTTCCGATTGCCACTTGGAGTCAGGAAGGAATTTTTTCCCCCTTCATAAATTTGGTGGGTTTTTTTTGCCTTCCTCTGGATCAACAGTTAGGCAGGAAATGAGGATATTGCTAGATGGGTTGGACTGGATGGACGTATGTCTTTATTCAACCTCAATACTATAAACTATAAACTGGGTAAAAAAGCAGTTAATGCCGGAGTGACCAGAAAGGCAGGGGTTAAAGTTCTGACCTTGGTTTTACAAGTAAAGGTCAGAGCCAGCAAAGTAACAATCTCCCATAGAACAAAGTAACAAACTTCTATCTGCACCTGCACCTATGCATGAGACCAGAGCAAGTGTCTGCATGGGAACAGATGACATGTGATTTTATTGTGGTCTGGCCATAATGATCTATGGGATGTGGATGATTCTAGTGATGATAAGAACAATCTACCATTTGATGAGGTTCAGCTACAGCAACAGCAGGTAAGTGGACCTTCAGATGATTAACATATATACTCCCAATCATTGTACAACATCAGAGTGCACACAGGGAATGCTGGAATGCTCCCTACCCAGACATCAAACCCTGCCCTTTTAGGCTTCTGGGCAGGGTGGGAAAGGGGGCGGGGTGAGGTGGGCGTGACATCACATGGGGGTGGGATGCGTCACGGAGGCGGAGCTAGCCTTCTAGGGGTGGTAGGAGGCATGGTTAGGGAGGAGTTAGGGGCATTTCCGGGGCATTCTGGGGCGTGGTCATCAAAAGGGGGTGTGACTAGAGCCTCCTCTCAGTTGTGGGAGTCTGGGGTGGTCTCGAGTGTGGGAGACCACCCCAGAATGAGGTAGACTGATGGACAACCCGAAAGAGGTGGGATACCTGCCTACCCATAATCCTGTTATGGTACCTGCTCATTGTAACTTTACTGTCTCCCATAATGCAAGTTTACATAGTGGGTGGATATTAAAATGTATATTCTGCAGGGCAGTTATAAAATCATTGATAGGTAAACAGTAGATCTCCAGCTGTTTGAAAACTCCCAGCATTCCTTGACTATAAAGTGAATGCTGGGAGTTGTAGTGTTTAAACCCTCTGGATAACTACTCATTACCTATCCCTGTCACAGATCAACAAGAAAATAGTTGCAGGTAAAGATTTAAAATGAGCTGAGGCACATGGATAGGTAGAATTGGTGACAGTAGAGGCCCATGGGTAGGTAGAAGTAGGGGACAGTATAGGCCCATGGGTAGGTAGAAGTAGGGGACAGTAGAGGCCCATGGGTAGGTAGAAGTAGGGGACAGTAGAGGCACATGGGTAGGTAGAAGTAGGGGACAGTAGAGGCCAATGGGTAGGTAGAAGTAGGGGACAGTAGAGGCCAATGGGTAGGTAGAAGTTGGGGACAGTAGAGGCCCATGGGTAGGTAGAAATAGGGGACAGTAGAGGCCCATGGGTAGGTAGAAGTAGGGGACAGTAGAGGCCCATGGTCTAGGTAGAAGTTTGGGACAGTAGAGGCGCATGGGTAGGTACAAGTTAGGGACAGTAGAGGAGCATTGGTAGGTAGAAGTTGGGGACAGTAGAGGCCCATGGGTAGGTAGAAGTAGGGGACTGTAGAGGCACATGGGTAGGTAGAAGTAGGGGACAGTAGAGGCCCATGGGTAGGTAGCCCTTCCCCCCTCCCTCTCCCTCCCATTTCTCTCTCCCTCCCCCAAACTCCAATCCCCTTTTCTGTAGTGTAGGGCTCCCTCCCCCACCCCCAACTGCTATAGTTATTTGAAGCAAAACTTTCCCGATCTCTACTTACATTGCCTGTTCCCCCCGACGTTCAGTACATTGGCTGTGATTGGCTGCCTCTCTGAGTTGGTTCGTGCTATTGTGGGCCCAGAAATGTACCCAGTATGGGTTCCAGAAAAGTCTGATGGCGGCCCTGTAATTAGTGATCGGGGAAGTTTTGCTTCAAATAACTATAGCGTTTGGGGGTGGGGGAGTGAGCCCTACACTACAGCAAAATTTCAAAAAAACAGGTGGACCTGCCCTTTAACCGGTTCGCCACCTTAATTCCATATTAGCAAGCAATTTATCCACTGTGGGACTTTAACGCTAGGTATTAGCTAAAAACTAGCGCAAACACGATATTGAATCGCAAGCGTCGGATTATTGTGTAAACCGGGTGATTATTGTGTAAACCGCACATCCGATGCTCGCGATTCAATATCGCATTTGCGCTAGTATTAGCACTGGATTTTTAGCTAATAGCTGGCGTTAAAATCCCGCAGTGGATAAATCCCTTACCGGGATAAATACATTTTTAAAAAGTTTCTATATGTGTAAAATTCCTAATATTCTTCATTTGTCATCTTGTACAGTGCTGCGTACCCAAGTAGCGCTTTATAAATAAAATTATACATACATTCATTTGTCAGTCTTAATACTTTCATAGATCTCTTTTATTAAAATATCTAAATAATTTTTTAATGATCATTTTACCATTGTAAAAAGTACATTTTCATCGTTTTGTTCTGTCAACCTAACTTCGATTGGACGTAAACATCCCTGAGAAGTAAATTGTTTCAGCCATGTTTGTTCCTGTATATTCACAGTTCCCCGACACAGTCTCTGGCTGTCTCTTTAGAGAGAGATTGGACACTAATAAGAATTGGTTATAGAATCCGTTCTCTCTTTCTAAATCAAAATTTCAAGTCCATCAATCAACGGACAAAAGTACCGAGTGATATTGGAGGATATCTCCAAATTACAATCTTTACAGTCACTGGAGTTTTCTTTATATGGTGGGAAATTCTAGAATTCTATTACCTAACAAAAATAACAAGATTAACTGGAGTTTCTATCAGACATACGGAAAAAGAAGTAATTTAGATGTTAATGGTCCCTGTTTCCTCCACATGTAGCAGTGAGCTGAGTCTATAAGATGTATCATGTCTATAGATCTATGGAAGAAAAGGGAATGACTGATGTGGTATTGGAAAAAATAGTAGTAAATATCTTAAGGGAAAAGTAAAGCTTAAAGGGGAACTGTGGTCTCCAAACAAGTTAAGTTTAAATGATAGGCCAGTTTCCTACCTTTAAAACGAGCCATCAACCACCTACGTGCTCCACTGCCCAAGATATACAGAAATGACTGACCAGAAGGTTAATGGGTGGGAGGCTAACTTGTGACATTCCTGAGGCTTCTCCTGCACAGTGCCACCGGCGAGCACAGCCTCAGACTCCCTCAGTGTGTGAGGGAGACAGGAAGTCCCTCCTCCTCTCTGCTGTGTGAAGTCCTGACAGAGAAGGTAAGGGAATCTACAGCCCTACCCTCCCACTATGTGAAAACAGCCTTTTCAGGCAGAGTTCTCACTCTGCCTGAAAAGGCTGATTCCACAGAATTTTCTGTAGGGGGGGTCTGAGTAACCAAGGCACCCGCGAGTGGGTGGGGCTTAGAGACCAGTTAATGTGGGGGCCACGGCACCCATGAGTAGGCAGGGCAACGGCACCCGCGAGTGGGTGGGGCCACGTAGGGCTGTAAGATAACCACATTTAATCAATTTGCCTGGAACTGACTTTCTTGCAACCTAAATACATTTAGGTGCCAGGCCCATTTATTTTTCGATTATATGTTGGTCACAAAGAAGAACGGGAAACAAGGTTCTGGACAAATAGATTGAATTGGCTGAATTGGTTGGCACATAAGTTCTAATGAATGGGCACCTTGACAAACATTTTTCTGATTGTTCAGTCTTGATTACAGAGTGGTCACATGCAGATCACCTGACACCCAGCAAGTTACTTGACAGCTCTGACAGGGAAAAGAGAGGAGGGATGGAGAGTTAACCGAGCATGTGCAACGTGTTATCTGGGTCAGTTACCCACTCTGTAAACCTGCAGGATTAAAACATTTATCCAAATTGCTGATGATTTCAAAGGTAAGAAATATTGATCTAGGTCAGAAGTCAGAGATGATAAATTTTTTTTTCTATAATATGGGATCACTCAAAAAATCATACAATTAAACCATTAAATTGATTACTAATGTAAACAGAGAAAAGATCAATGCCCACTCCAAGGCTCCATAATTTATTATTGTATCTAGATCATACAGTAAAAACATAGAAATTTTAGTTACATGTTATTGTAAAAATAAAAAGCCTTTTTTACTATGTCAACCAGTAAAAAAGGTCCCAACTAATTACAATAGGTCATTTCTCTGGGCTGACAGCCCCAGCCACCCACCGGTTGCGTTTCTTGGAAAAGTTTGCCTCCCTGACCTTGAATGAGTGTAACAGGCTTTCACTGCTCCCAGCCTACGGGCTGTTATAAAAAGCATTTATTAAAAGCAAAAGACCTTCAATTAAAAGGCCGATTTGAGGTGTTACTTCTACATGGAAGCTTGGCCTATCTTCCTACAGAGAATCTCTACTCTATTACATAGACAAATACCAATATTCTAAAGAACTGAAAGGGTCAATTTCATAAACTTCACTTTTAAAAATCAGTTGTAGAGAAAGTAATTCATAGTAATTGAGGTTGAATAAAGCCATATGTACATTAAGTCTTATCCCCCCCCCCCTCCTTTTTAACCCTACCTAAAATTTGTACCAGAAGCAAAAATAAAACAGAAGAAAGGGGGGGGGGGATTCCTTCCTGAAACGGCAATCGAAAAGTATCCCCGGATCAACCAGAACTACAGTATATGTATTAATACCAGTAATTCTCGATATTATATAGTATCCCCGTACCGACCAGAACTACATTATATGTATTAATACCAGTAATTCTCAATATTATATCGTATCCCTGTACCAACCAGAACTACAGTATATGTATTAATACCAGTAATTCTCAATTCTTATATAGTATCCCTGTACCAACCAGAACTACAGTATATGTATTAATACCAGTAATTCTCAATATTATATAGTATCCCTGTACCAACCAGAACTACAGTATATGTATTAATACCAGTAATTCTCAATATTATATAGTATCCCTGTACCAACCAGAACTACAGTATATGTATTAATACCAGTAATTCTCAATATTATATAGTATCCCCGTACCGACCAGAACTACATTATATGTATTAATACCAGTAATTCTCAATATCATATAGTATCCCTGTACCAACCAGAACTACAGTATTTGTATTAATACCAGTAATTCTCAATATTATATAGTATCCCTGTACTGACCAGAACTACAGTATATGTATTACTACCAGTAATTCTCAATATTATATAGTATCCCTGTACCATCCAGCACTACAGTATGTATTAGTACCAGTAATTCTCAATATTATATAGTATCCCCGTACCAACCAGAACTACAGTATATGTATTAATACCAGTAAATCTCAATATTATATAGTATCCCTGTACCGACTAGAACTACAGTATATGTATTGATACCAGTAATTCTCAATATTATATAGTATCCCTGTACCAACCAGAACTACAGTATATGAATTAATACCAGTAATTCTCAATATTATATAGTAACCCTGTACCAACCAGAACTACAGTATATGTATTAATACCAGTAATTCTCAATATTATATAGAATCCCTGTACCAACCAGAACTACAGTATATGTATTAATACCAATAATTCTCAATATTATATAGTATCCCCATACCAACCAGAACTACAGTATATGTCTTAATACCAGTAATTCTCAATATTATAAAGTATCCCTGTACCTACTAGAACTACAGTATATGTATTAATACCAGTAATTCTCAATATTTTTTTAGTTTTAGAAACTTATCACGGCCACTGTTAAAGCTATTCAATGATCTTGCCATTACCTGCTGGAAGACAGTTCCACAGTTTCACTGTTTTCACTGTAAAGAAACCTTTCCTAGCCTGAAGATGAAACTTCTTTTCTTCCAACCTTAAAGGATGTCCACGAGTCCTCTGATATGACCTATTAGTGAACAATGCACCAGAGAGTTCATTGTATGGGCCATTAATATATTTGTATAAGGTTATCATATCCCTACGCAAATGTCGCTTCTCCAATGTAAACAGCCCTAACTTGTCTAATCTGCCTGCATAGTCAAGCCCCCCCATTCCCTTTATTATTTTAGTTGCTCTTCTATCTGTGTGGGACACTAATATTATAGTTATCTGTGTGGGACACTAATATTATAGTTATCTGTGTACGACACTTATATTATAGTTATTTGTGTGGGACACTTAATATAGTTATCTGTGTGCAACACTTATATTATAGTTATCTGTGTGGAACACTAATATTATAGTTATCTGTGTACGACACTTATATTATAGTCATTTGTGTGGGACACTTATTATAGTTATCTGTGTGCAACACTTATATTATAGTTATCTGTGTGGGACACTAATATTATAGTTATCTGTGTGGGACACTTATATTATAGTTATCTGTGTGGGACACTAATATTATAGTTATCTGTGTGGAACACATATTATTATTATCTGTGAGGGACACTTATATTATTATTATTATCTGTATGGGACACTTATATTATTATTATCTGTGTGGGACATTTATATTATAGTTATCTGGGTGGGACACTTATTATTATCTGTGTGGGATACATATATTAATATTATCTGTGTGGGACACTTATATTATTATTATCTGTATGGGACACATATTATTATTATCTGTGTGGGACACATATTATTATTATCTGTATGGGACACATATTATTATTATCTGTGAGGGACACTTATATTATTATTATCTGTATGGAACACTTATATTATTATTATCTGTGTGGGACATTTATATTATAGTTATCTGGGTGGGACACTTATTATTATCTGTGTGGGACATTTATATTATAGTTATCTGGGTGGGACACTTATTATTATCTGTGTGGGATACATATATTATTATTATCTGTGTGGGACACATATATTAATATTATCTGTGTGGGATACATATATTAATATTATCTGTGTGGGATACATATGTTAATATTATCTGTGTGGGATACATATATTATTATTATCTGTGTGGGATACATATATTAATATTATCTGTGTGGGATACATATTATTATAATCTGTGTGGGATACATATATTATTATTATCTGTGTGACACATATTATTATTATCTGTGTGACACATATTATTATTATCTGTGTGACACATATTATTATTACCTGTGTGGGATACATATATTATTATTATCTGTGTGACACATATTATTATTATCTGTGTGACACATATTAGTATCGGTGTGACACAATAGTATTATCTGTGTGACACATATTATTATTATCTGGGTGTGACACATATTATTATTATCTGGGTGGGACATTTATATTATAGTTATCTGGGTGGGACACTTATTATTATCTGTGTGGGATACATATATTATTATTATCTGTGTGGGACACATATTAATATTATCTGTGTGGGACACATATATTAATATTATCTGTGTGTGACACATATTATTATTATCTGTGTGACACATATTATTATTATCTGTGTGACACATATTATTATTATCTATCTTTCTTTCTTTCTTTCTTTCTATCTATCATCTTTTTTCTGAAAGAGCAACACAAAGTTGCTAAATTGGGGCCCTTAATCCTTAATGATGGGCCAGGCCCCTGGTCTTATATTTCAAGCTAGGCCTCAGTTATACTTTGTCTATTAGTTGTGTGCCACAAAGCATCTAACACAATGGCTGATCTCTCAGACTCTTACATTACTGTACCCGATTGTGTATCATTTCCCACTATTGTGATGCTCTATGATGGAAACATTAATGGCGATTTTCCACTTTCAGGACAGAAATAGTCTCTGGTTATTTTCTTTGACTTGCTGTAATGTTTTTGTTTTTTTATTATTAATCTCTCTGGGGTTCAATGGAGGTGGGAGGGAGGAGGAGACAGAGAATCACAAACCATTCTCACTTTTAGCAGCTTATTTCATCCCGTGCCGTGTTACTGCCAAGTCAATGTTGTTCGATTATCACATTTCGCTAAGTGGAAGGGCAGAGACTTGTGGCTTTTATATGAGGAAAACAAACAGCCAATGCACTAAAATAAAAATATATATTTTATTATTATTTTTTATTATGAAATAAATAAGACATGTAAACTGTGCTAAATCATTTTACCTTAGTGTCTCCAACCCCCCCCAAAAAAAAAATTAAGAAGGAAAGCCCCCCAAACCTACACCGTGCTAGGTTTAAAAACCCCAAATCAGCTCCTAAAGGTACTTATCAGCCTTGGTTCTAGGACTCTTCTGCTGCTTCCGTGCAAGGAACAGCAGAAGGGGCCAGATCAGTAGCTGCATCTGAGAACTGGAACTCAATCACTGACGAGGCTGCAGGTTTGGACCCTTCTGCTGCTTTAGTGCAGTTAGTCTTTTAACACTACACTGGGGCAAATTTTAGGTGGTGGACATTAAATGTCCTTTTTTTAAAAGCTTTGTGAAATCTAAGTACTTCAAATCTACTGCAATAAAACAGTCCAGTTACTTACCATGCAGGTTTATTCAATAAAAGTTCTTATTGTTAAAAATGGTGCTAATTTTGCCCCAACCAATCAGATGTTAGCTTTCAAATGTAATACAATATCTGATTGGTTGGGGCAAAATTATCACCATTTTTAATGACAAGAACTTTTATTGAATCTCCCTGATATTGACTGGTACTTCATTCATTCTTCAAAACAAAACCCTGGAATCATAGATGAGTAGATAATAAACAGAAATAGAAAGACTTTGACCTTTAACATATAATTCTGTATAGTCGGTATTTTATTGTTCTGTAACAAACATTGGTTCATTGTTTTTGTTTTAATGATAAAACGGACAAAAAATCAGCCTTTGTTGTCTTAAAATCATAAATCTTTCTATGCAATTCTATGCAACAAAAAAACTTTTACAAAAAATTAGTGATGAATCTTGCTTTCCAAAGCAGCCTGGCTTCAATACGGAACTGCTGGTCTAAAAAATGTTTGCATTGCCGAAACTGAGATCTTTTCGACGAAAACTCCATTTGAATCTTCGCAAATTCCATTAAAAAAAATCTAAAGTTTCTATTGTAAAATCGAAAGTGTCTATCAAGGTTTTATGTAAACAAACACAAAAGAAGTATAGAGGATATCTATGGCTAAAATATATATATTTATTAATCAAATGAATAAAAAGATCAGATATATGATCACAAGTATATCAGTATTTACGTGTAATACAATCATAATAAATACAAATAACAACCCCCTAAGTCCGCATCCCAACACAGTCTGTAAGTCACAATAATAATCACAGTATGAGTCAACGATACTTATCAGTCAAATCAATGGGTAGAAGTCCGTGCACGGTTCCATGTCAAAAGTCCTGGGTATCGAGGCTACAAAACATCAGGTATCATATCAGTCTGTGGGAGCAAGACAAAGTGGGGTGACTAGCACCCAAACGCGTTTCGCATATAGCTTTATCAATGGCGCTGATAGCCATTGATATCCTCTATACTTCTTTTGTGTTTGTTTACATAGATTTGCTAGGATAGGCTTTTCTACAATTAATAGGGACTTTCTTGTTTTTCTATCAAGGTTTTATGGACATGGTTGTCCCCAGTAGAGATGTCCCAACAACTTCGCAAAATCCGGTTCGCTCGAGGAAAATTCGAAAATCCGCGAGCGGACCCATTAAAATGAAAAAATCCTTGAAAATACGAGAAATCCTCGTAATTTCGGAAATTTTCGAAAATACGAGAAATCCGCGGTTCGGAAGTTCGGAAGGCGGAAAATCCGGAAAAATTCGCCGTTTGCTAACGGGATAAATCCGCTGCGGATCCGGGTTCGGATCCGTGAACCCGCCATCCCTAGTCCCCAGGAGTTAAAGCACAAAGGGGATTATTTACGCAGAGCCACTATCGCTCTGGGTAAATGCTTCTTCCGCGATTTAATATCGCGTTTGTGACTGTGGGTAGATGAGGCCCAAAGTATTTAATTTGAGGCCTACAATTATCCAGAAAATACCAACATCCCACAAGAGTACACTGGAGGGCACACAGGAGTGAAGTACAAATAGAATTGTAGCCAGGAAAGTAGTCCATGGAAAGTAAACCAGGTCAAGTAAGTTACAAAAGGATCAAATGCAAGCGGAGTCGAGAAAAATGTAAAGGTCGGTCCAGACATCAGAGATTCATAGGTCAAGAAAAAGAGTCAGTAACGAGGACTAATGGACAATGTACAACTGACCAAGGAGGATTAAAAAGGCAAAGCAGCCAACGAGCAGCAAGAACAAGAAATATACACACAATGACCAGAATTTAAACTTAATTAAAACTTCTCTATCTGCACCGCTGCATAAACTGATGAAGGAGATAAGGAGAGGCAGAGATGACTGCTGATGTGCTTCCAAGACAAATTTAGTACATCACGATGCCCAAGATCCTGGGCATCGTGGATTTTCAAAACACTTTTTTCTTTTATGGTGAAGTAGAATATGAGAAAAATCTGAACGGAATAGAGATGTTCAAAACTGTTTCGTTTCGTTTTTGAATTTTTTAAATTTTCGGAAATCGAGTTTCGATTTTAGAAAATCGGCTACTTCGATTTTTGAAAATCCTCTACTTTCGATTTTCGATAAAAATAAAAAAAATCGAAAAATTCGGGTTCCATGAAATTTGGGAGTTCCAAAAGTTTCGTCGGGGCTTCGAAACCCTCAGAATCGATTCAAAATTCTGCATGCGGATTTTTACAAAATCCGCAGATCTCGGAAATACCCCTTGGAAACGGATTTGGGTCCATCTCTCATTATGGCCAAGTTTATTGTAATTTATTTATAGAAAAGTAATGCAGTGTTGGATGTGCGTTAATACATGATTTTATTTTTAGTAGGAATTTTGGTCTCTTTGCACAATAAACACAACTAGAAAGGGAAAGTTTAAGTATAAACTTTGAATTTGGCTTGAAAGACTGCATTTTGGAAGGGAATTTGTGTGTTTGTGCTGCAGATTTCAAAACTCAATAATGTCAATGAAGAGGATATTCTTGTTTTTTACTTACCCTTTAAATATGTCACATGCATTAAAGGTAGGTCAGTTGGTGTGTGTGTATTCATATCAGGTTGGGGGATAAAATACTAACTTTTTTGATAATTGTTCAAAATGAGTTTTTTTTAACTTTAGTTACCCTTTACGTATGGCTGCCATAGTAATGGATAAGTCAGTAGATGTATGTACCCGTGTCGGGTTGAGAGTTAAAAAAAAAACTTTTTTGATGATTGGTCAAAATTAGTTTTTTTGACTTTAGTTACCCTTTAAGTATGTCTGCAACAGTAATGGAGGGGTAGGTCAGTAGCTGTGTATACCTGTATCACGTTGGGGGTTAAAAAAACAAAGTTTTTTGATTATTGATCAAAATGTGCTTTTTTGACTTTAGTTACCCTTTAAAGAATGGCTGCCACTGTAATGGATAAGTAGATCAGTAGGTGTGTGTACCTGGGTCTGGTTGAGGGGTATGTCTTTTTTGTGTTTACAACCATAAAACTATCTTTTATTGAGGATAAATCTAAATGAGGTTTTTTTTACTTTAGTTACCCTTTAAGTATGGCTGCCACAGTAATGGATAAATAGATTAGTAGGTGTGTGTACATGGGTCTGGTTGAGGGGGTATGTCTTTTTTGTGTTTATAACCATAAAACTATCTTTTATTGAGGATAAATCTAAATTAGTTTTTTTGACTTTATTTACCCTTTAAGTATGGCTTCCATGGGAATGGAAAGGTAGGTCAGTAGGTAGGTGTACCTGGGTCTGTGTGGGGGGTTGGGGGTATCACCATTTGTATTTATGACCATGAAAAAAACTGTTTTGAAATATCCACATTTGAGGATTGTTACCATTATAGTCTATGGGAAAAAATGTCCAGAAATTCGCCGATAACGCCGTAACGCTTCCGCGGATTCCTTAGCTAGAAGATAGCACACTTCTCCTATATGTCCCGCACGTCTGTACCGAATTTCATGTCTCTAGCTCAAAAACTGTGGGAGGAGATACGGTCCAAAAAAGCGGAAGAATAAAATTGAAGAAAAAGAAGAAGAAGAAGAAATAGAAAGAACAGTAATTTGGCTTTTTCAAGCCAAATTAATAAAAGAAAAAAGTGTTTAGAAAATCCAGGGTGCCTGCGATCTTTGATTTTTTTTTATAGATTTACTGAATTTGTCCTGGAGGCACCTGGTAGTAAATGTATGGATGAGTGCATATGGATGTTTATTAAAACTTGGGGGCGGGGGGCGTGGCCAGCTAGCCTGGAGGGAAGTCGCATGACCCGATAGCTCCTGAGCAGCTACCAGGATTTCAGCAACCCAAACCGACCTAAACGGAGACTGGACACTGTAGACAGCCCACACAACATCCCTAGACATGGGCAAAAACAAAACAGCGGCGAGTAAGCAAGCAACAGCAAACAAAAAGCTTACTTACTTTTTCCCTAACACAGATCCGGATGGTGAAATCCAAGATGGCGGCGCCCATGGAGAAAACGAGGTCCGGAGCCTACAAAGAAATAAAGTAAGAAATCAATGTCAGACAACAATACACGAAAACATAAATACAGATACAGACTCAGATAATGGAAAAAACAATAAATACTTACCGATTACAGACCCCAGTGAGGGCTGCAGAGACACAGATCTCCCCACATCCCAGGGCAGTAAGGCCACACCAGCAGGATCCCCACAAGCACAGAAAGAACCTGTTAAAAACAACAATTATGAAGAATCAGAAGAGGAGGTAGAAATGGACATAAAAGAAACATCACATACTCAAAGATCCCTACATAACTTTCCTACTAAAGACACACCAGTGTCAGAAAACATACTAAAGGAAATGCTGATATCACAACACAAAGCTTTTAAACTAGATGTCTCAGAAATGGTCAAAACTATCCAAAAAGATATAATACAAATAGCAGAACGAACCAACCATATAGAGAATAAGATGGCGGAGTTCACAACATCATTTAACGAATTGACAGATGCTCATAACAACTTGGATGAGACAGTGACTATATTGCAGAATAAGGTTACAGACCTAGAGGACAGGTCAAGAAGAAACAACATTAAAATCAGAGGAATACCTGAAAATATTCTAAACTCTGAATTAAACCAATACATGGAAGATCTACTAGAGACACTACTACCAGATATACCAAAAATTGAAAAAACACTGGACAGAACACACAGACTGTTCAAACCAAAAAATGCCCCTCAGACAGCACCAAGGGATGTGATAACACGATTCCTATTCTTCCAAACCAAAGAACAACTTATGTTGATCTCAAGGAACAGATCTAACATACCAAGCAAATATGCCCACCTACAATTCTTCGCAGATCTATCACCCCAAACCATGCAAGCAAGAAAGACATTCCAAGAGGCTACAGAAATCCTCAGACACAACTCAATAAAATATAAATGGGGATTCCCGGCTCGTATAATAGCCACCAAAGAAGGGAGAACATACACATTCATCACACCAAAACAAGCCATTCAACAAGCACAAGAATGGAAGCTGTCCATCCCCAAATCTCTCAAACACCAGATGGAAGAACTACACCCAAAGGGGAAAATCCAACAAGACTGGTATCAAGCATGATAACAGATTTATAAAATCTTTGAACCATCCCACAGATAAGTCAAACACTCGGACATCCGATACTCTATGGGGGAGAGACTAAATATACAAGTGGAAAACCAAATAAAACACACAGGCATGGTTACCATGGTGTTAAGGTATGGTGGACCTTAGTGCAAAAGATCACTGAGCTAACAGAATACAGAACCACCCCAATGTCAGATCTATTCTAGGAATGAACAAAGAAATGGAAAAATACTGAACAAAACTTTAATTAACAGTTATGGTTACGAATCTAAATGTATATATGTTGATGTTGTCATAATAATGACTACCATGATATGTCTTAATATAACTCAGTACAAAAGTTCATTGAGATAAGAGACCACAGAGATATCTTAATATCTTTATACTTAACTCACCCAAGACTAAAAGTATATATATATAATCCCCTATCAATGCTTAGAAACAACAACAATCGCCCTAATAAGCCCTGATACAACCCATTAGAGAAAGAAACCGAGTTAACAGATATCAGGAAAACCTCAATGGTGTGGGGAGATGACAGTGGGTGAATGTAATTTATAGTTGACCCGTTTATAAAACAATTAATCCAGGTGGCGAATAGCCCTCAAAATCTAGATATCTTCGGATGACTAGGAAATTCTTATTAGCCCTTAGAGGCTGCCTTTTAATGATGTTCACAATTTTTATTTGCTTATTATTTGTTATACCAGTTAATGTTATGATTATTTTGTTTAATTTTACTTGGCTGAATATAAATGTTATGTTTGCTAAATGTATTATCTGTGCTACATTCCAGTCGCCAAACCCATACACCACCCACAGAAATGAGGAGGAAAACCTTCAGACACCCAAAACATCTGCTAACAAAAAAATAAATAAACCATACACCAAAACAACACTATCTAACCCAACTTCAGTAAAACCTCTTAAACAACTACACAACCAAAAACCAAAACATCCTAATGGTGATTAAAATACAATCTTATAATGTGAGGGGCCTTAACTCACCTCAAAAAAGATTCACCCTATGGAAAGAACTGATAAACAACAAAATAGATATAGCTTGTATTCAAGAAACCCATCTCAAGAAAACATCCAATCCCCTACTCAAACATAAAGCATACAACAATATATTCCACTCCTCACTGGTCAAAAAAAAAAGAGGAGTCACTATAGCAATAAATAACTCAATAGCTTTCAAACTCTATGAAGCTAAAATCGATACCCAAGGCAGATACATAATCCTTCATTGCTCCATAAACAACCAAAATCTTGTATTAGCTAACCTATACGCTCCAAATCAAAAACAAATCAAGTTTATTAAAAAAATCATCCACAAAGTTAAAGAATACCATCAAAAAAATACTATAATATGTGGAGACTTCAATCAACTACTAGATACAGAACTAGACTCCACCAATCCCAACACAAAGAAAAACAATACATTCTCCAACCTCTTAAAAGCAGAAGATTTATTTGATGCATGGAGAACAACACACCCAACAGAGAAAGATTACACATATTTCTCTCAATCTTATAATACATATTCCAGATTAGACTACATCCTTGTAGACAAATGGACCCTCCAAAAACTCCCAGACTCAAGAATACTACCTATTACATGGTCAGACCATGCTCCAATAACAATACACATAAAAGAAAGATTCAATTTAAACCAACAAAAACCTTGGAGACTAAACCCAACGCTACTATCATCGGAAATTGCCAAAAATAAAATACAAAAAGCAATAAGTGAATACTTTGAAATTAATGAATCTCCAGATGTTGACCCCTTCACATTATGGAATGCCCACAAGGCAGTAATACGAGGAGTATGCATCCAACAAGCATCTCAAATAAATAAAATCAGAAAACAAAAGAAAATATCACTACTACAAAAAATATCTACACTTGAGAAAGAAAACAAACAAAAACCTACGCAACAAACAAAACTACAGTTAAAAGAAACAAGAGACAAACTTCACTCACTGAACCTCTATGACTATGAAAGAATGCTTAGAAGAATGAAAGCCACATATTACGCCCAAGGAGGCAGAGCTAACAGAAACTTAGCCAATAGAATCCAAAACAAGATAACCAAATCTAAAATCTCATTTATCACAGAAAATAACAAAAAAATAATTAATCCTCAAGAAATAGCCAACCAATTCAGCCTATTTTACTCTAAATTATACAACCTTGCAGAAAATGGAGAAGTAACAAAACCCAACAAAGAAGCAATAGAAAAATTCATTAATTCAATAAATCTACCCTTAACTACAAACGAACAAAAAGAATACCTAGACAAACCAATTTCCCAGGAAGAAATAACTAAAGCTATCAGAACATCCAAACTTAACAAATCCCCAGGAGAAGACGGATTTACCAACGAATATTATAAAACATACCTCCCAAACCTAACTCCATACATGCAAAATATGTTTAACAACGCAATAGAAAAGCAGGCATTCCCCAAAGAGATGTTGAAAGCAGTAATAATCCCAATTCCAAAACAAGGGAAAGATCCGACAATTCTTGGAAACTATAGACCAATCTCCCTCTTAAACAACGATCTTAAAATATATTCAAAAATACTCGCTGAAAGACTTAAAAACATACTTCCACACCTTATTCATCTGGATCAAGTCGGATTCATTAAAAACAGACAATCAACAGACAATATGAGGAGAATAATAGATCTAATTGACTGGGCCAAACACAACAACATCTCTTCCCTATTTATAACCTTAGATGCAGAGAAGGCCTTCGACCGCCTCAACTGGGACTACCTAAACCTAGTACTAGAAAAATTTGGAATACAGAACAATTTCAAAAAGGCAATAATGGCTCTTTATACCAATCCTTCAGCTAATGTATTTGTTTCCAATATGCTATCTAATCCCCTCAACATTTCCAACGGAACCAGACAAGGGTGCCCCCTTTCCCCATTAATTTTCGCTCTAGCAATGGAACCCCTGGCGCAAACAATACGTGCAGAACCAAATATAACAGGAATTCAAATCCAATCCACCTCACATAAATTAGCTCTCTTCGCAGATGATATCATATTGATAGTAACGAAACCCATCACCTCACTAATTCACATCCAAAAACTTCTACACCAATTTGGCCTAATGTCATTCTACAAAATCAACGAGAAAAAATCACAAGTCATGGAAACCAATATATCCGGAACACTTAAAATCTTTCTATCAAGCAAATACAAATTCAAATGGGATTCAAATGAAATAACCTACCTAGGTATCAAATTATCAACTAATCTTGAAAACCTACTTCAATTAAATCTTACTCCGCTCATTGAAAAACTAGAAATTCAAACAAAAAAATGGAAAACTATGATGCTTTCACTTATAGACAGAGTAACGATAACTAAAATGATTATCCTCCCTCAATATCTATATATCTTTAGATCATTACCAATACATATCCCAGAATCCTATTTCTTAAAAGCTCAAAAAAATATAACCCAATTCATATGGAACCAAAACAAAGCAAGAATCAACAACCAGATTATGGCTAAAAACCGTAAAGCAGGAGGCTTAGCAATACCAATACTGAAAGAATACTACCAAGCAACAATCCTCGACCAAATAAGATTCTGGTGGAAAAGTAACACAAACAATAACCTATGGTATGAAATAGAAGATAAAATGTGTCAACCTAAGAAACTACAACAAATCATGGGAGCAACCCTCCTTGGAGACACACAAACAAAATACCCATACATATTACCCCAAGCATCTATCAACTTATGGAAAAACACCAACAAAAACCAAAATTTCCTGGCCCCACTATATGACTTTATACCTATTAAAAGCTTAGAACTATTAATCCCAGATCTACATATCCAATGGGAACAAAATCAGCTGATAACAATAGACCAATTATTCGATCAAGACAAGATAGTCTCATTCCAACAACTACAAAACAAATACCACATAAACCCAAAAGACTTTTTCAAATATATCCAAATAACATCCTATCTCAAAACCTCTAAAACAAAATGGAAAACATCCAATGAAACAACAGAGATACAATTTATAGCTCCTACAATCCCATCCAAAGGAATCACAACCTTCTATACCTTAATCAACAACAAAAACATATTTACAAAACTCAAACCCCATATAAAATGGGAAGAGGAGCTTGAGATACCCTTCACCGAACAACAATGGTCAGAAGCAGCAACCATACCCTTTAAACTTTCGAAATGCTCACAACACTGGGAAATAGCAAAGAAACTTTCCTTGAGATATTATAGAACACCAACAGTATTAGCAAAATGGAACCCCAACTACTCACCAAAATGCTGGAGATGCGGAGAATCCAGAGGAACATTAACCCATATATTCTGGACCTGCAGGAAAATAAGGAGAACTTGGTACAAAACTCAACAGACACTCTCATCGATATTACAAAAGCAAATTATACTCACCCCAAAACTGGTCCTGCTGCTCATAGATTTACAACATTTTCCCCCTAACCAAAAAACTATCATCTTTCATACCATAATAATTACCCTCCAATATATTACAAGAAACTGGCTGACTACCAAAACACCCAGCATCTCATGGATACTGAAGAATCTAAATATAAACATGCAATATGAGAAGCAGTATGCTATAACCCAACTTAACTTCCATAAATTCTATAAGAAATGGGAATTCTGGTATACTGACAACAGATCGCTACACCAGTGAATATATAAGATATGAATAGTAAGAGGTCGATTAACGACACGAAATAATACAAAATATGGTGACTGGAATCGAGCACACTCTAAGCTGTAAAAATAACCTTTCATTTTATTATTTTATTTTATTATTATTATTTCACTATTATTATTATTATTTCAATATCCTACCTGTTACATGAATATCCTGAACTTAATCTACATATAGTTATGCATAAAATATTGTATATGAAAAATTTTCAATAAAAATTGAATGATTAAAAAAAAAAAAAAACTTGGGGGCATATTTATAAATGGCCGTTAACTTTCCACTGCCAGGTTTCCCACCGTTTTCGCCAAAATCGGAATTACCCCAATTTATAAAATGGCGGAAAGTTAACATCGCCACGATAGGCTTTCTGCCAAATCGCGGACATTGCATCAGTTACCGCTCACTTCTATTTAAAGAGCGGCGGTAACTGTATTCTCGCGTTAATTTTCAATTCGACGTACCCGCACTGATAAGTGCCTTTTGGGGCTTAAGGGGGTTCGCAGCTTGAATAGGGACCCACCTCCCCCGCTCTAATAAGTGCCTTTGCGGCCTTTGGAAGGGCCCTTTGGGGCTTAAGGGGTCCTGCAACTCGAACCGGGACCCCCCTTCTCGGCACAAGTGCCCTTGCGGCAAAATGCCTTTGTTGGGGGTCCTGCAGCTTGAAACAGTACCCCCATTGGCTCTTAAAAGAACCCTTGGGCATGTCTTCTTTCTTCCCAGTCTGGCGACACCAACTCCGCTGATGCCGCCAGTGATACCGCTGGTACTGGCTACATCAACGTAGCCGATGTTGCCTACCTCTTCTTTCTTCTGCCATCAACTGCAATAACTTTTGAGCTCCACGAGGTTTGCACCTCTTTATATAGGTTTGCTGAAGGACCAAATTCAATTCTGATTGGTCAATATTTCAATGCTTGCGATAATGCGATGATTATACAGTAACCAATCATATTTCTGCACAGCCAAATAACTTTACAACCAATGTTACAGATGTAACGATCCTAAAATGTTATCAGGCCGGGGAACGTTATGGGAACCTCGCAAAAAAAAAAAAAAAGGAATAGTTAGATATTAAATCCAATTAGACTTTTGTCTAAACATCTAATATGTAGAATATGGTCAGCATTAGAGATGGAATCTGGGTCCGACCTGGACCCCTTCTGTTTCAAAATCCAAACGTTCTGTCCACCCGGGCAGATTTTTTTGGATTACGGGACTTCGGACT
Organism: Hymenochirus boettgeri; assembly: GCA_019447015.1. Classification (NCBI taxonomy): domain Eukaryota; kingdom Metazoa; phylum Chordata; class Amphibia; order Anura; family Pipidae; genus Hymenochirus; species Hymenochirus boettgeri. The sequence continues at coordinate 18,910,509 of CM033474.1, read as the reverse complement.
ATATTTTTGAGGGTATAAAAGTACTTTCCGACTGTATTTTCGAGTATTACTGAACATTGAAGGTTATTTTCGAGGGTTACTAAAAATAACCTTGAACGTTCGGTAACCCTCGAAAATACAGTCTGAACCCTCGAAAGTAAGTTCCGTTTTAGGATTTTCCGATCTTCGGGTTTTTCCTGAGTCCCATAAATCCGAAAGCAGAACAAAACTTCCGAGTTTCGGCCATCTCCAGCCAGCATTAAACAGGGATGTTGAACTGTCTGCACTCCAGATGTCTAAAAGCTGCAACAGGAAAATTAAGTTTTGAGTAGGACAAATGGGTAGTAAAGAAAAGAAAGAAGCCGACAATCTAAATCGAAACAGGAGAAAGCCAATTTAAAGTCTGGGATAGATATTTCCGTAATTATCAATACATTAGTGGATGATTTAATCATTTTTATTGCAGTTAAATTAAACACACAATTAAAGACACAACAGAATTAATGGAATCATCTTACTTGAAAGGAAGAAACAAGGAAATAGGACATCAAACGGATTCTCTTAAAGGGGAGGTTCAGTGGGAAAAATTTTTATTTTAATTATTTTTACAACACATACCTAGATATTCTACATATAGGTTTATTCCGGGATGATCCTGCACACAGCTATTCCTAGGGATGATCGCTGGCCCTTTAATCTTCTTCCTGGTTCAATTGCCAGTCTTGGCCGTCATTCTTGACCATGGTATCGGCCATCATGGCCAATGGCTGACTCCTGCCTCCGCTTCAGGTGGTGATTGTCTGTAATAATAGCTCTGTACCAGATTGTCCAGGTTTTGGGGTTTGAGGGGGTACTGAACATAAATATAACATTCAGTCCAGAGGGTAAAACTTGCCCTTTAAAAAAATATATACAGTATATATATTCATACAATATCAGTTCAGTCTCCTATGGAAATCATGGCTATATTAACACAAAATAGTTTTTACTGCACTGTTTCTCTCTTAACAAAATAATGTATAACATTATTAAGAACAAATGGCAAACTCCTACTCCTCTGCGAGCTCCATCTACAGCAGATAATGTTGACTATTGCGATAATGAGCCAGCTGGGAATCTTACATATCTAGCTGTTAATGTTAATGGTGACAAAACCTATTACTACCTGGAAAGTGCTCAGAGTTCACCAAACAAATATGAAGAAGGAAGAAAAGGAGAAATCTATAATTGAGTAATGTGTAAAACCAATGCAGCAAGGCCAACAAACAATCACAGGACCAGATAAATGGTTTTGACGTATGCAAAAATGGTATCTATTTGTACTAGGCCATTATAAAAAAAAGTCCAGATATGAGCTTCTATACAGTGCACACTGAACATAAGCTTATCATGGATGTAGATTAAAAATACAAAGTTTATTCAAACAAAAGTACACAAAGCTACATGATAACACCTTACGCGTTTCAAGCTCTTAAAAGCTCTTAGTCACAGGCTTACACTCACAGGTCCATTTCCTCCTTATGAAGGCCTAACCCCTCCCCTTCCTCGGGATCAAAGGTAGACGCAGATCCTTTTCAAATCATTAAAACAATTGTAGTAACAAAAGTGATACATCAAGTAAAAATTACATGTTGCAAAGGTGTACATACTAAACAGATATATTATACTGAAGGAGAATAATACAGCCTATTCATAAGAGAATGGAATAAAAAGTTTTAAATATATACTGTAAACATATGTCACTGAAAAAATATGATCATATTAATATACTTCCCAATCCTTTATTTATGTATCGCATCTGGAGTTAAGACCACGAGTTACTCCAGTGTCGAGAGTGAAAATCCATTTCACCTCAGACAGGGCTAGCCTGCTTCTGTTCCATTTATCTGGGTATGACTTTTGTATGCCCTGAACTCTCAAGAAATTGACCTGTGCCCGATTACAAATTTTAAAATATCTACCCACTTTGTTCATTGGCCATCTCTATATCCCTAATATGCCCTCTCTACACTTAAGAGCATGTAAGTAGGTAAACTACATAATCAGTATTACAGTACAATTAAAACAGATACAAAAAGGATAGTCAGCATTGGAATACAATACTGAGCACTCTGGACATATTGCATTGTGGGAGACCGTAAAGTAAGTAGTAGAGATGTCCGAACAAAATCCGGTCCGCTCGAGGATCCGCGAATTTTCGAGAAAATTCGAAAATCAGCGAGCGGACCCATTAAAAGGAAAAATATCCTCGAAATTACGAGATTTCGAAAATTTTCAAAAATAGGTATTTTCAAAAATACGAGTAATCCTCGTAATTTCAAAAATTTTCGAAAATACGTATTTACGGAAATAAGAGAAATCCTCGTATTTTCGAAAATACGAGAAATCCGCGTTTCGGAAGTTCGGAAGGCGGAAAATCCGAAAAAATCCGCAGTTCGCAAACGGGATAAATCTGCGGCGGATCCGGGTTCGGATCCGCGAACCGGCCATCCCTAGTAAGTAGCATGCACAAGAATTCATTGCATTGCTCTTTCTTTATTAAATTCCCATCCTTAAAGTTCAAATGCTGACACCATAATGTTAATTTAAAAGAATTAATGTTATCTTACCAGTGTACCTAACTGATTGGTATTCAACAGTCCAACACTGTATTATAAGTTAACAAGACCATCCCTTTAACTAGAACACACCCAATCCAACATTATATAGTAAGTTAACAAGACCATCCCTTTAACTAGAACACATTCAATCCAACACTATCTAGTAAGTTAACAAGACCATCTATTCAACTAGAACACACCCAATCCAACACTATATAGTAAGTTAACAAGAACTAGAACACACCCAATCCAACACTATCTAGTAAGTAAACAAGACCATCCCTTTAACTAGAAACACACCCAATCCAACACTATATAGTAAGTTAACAAGACCATCCCTTTAACTAGAACACACCCAATCCAACACTACATAGTAGTTAACAAGACCATCCCTTCAACTAGAACACACCCAATTCAACACTATCTAGTAAGTAAACAAGACCATCCCTTTAACTAGAACACACAATCCAACACTATATAGTAAGTTAACAAGACCATCCATTCAACTAGAACACACCCAATCCAACACTACAGTAGTAGTTAACAAGACCATCCCTTCAACTAGAACACACCCCATTCAACAACAAGACCATCCCTTTAACTAGAACACACCCAATCCAACACTACATAGTAAGTTAACAAGACCATCCCTTCAACTAGAACACACCCAATCCATCACTATATAGTAAGTTAACAAGACCATCCCTTCAACTAGAACACACCCAATCCAACACTATATAGTAAGTTAACAAGACCATCCATTCAACTAGAACACACCCAATCCATCACTATATAGTAAGTTAACAAAGCACATCCATTCAACTAGAACACACCCAATCCATCACTATATAGTAAGTTAACAAGACCATCCCTTCAACTAGAACACACCCAATTCAACACTTTATAGTAAGTAAACAAGACCATCCCTTTAACCAGAACACACCCAATCCAACACTATCTAGTAAGTTAACAAGACTATCCTTTTAACTAGAACACACCCAATCCAACACTATCTAGTAAGTTAACAAGACAACCTATTTATCCAGAGTTTAGCAGACTGTTTGTAGAAGCAACCTTATCGAGGAAGCCAATATGCGATTAGAATTGTTTGTGCACTAGAATTCTATTTTTTGGAAGTCAAATAATTGCTGCCCTGCAGAAAGTCTGATTATAAGAAATTATTTGGCCATCTTAGTTCCATGATTAATGTGGCTGTGTTGGGGAGTCTGCAGGATGTATGATTGAATTGTGGAGATCCAATATCTCCAATATCTCTAGTCTAGTTTAATACGGCTTTATCCTACCTCTCAGAGCAACCGTACAATTTTACTCACCTGGACTTAAGCTAGACAGACCTCTTTCCTTATGTCTCATTTAAATTGCTTACATTCTTATTAATGTACATACTAATTTATCTTACCATTCCCTTGTATATCATTTGTTTGTACTGTAATATTATTATATAGTCGTTTTTATACTTTTACCTGTAATGTTACTCCCTTATTCTTTTAGGGACATACAAAGTAGCAAAAGAGAAATGTTTCCTGGGTGAATTAGACTGAGCATGTCTCTCTGAGTAAAAAAAAATGGCAGCAATGCAGTGCTTTCTGTGCTGAAAGATTTTAGAGTATATCTTTGCATAGAAAATACTTAGAGACACACAAGGCACTTTATTTCAATCAACATCTTCTGGGCTGCAATTCAGAGAGATTTTTTTGTGTTCTGAAGTCATCCTTTAAATTGTCCTTTAAAAGACCACCATTTTAACATGAGTTCATTTAAATCCCATACCCATGGAATCAGCCCCACAAAGCAACAGGGTATTTTGAGGAAATGTTATTTATTAATATTCTAACACAGTTTCACAAATTAAGTATACAATCTATAATTGGTGCCTGAGGTACTGGGAGTTTAAGGATCTTCTTAAAGGATATAATAAATTAAAGCTGATTCGGTAACTGGGAATTATATCCAGACTTGAGATACCAGTAGAACAATGATTTCTATGAATTTAAAACAATTATTCGTTACCTTCTGAATAAATGATTTCGTTTTGCTCAATACAAATATAATTACATCAATTATCGTATTGTTACATTTCTTAACTTAATTAAAAATGATTTCCATTGCTGCAAGTTCTATTCACATTTTTCGAAACCTACAGATTAGCTGAACTTTAAACTGATTTTATAATTATTTGCATTATATTTAATCAAGTTGATGGCGCGTCAAACTGTTTGCTATAAGGGTCACTGAAGGTCAATCACCAATAACCTTATAAACAGGCATGTCACCACTAATTAATGTTGCTGGTAAGTTTTATTATCCTTTAGTAAAAGCCTACACAAAATCTTTGCTTTTTTATTATTATTATTGTGGATTTATTTAACGCCAGCATCTTCCAAAGTGCTTTAAAATTCCATGTATACATTCACATCAGGCCCTGCCCTAAAGAGCTTACAATCTAAACACATTTATTTGACATATACAACCTATCAGTATGCCTTTATGATTGTAGGGGAAACCGGAGTGCCCGGAGGAAACCCACACAAGCACGGGGAGAACATACAAACTCCTTGCAGATGTGTCCAAGGGTGGAATCGAACTCAGGACTTCAGTACTGCAAGGCATCAGCGCTAGCCAACCAACCACTGTGCTGCTTTATGTGGTATATCAGCTCAATAGGCGACTATGTAAGGAGACTTACCCACAGCCGATATCACTGTGGGTAAATCCCCATCCATGGTTTTGATATACATTTTGCAGCAAATTTACGCACAGCAGGACCAAAGTTGTGCTAAATGGATATTACATTCCTTGTGCATGCGTGTCTTTTACTATACCAGCACAACTGGCACAAAGAAGGAGATATATTGAGACGGTTAGGTCAGGCAAGGGAAGAACTTGGGCAACAGAAGCATACAGAGAAGGTAGCTCAGTTAACAGCAATTAATTATTGGTTGTGAAGTAAAGACTTTTTTTTAACTTAGGGGTGGACATGTTCTTTAAGGAAGCTTTGGCCGACCAGCAATCCAATCGTATGATGATCGGATTGTAGCATCTATGGCCACCATTAGGGATGGACATGTTCTTTAAGGAACCATTTAGGTAATAAATACAAGAGCAATAGAATGTCAAATCAACATTGGAATGTATTAATTTTCCATCAGTATTCATTTACACAATAAAAGAAAGAAAACTGGCTTTTTTTTCCCATCTGGACTGGAAACAAACAAACATAGACATTATGTATGACCAGGTGAGCCAACAAACTGGTGCCCTAAAGGAAAATGGCTTCTTCCTCATAAGAATTTGCATCAGCTCTATCTATATTGGGTTTTCTTACCTTAGTGAATAATCGTATTCCATAGCGTTACACATTGATGTGTTTTAAAGAGCAAATCATTCCTCTTGTGTATTTGGGAAAATACATTAATGTTATAAATTATGGATCTGCTCTGTTCGAATGTTATTGACGAGTTGGGTAAAAAGTTTTTAAATGTAAACTGGAGCAAAGTTCGAATAGGCTAAGAGCAACCACATTTATTTTCATTTAAGGTGAAGTAACCCATTTAAATAGAATGAACTAAAGCTATATATAAACAAGTCAACATGGGTTCCATAATGTGTAATATTTAGCCGAGTCTCTTAACTATTTTATCTGCAGCATTTCACTTACGTGGTTGTGCCTAGAGATGTAATGTGGGTTCAAATAGAACCTGGTTTGGAACCGAATCTGAGAGTTTCGAAATGCCGATGAAACTTTCGGAACTCCCGGATTTCGCAGAACCTGGATTTTCCGAATGTTAAGGTTTTTTTAAAATTTCGATAATCGTCTGTTTGATCGAAAATCAAAACCGCGAAAGGAAAGTATTGATCGATTTCGGTAACCCTCGAAAGCAAGAAACGATTTAGGCAACTCTCGAATTAGTAATTTCGGTAACCCTCCTAAGTAGCGCTCGATTTCGGTAACTCTCGAAAATAGAATGCGGAAGCTCGAGAACAGCCAGATAGTGAGGAAAGATAGTTTTAAAATAAGTTTTGGTTATATTTACTTGTACAAAGAAAATAAATAGTGACGCACTGCTACTCCTACTCGGAATAAGCTGAATGCTGGAGGTCAAATATATACTGATAATGGGAGAGAGAAAAAGGTTACCTTACCTTATATAGTGCAGACAGCTAATAAAGTGTCACTAGTACCACAGCAAAGAAATGGGGATGTAATTTAAAATTTAACCTTTATTGGATATACATTAAAAACCCACACGTAAACACATATAAAAATCCATCTTGGCAGTAGTGCAGGTGCAGTAAGATAGCAGTATAGATTGAGGGAGGTAATAACTACCCAATAGAGTTCACAGCCCCAGGGAATGGGGAAGAGGGGGACTTGACTGTGTTCTGAACCCTATAAGACCAACCCATTACATAACCTAATACTACTATGGACTAGTGAAATCTAACTAGTTCATGCTACTGGCTATGTGTGGGTATAGCTAAATCCAGCATACCCTTAATTTTGAATACGGGTTGATCTTATACTTCTGTGTTTTTAGACACATCTGTCACCTTTATTTTAGGGCTTTGAGATTAGCTTAAAATTGGTTAGGAGGGCACTGAGTGCCTAGGGAATCCCATTTTTCTGAATTCTCCCACCCCCCATTCCCTGGGGCTGTGAACTCTATTGGGTAGTTATTACCTCCCTCAGTCTATACTGCTATCTTACTGCACCTGCACTACTGCCCAGATGGAATTTTATATGTGTTTACGTGTGGGTTTTTAATGTATATCCAATAAAGGTTAAATTTTAAATTACATCCCCATTTCTTTGCTGTGGTACTAGTGACACTTTATTAGCTGTCTGCACTATATAAGGAGGTAACCTTTTTCTCTCTCCCATTATCAGTATATTTACTTGTTCTCCAGACCATTCCGTTCTGGGGAACCAGACCATAAACTTCTATGGGTTCGTTTTCGAATTTTTTGAAATTCAAAATTTCCGAAAATTTTAAAAATTCAAAAACGGAACGAAACGAAACAGTTTTAAACATCTCTAGTTGTGCCCCCACCCCAACACAATGTAGGTTTAGGGGCCCTTACAGGCCTAAATGTGTATTGGTTGACCTTTTTCCCTCCTCCCGTTATACAAAGTTGAGCAGAAGAGAAAACGTTGGTAATATTCATAGGGAACAGTATGGATAATGAAGTTACAGAGCATTGAAAATTATAACATTGTTGCTAATTAAATAGATAAAACAGATAGTAAAGACTATATTCATGTTTGAATAATATAAGTAAGACACCAAGGAGATCCATTACCTTATAAATGCATATGGCCACAAATTTATTGCTTTTATATCTGTTTATACAGATTATAGAACAACTTTGTCCAACAAATGTGGCTTGGGCATTCCAGGGGTGTAGCCTGATGGAGTTTAGAATCGATATCTGGTCCTCCCTGGTGTTGGGAGGTAAATTACAAATCAACTGTAAATCATAGCAAAGCTAAGTACCAATTGTATGGATAAAACTTACAGAAAACTTCTGTCTCTTGTCTATTACACAGCCACCTGGTAATAAGGCATTACGAAACAAAGTCCATGTTATTTATATTTTGCCGGATTTCGTTTCATCAGCGGTTCGGCAGAACTTATTAAAGCTCCTGGAAATGTTACATTCCAATTAACACTCACCTGATTAGAATATTTGTACTGCAGTTTTTGAGTGTTCAATAGGAATTTTCGATTTTCTAATGCAAAGCTCAGAGTTTTGAATTTTTAAAAAAAAATTGTTGGATCCGGGGATTATCGAAATCGTCAGTTCCGAATCAAATCTAGGCTCCTTTCAGAACTGGGATTCCGGATTTTCCGCCTTCCGAACTTCCAAACTGTGGATTTCTCGTATTTTTGAGAATTTTCGAAAATACGAGGATGTCTCTTATTTTCGTAAATACGTATTTTCGAAAATTTTTGAAATTACGAGGATTACTCGTATTTTCGAAAATACGTTTTTCGAGAATTTCCGAAAATACTCGAAACCTCGTAATTTCGAAAATTTTCAAAAAACCGAGAAATCTCGTAATTTCGAGAATATTTTTCATTTTAGCGGATTTTCGAATTTTTTCGAAAATTCGCGGATCCTCGAGCGGACCGGATTTTGCGAAGTTCGGACATCTCTAATCACTATATCTCAGCTGATACTGTATTTACTTATCTGTGTTGGGTATTTAAAAATGGCAGTGGGGAGGCGTGAGTGTGTACAAGTTCCTTTCGTAAATCTGCAGCCCAAGTCACAATTGTGCCATTAATTACCAAAGCCGCCACTTGCTCAATGTGTAAAAAGCAACAGTCGTCATCTCTCCAGAAACCCCCTTAGGGGAAGAGAACGCCGTTTCTAATTTAAGCCTAGAAACACATTACACGCATTCCCAGGTCGTCTTGTAGCTATTCGTTTCAATCACTGTTAGATTTTCACCTCCCCCTGAAGCTGATTGCAAAGGATCTTTTTTCACTTACCATATTTATTATCTGTCCGTCAAAATGTATAAACTAAGTGACCATATATAAATCTGTCACCAGGTTCACTTTGACGTCTCACTGCTGATATGGCAGTTTGTGTTTTAGTAACAATAACGAGGCCTTAACCTGTCAGATGTGGACTCTCGGGTCCCTGAGGCTAAACCAGGAATGAGTAGACTCATGGGGATGGATGTGGTAAGGGTTTGAGATGCAGTAAATCATGTACTAGTCATGCAGTGTCCCACAAACAGAAGGTGTTTAAATCAAACCAAATAAAAATGTTCTAAAAAGGTTTTAATAGCAATACAAACATACATACGTATGTCTCCTTTCCTATTGGTCCAACTCAATGAGGTGCTTGCACTCACACCACATATTGTTCCAAATCAACTTCCCTATTGTTCCACCACACACTGATCCAACTCTATGCTCGCATAATTTACATATTTGAAGGGAAATTATGCCTCTCAAAAGACCACTAGATAAAGGAAATGTCAACAAAGCGATGAGCAAGGCACTAAATAAGATCAACTTCATTTGCAGTTGGCAAGGGCTGAAAGTTTGGGGAGTGTGCTCATTATGGGGGACATCAATTACCCTGACATTGATTGGTGTGGTGGAACTGCCATCACAGAAAAAGGCGATGAGTTCCTGAATTTGCTGCAGGATAATTTTCTCTCACAGGTGGTTGAGGTTCCTACTAGAAAAGGAGCTCTGATGGATCTGGTAATATCTAACATTGTGGGGCACATTATAGATATAAAGGTAACTGGAGGCTTAGGGAATAGTGACCATGAAATAGTGGCATTTGGACTTTGTTATCGAAAGGAAAAGTGCGCTGAGTTAACAAAGACTTTTAATTTCGGGAAGGTTAAAAGCAGCTCTTCAGAATGTCAACTGGGATAATGTATTATCAGGTAAAGGTACTGAACAGAAGTGGACTGTGTTCAAGGGGATTTTAAGCCAGATCACATCTAAATTTATACCCTTGGGAAATAAATGTAAAAAAAATAAATCCCCACCCATGTGGCTGAATTCTGATGTAAAGAGGCAAATGGAAAGAAGGAAAAAGGCATTTAAAAACCTTTAAGGCTGTGGGAACGGAAAGGGCCTTTAGGGATTATAAAAACTGTAACAAGGGGCCCTATTTATAAAATATCGTTATCGTTATCGGAAAAATAACGATCGCTATTGTAAAATAACAACCGTTATTTTCCGATAACAACTGGTATTTTCCGATAACAGAAAATATCGGTTGTTATCGGAAAATATCGGTCGTTATCGGAAAATACCGGTCGTTATTTTACGATAACGATCTTTTATAAATAGGGCCCCAGGAGTTTAAGAAAGCAATCAAACTAGCTTAAATTAATAATGAAGTTAGGATAGCTGAACAAAGCATCACTAAGCCTAAAATTTTTTAAAGTATATTAATAGTAAGAAGATGAGGACTGAGAATGTGGCACCATTAATTAATGGGGATAAGTTAGTTACGGAGGATGGCGATAAAGCAAATGTCTTGAATAATTTTTCCCCCCTATATATACACTATAGAAGATCCAAGTACAGATATCATAAAGTATAGTAGCAATAATGGTATAAAAGATTCAAGTGCACTTTGGTTAACCGAGGATATGGTACAGAAAGAACTAAAGAAGGTTAATATTAATACATCTCCTGGACTGGATAAAATACATCCTCGGGTACTTAAGGAGCTAAGTTCAGTTTTATCTAGGCCATTGTTTCTTATTTTTGCTGATTCCCTCATGTCCGGTGGTGTGCCTCTGGATTGGAAAAAGGCTGATGTTATTCCAATATTCAAAAAGGGTAGTCGTTCACAGCCGGGTAATTACAGGCCTGTAAGTTTAACTTCAGTGGTGGGGAAGATCCTGGAAAGTTTAATAAGGGAACATGTTCTAGAGTATGTTTCAAGAACTGACATTATAAGTAGTAACCAGCATGGATTTAGGAGGAATAGATCTTGTCAAACTAACTTGCTTGGCTTTTATGAGGAAGTAAGTAGAAATTTAGACTCTGGCATAGCAGTAGATGTAGTTTACTTGGATTTTGCAAAGGCTTTTGATACAGTCCCCCATAGGCGACTAATGTATAAGCTAAGGTGTGTTGGTCTGGGGAGTCACAAATTGGTTAATGAATAGGATGCAGAGAGTAGTTGTAAATGGGGCTTAATCATTATTGACTAAAGTGCTAAGTGGGGTGCCACAGGGTTCTGTATTGGGGCCGCTTCTATTTAATCTATTTATTAATGATTTGGAAGTGGGTATTCGAAATAGGAAAGACTCGAGGTACCTCCTAGGTGTTCAATCCCTTCTGGCCACCTCAATGCCAGATACAACACTCAAAAATAAAGAAAGTAGGGCTGTCCAGTCGTTTCTTCTTTGCAAGGGGTAATCCCTCTTTATTGCAGTACACAAACACACACGACGTTTCGGCCGCTAGGCCTTTATCAAGTGGGTTTCTTTATTTTTGGAAGTGGGTATTGTCAGCAAGGTTTCTGTGTTTGCTGATGACACAAAACTTTGTTGACCATTAAAAACTTCAGAGGATGTGCAATCGTTGCAGGGTTATCTAGATAGATTGTCACATTGGGCTGCTAAGTGGCAGATGAAATTCAATGTTGACAAATGTAAGGTGATGCATTTTGGACTTAAAAATCCTTGTGCTACTTATACTATAAATGGCTCTATGTTAAGTGAATCCCTGTTGGAAAGGGATCTTGGAGTTTTGGTGGATAACAAACTTAAAGGAAGCAAGCAGTGCCAGACGGCAACAGCCAGAGCCAGCATGGTATTGACTTGTATAAAGAGAGGTATGGATTCAAGGGAGGAAAATGTAATTCTCCCTCTTTACAAAGCATTGGTAAGGCCTCATTTGGAATATGCAGTGCAAATTTGGAATCCTGTGTACAAAAAGGACATCTTTGAAATGGAAAGGGTTCAGAGAAGGGCAACTAAATTAATAAGGGGATTGTGGGAGTTTGCATATGAAGAGAGACTGGAAAAGTTACAATTATGTATGCTGGAGAAAAGGCGCTTGCGTGGGGATATGATTACTGTGTATAAATACATTAACGGGCCATACAATAAACTATCTGGAGCATTGTTCACCGATAGAACATGTCAGAGGACACGTGGACATCCCTTAAGACTTGAAGAAAAAAGGTTTAGGCTTCAAGCTCGGAAAGGGTTTTTCACTGTGAGAACGGTAAATCTATGGAACTGTCTTCCAGTGGACGTTGTTATGGCAGGTACATTAGTCAGTTTAATAAAAAGCTGGATGAGTTTCTGCAAACAAGGAATGTTACAAGTTACTGGTATTGATACATAAAGTAGAGTTGATCCAGGGAAATTTGCGATTGCCACTTGGAGTCAGAAAGGAATTTTTTCCCCCTTCATAAAATTGGTGGTTTTTTTTTGCCTTCCTCTGGATCAACAGTTAGACAGGAAATGAGGATATTGCTAGATGGGTTGGACTGGATGGACGTATGTCTTTATTCAACCTCAAATACTATACTATACTATACTATACTACACTAAACTATACTATACTATACTATATTAACATTTATCTGCCACAACCCATATTTACCCACGGACAGTTATATGTTGCAATGTAGTTTTTAGGTATTTTGCCAGCTACAGCTCTATTGGCCCCAATGCAGAAAATGGACACGGGCCCTGATAAATATAAAACTTCTTCTAATCTTAAAAGATGTCCACGAGTCCTCTGATATGACCTATTAGTGAACAATGCACCAGAGAGTTTATTGTATGGCCCATTAAAGGGTATGTCCAGCAAAAAAGTAAGTTTGTGTCTAAATGAATTACTGAAGAACAGGAGGTAAATGCACTATCTCCTACCTCCCGTTCTTCCGTAAATCTTCCAGGAGAGGAGGAGACACTTACCCACGGACCCGCTCCAGCGACGAATTCCCCGACGCTTCCGAAGCATCTCCAGTCTTTTGCACTGTGCACGTATGCGCACACAGTACAAAGGAGCGAGGACGTGTCGGAGCAGTGTCAGGGTAATTAAAGTCCCTATAATCTGAACATTTCCCCTTGCCATCTGTCTAAAAAGCCAACTCACTTCCTCCCTGCCAGCATTTCATAGCTTGTAGCAAACACCAACAATAACTTTCTATTATCTCCAATTCTCACATTTTTTTCCAGCCAGGCCTCTGGCTAGATGATGATCCTGTCATTTACTTACACTTAATGTACTTGCAAGCCCTTCCCCAATTTCCTCCCACCACTGGCCCATTTACCCGTGTGCACCCCTGTTCTATCTACCCCAGTGAGATTTAAAGTCCCTCCCAAACCTAGTTAAAAATCTTCTTCAGGAGCCCTTCTCCAGGTAACCAGCTGCAACCTAGTACCCGCACACCATTTAACCCACATACTGGAGTTAACCATCTGCTAGTAGTGCCAACTCTCCATGGTGATGTACATGTTCTCCAGACCATTTCCCAGGTCCCAGAGATATTTATAGTAAGTTACCATTGTTATTTTAACAGAACTTTTTTAACTTTTTTTCCCCATTGATTTTAATGGGTCAGTTTTTGAACTACAGAACTTTTACTAAAGTTTTAGGAACCCCAGCCTGGCAGGTCATAACTAGGTAAAGGGACCCCAGCCTGGCAGGTCATAACTAGCTAAAGGGAAACCCAGCCTGGCAGGTCATAACTAGGTAAAGGGAAACCCAGCCTGGAAGGTCATAACTAGGTAAAGGGAAACCCAGCCTGGAAGGTCATAACTAGGTAACGGGAACCCCAGCCTGGCAGGTCATAACTAGGTAAAGGGAAACCCAGCCTGGAAGGTCATAACTAGGTAAAGGGAAACCCGCCGGAAGGTCATAACTAGGTAACTAAAAAAAAAAAAACAAAAAAAAAAAATAATATATATTAAAAAAAAATAAAAAAAAAAAAAAAAAAAAAAAAAACTAAAAAAAAAAAACTGTAGGGAACCCCAGCTGGAGGTCATAACTAGGTAAGGGACCCCAGCCTGGGAGGTCATAAACTAGGGAAAGGGGGGGAAACCCATTTGGAAGGTCATAACTAGGTAAAGGGAACCCCAGCCTGGAAGGTCATAACTAGGTAAAGTGAACCCCAGCCTGGAAGGTCATAATTAGGTAAAGGGAAGCCCAGCCTGGAAGGTCATAACTAGGTAAAGGGAAGCCCAGCCTGGAAGGTCATAACTAAGTAAAGGGAAGCCCAGCCTGGAAGGTCATAACTAGGTAAAGGGAACCCCAGCCTGGCAGGTCATAACTAGGTAAAGGGTACCCCAGTCTGGAAGGTCATAACTAGGTTAAGGGAACCCCCAGCCTGGAAGGTCATAATTAGGTAAAGGGAAACCCAGCCAGGAAGGTCATAATTAGGTAAAGGGAAACCCAGCCTGGAAGGTCATAACTAGGTAAAGAGAAGCCCAGCCTGGAAGGTCATAACTAGGTAAAGGGAACCCCAGTCTGGAAGGTCATAACTAGGTTAAGGCAACCCCAGCCTTGAAGGTCATAATTAGGTAAAGGGAAGCCCAGCCTGGAAGGTCATAACTAGGTAAAGGGAAGCCCAGCCTGGAAGGTCATAACTAGGTAAAGGGAACCCCAGCCTGGCAGGTCATAACTAGGTAAAGGGAACCCCAGTCTGGAAGGTCATAACTAGGTTAAGGGAACCCCAGCCTGGAAGGTCATAATTAGGTAAAGGGAAACCCAGCCTGGAAGGTCATAATTAGGTAAAGGGAAACCCAGCCTGGAAGGTCATGACTAGGTAAAGGGAAGCCCAGCCTGGAAGGTCATAACTAGGTAAAGGGAAGCCCAGCCTGGAAGGTCATAACTAGGTAAAGGGAAGCCCAGTCTGGAAGGTCATAACTAGGTAAAGGGAAGCCCAGCCTGGAAGGTCATAACTATGTAAAGGGAAGCCCAGCCTGAAAGGACATAACTAGGTAAAGTGAAGCCCAGCCTGGAAGGTCATAACTAGGTAAAGGGAAGCCCAGCCTGAAAGGACATAACTAGGTAAAGGGAAGCCCAGTCTGGAAGGTCATAACTAGGTAAAGGGAAGCCCAGCCTGAAAGGACATAACTAGGTAAAGGGAAGCCCAGCCTGGAAGGACATAACTAGGTAAAGGGAAGCCCAGCCTGGAAGGTCATAACTAGGTAAAGGGAAGCCCAGCTTAGTGGGTATTTGTTTTACTCTGTGGGCAATACTGATTACAATTCAGTTTGTTACTGTGGGTGACAGTGAATAGACAACCCCAATCGTTGGAATGCATACACACGTGTGATTATCGTGCGAAACGCCTGTTCATCCCCCCATGTTCACATGCTCGGGAGTCGTTCATTGATGCAAAGATTATCAGGGAGACATGTGCTGTTAGGTAGACTGATGAAGGGGAAATAAAGATGGATAGATAGATGGTTCTACATTCCCCTTGTGTTATGTTGGAATAGTATTAGTAGCCTTTGGTGGGCAAGGATTTGAGGGCATGTTCATTCTAATCCTACAAGGCCTGGTTGACGCAACTCAATTTTGACCCTAATTTTACAGCCAGTAGATTACATATTAAAGGACAAGTACAATGTAAAAGCAAGTTATATTTAATTGGAAGCAGCAGCTTTAAACAATCTGTTCCCCCCCATTTTTTTTTCAGGTCCCTCCTGAGCTTCCCTTCATGATGTAAAGTTGCTGACAACTTGGATCTGCATTGTAGACTTTTTAGCTCACTTTC
The DNA here is from genome assembly GCA_019447015.1 of Hymenochirus boettgeri. NCBI lineage: Eukaryota > Metazoa > Chordata > Amphibia > Anura > Pipidae > Hymenochirus > Hymenochirus boettgeri. Next base: position 18,894,673 of record CM033474.1, on the reverse strand, counting down.
CCTACAAGACTTCCTGGATCTCCTTCTTCTCAAGCCTCCAAAAGCAGTGTCCGTGTGGTCTGTGTTGCAGCGCACGTGACGTCAGCTCTGATTATTTTACATAATTGGAATCTTTACCATTCCAGATATCGTCCCCTCCTCCATTCTAATAATGGATGTGGTTTGACCAATGGGATCAAAGTAACAGTCATGACACAAAATTCTATGATTAAATAACTTCATTACAGTATACAGTAGTCATGTCATCTGCAGGGGGAGGTGTGAGCGAGTACAGCTCAATGAATTACATGGACAGACTGATTGCCAGTCACCCTAAAAAGAAATGTGTGCGGTCATCATTGCTTTATATCAAAATGGCCCCACATGCGAGGATATTTCAAGGTGAGAGTTTGAATGGCAGTAAAGACGATTCAGAACATCAAGAATGTCCAGCAAGGGTCAAGACGGTCTCCTCCTGAGGAGCCAGATACAGAATCGAGTTGCCACCATAGCTAGGTCAATACTGGCAGCTGGTTGGCGTGGGGTCATCTGCACAGACATTAAGACAAAGACCCATCAAGGACAGACTGAGATTCTACAGGAAACACAAGGATTAGACTAGTGTATAGTTATTGTCTCTGATAAATCCTGTGGAAAGGGAAAGGGCTGGCTGGGAATGCTGGGAGTTGTAGTTTACATGGTGTTTAGTATACATATATTTATTATTGCTTTTATTTTGTAATTTTATTTTAAAATATAAATTGTGTTTGTGTAGTTGTGTGTGTTTGTATCAGGGAGATTTAAAAATCTTGTGGGCTTCCTCTGCAGCTTGCAAGCTTCGGAGGAAGCCCACGCTTTGTTTGGGGCAAAACGCGTCCAGCTGAGTGCTGTGATGTAGGCCCATTCTCGACCCTACATCAGACTCCCTAAGTATACTGTACTCTTTCTACTTCCTGGTGCACTTGCATTGTAACTGTCCATATGAATTTGAGTACATATACCTATTTTGTATGTTACTTGTATCCCACCCACCCTAACTAACATTGTAGTCCGGTGGGACTGTGTTAGGTGGGCCTGTGGCAGTTCTTATACATTAGCTTATGGGAATGATATTTTTAGGGTGTCTTTAGCCTGTACTCCTTACCAGTAATACTATATACACGTGTTAATACCTTTTTAATACCGATTTTAGTTTATCCGATAGGATGGTGTCCTACATCATTGGTTTTGTATATTGTTTGTATGTTTGCACTATATTTATAGCACTTGTCACTTTAATTTGCACTATTTCACTTTTGTGAGGTATAGGGGTCACTCTATTTAGACCCTGATCAATAAAAGCTATTTCTAGTTCAACAGAGAGTGCCATGATTTCTTATTCTTTGTGTTATATATACAGACCGCAAGGTCTTACCTTTCCTCGATCCAGCTATGCAATACCGGACAAAATCACGTTACATCCGGTATTGCATCGGAAAGGTAAAATCTTGTGGTTTGTGAGATTAAATCTCATATACAGTGTGTAGTTAGTGTATCCTTGGACCCAGGTACATTTCATTAAGAAATTGACAGAATATAATCTCATGACCCTAAACCTCAGAATGTTTATGTTTGAGGATTGGAACCATTATAGTCAACGGGGGAAAATGTCTAGAAATTCATAGATAACGCGGTAATGTTTGGAAGGATAATACACTTCTCCCATGTGTCCCGCACGTCTGTATCGAACTTCCTGCCAAATTGATAATTCTAGTCCAGTAGCATTAGTTGTGTGTTGCATTAATATCACTTTATTAAATGATACCAGGGGATATGGGTGTAGAAAGATTATTCTCTCCCATCTAAAATAATTAGATTTCATAATTTCTAAATGGGAAACTGATATTATAGCTACAGAAATAATTCATTCATTGGGCCTTACTTGTTATTTACTGTAATGGAGGTGAAAATGTTGCCATGGTAACCCTGATGATGATGTCACATACTGTTATATAAAAGAGGCGGAGCTTAAAAGATATCAGTAACAATATTGTTTTTTTACAGGAATTTTATGCCCAGTAAGTATTTTACATTAGATTTGATTTTCAATGTAACAGTTTTAAAAGTTGATCTAGATGTTAAATATCTATAACTGTATTGTAAATATATATTACAAATATAGCTCTACTGCTACATAAACCCCATTAAAAACATTAAAGATATCATTATTACTTGTTATTGACTGTCATGGAGGTAAAAATGTTGCCATGGTAACTATGATGATGTCACATACTGTTATATAAAGAGGCGGAGCTTAAAATATTTCAGTAATAACATTGCCAGGAATTTTACGCTCAGTAAGTATTTTACATTACAGGTTTGATTTTCAATGTAACAGTTTTAAATGTTAAATATCTAGAACTGGACTTTAAATATATATTAGAAATAAACAAAAAAAATATTTATTATATTTTTTTCTACTAATGTGAATTCATTGATTTACCAGTTAAACTTGTGGATTTACTTTGTTTTCTCGTATTAATGTTTATTACTGATCTATTATCCCAACAATTTCTAATAATATAAATGATATTGTTACAATCCCAAGGGTAAATATAACTAAAAACCGGTCCGTCCGTCCCCCCCCCCCCCCCGCATACCCTAATCGTATAATGGGAAAGGAATAAGTAGTGTCGGGAGATTTATCATGGGAAACAGAGGAAGCTCAAAGCGCATTACTGAGGTAAGACCACGGGAACCAATTAATGGTCTAAGTCAATATGGGGAAGATGAGAATGTTGTGTTGCATTGAAAGTCCCATATTAACTTTATATAAAAACCCAACAGGGCCACAGAGAGCAGATTTTAAATTAAAGGGGAAATAAAAGGTTTTAGATGCACCTTTTGCTCACAGTCATTAAATGTGCAGTGACCACAAATACATTTCATTGCTTTATATTTTCCAAAGCTGTAAAGGCTGGTGCTCATGTTCCAATTCTTCCTCCTGTCCGACGGACTGCAAAAGCAGCCGCGTCCGACAGTAACCACAAGTGTGCACGTTCCTCCATAGATGGCCGCACGATCGGCTGTGGTTTTCTGAACTGTCCGATACTGCGTTCGCCCGATTCGGAATAACGAACATTCTGATGTCAGAATGAACCTGAAATGTCAGTCAGTCGGGCCGAATTATTGTATAGTGTGTGCCTAGCTTAAATTAAGCAAGTTAAAGTGGTATGTCTGGGTTGTTTATGGTCTGGGGTGTTATTGTCTATAAAGGAAATGAACATAATCCCTTTAATTGTATCTTTCTGTAGAATTCCTACCTCATCGAAGAGACAAGTCACGCCATTCCGTGGGCAACCTCACCAGATATTCCGCCCACAGTCTACCTAAAGGCCGTGCGAGAATATTTGGTGATACAGATATTACAAGCAGAAAGGGACAGAAAGGAAATTGGCCAGATGTGCAATGCCATGCATATTTGTGAGGTGCTGGTCAGCACGTCAAGGCACCAAAAGGAACACAAGCGCCTAACCAAGGAGATGGAGGATCCAAATAAAAGGTTGGACGATCTCCATAAGATGCTCAAGACAGTAGCGAAGGCCTTGTACAGTATCAGGAAAATCCCAGGTATAGTACAGTCTCTCTTATTATACACAACACGAAATAGAAAAATATCTCACATGTATTTGTAATAAAATTCATTTTTACAGAACCTGAACCGCGCCGCCATGAAAGCCTTCTAGAGATATTCCGTCTGATTTACCGGAGATAGATTTGGTAAGTATTTTTATTGGGTGGCTGGATCACAAGGTGTGAAGGTGGGACATGGAGACAAAATCCATATCTTGTTTCTCTTTTGTACTTTGTGTTTATGTGAAAGCTGTATGGCAGCTCCGATTTACACTAATGATTCCATGTAGATAAATTGGTCTGTTTGTCATTAGAGATGGACTAGAACTCGAACTCGAACCCGAGTTCGAGCCAAACTTATCGAGTTCGAACGGACTCGGACTTCTCGAACCATCCCGGATTTCTTGGACTTTCGATAATTATCGAATTCGGAAATCGAATGATCTTCGAATCGTTTATTGGATAATAATCGAAAACTGAACGCAGGAGCTCGAAAGAAGCGCGTGAGAATAATTTTTTTTTTTTAAAGTCCTGGATATTGGAACATGTTCCCCAGACCATTTCCCAGGTCCCACAGCCATTTACATTAAGTTACCATTGATATTTTATTTGTATTTCATTAGAACTTTTCAAACTTTTTGACTCCCATTGACTTTAATGGGTCAGTTTTCGAACTTTCCGTATAGTTCAAAAGTTCGAAAACGGACTGAACTTTCGGAAGTTCGACCATCTCTATTTTTTCATATTGAATACAAAATAAAACCATTTATATTTTGTATAATAAATATATTGTCCATCATGCAGAACCTAGGAGGTGTTCAGATTGTCAAAATGAGTAAAAGGAGGATGTACAACTTCCCCTTTGCTATGCTAATATCACAATGTGGTCACATGACCCGATCCCCAGTCTGTCTGTTATATTACACCCTGTACCCTATATTATCTACCGTCTCTGCTCCCCCTCTACTAACACACACACATTTATTATAAATATTTCTTCTTAATCCTCGTCATTGTCTTTTCCATTTCAGCCGACGAGCCTTCTCTACAATAAAGAAGGACAGGTAGTATAGGTAGGTAGACAGGTAGTATAACTAGGGTTTGGGTGGTCTTTATTAAACATTGTCAGCCAATAACCAGATCCAATTGTTACTGATAATTACATCTAAGCTATGAGTTGATCCAGAGATTGGTCTCATTGCCACTAAAAGTCATTGGTTGTACCCAGAGTGTGAACTCAATAGATCCTCACCCCTGTGGGTACAATAGGTAGTTTGGATACTTGCCTACTAGCTGCAGGTGCCGCTCTTTTCCAGACCAGTCTGGTCCTGCCCCCTGCACTAGGAGCCCGGCCATGGGGGGAAGACAGGATAGAAGAGGCACCAGCTAGTATTTAAGCGTGCACACTACCTACTGTACTGCCAGGGGTGAGGATCTAGTGAGTTAGGTCTTTACTCTGGGTACAGCCAAAGAAAGGAGGGTAGATTTTGTCTTTTCCTTTCCCTCCTCTTGAGAACATTGGCTGTGCCACCAGACTGGGTAATTTCCCTCCCCCTGGAGCAACTCTGGGATAGGAGGAAATCAGAGATGGATGTAACAGGATGGAACATATTGTTTGAAGGGGAACTTTTAGGATTGTTTAAAGGGGAACAAAAGCCCTCGCTTTGGCTGAACCCAGGAGGAGGAGTGACATCAATAGGCCTTCACCCTGGGAGTATAGCAGGTAGTCTGGATACTTACCTCCTAGCTGCAGGTGATGCTCTGTACTTGACCAGTCTGTCCTTGCCTCCTTCACTATGCAGACATGCCAACCAATGGGAGGACATGGATGGTAGTGCCAGCAGCTAGGAGGTAATCCAAGTATCCAAACTACCTGCTGCACTGCCAGGGGTGAGGACAAGTAATATCAGTTGGGTAGAGTCAAAAGGAGGGAAGGCTTTGGTTCCCCTTTAAACATAAATAATAATGGGCCAAGTTGATCCAGGGATTTATCCGATTGCCACAGGGAGTCAGGAAGGAATTTCCCCCCCTTTCCCTCTGGGGTTTTTGCTTTCCTCTGGATCAACTCTGGTATAAGGTAGAACCGGGGAGGTGGGGTGTTAGGTTAAAGATACAATAAAATAATAAATAAAAAAATTATAAATCTAAAACATCTGTGTCTGGATTTTCCTTGATATTTTCCTTTGTAATATGGGAATCAGGCTATGATTGGTGTTGTGTCTATTCATCTATTTACTGTTAAAATAGTCATTGAAACATATAAAGAGACATTAAGTTGAAGCAAATTAAACTGAAGGGTTTGGTGTCAAACAATCATCTAAGAATGCTGAGGCAGCAAAGTTTGCTAAATACAACATTGGTGTCACTGCCAAAACTTTTAGCCGTAACCGTAGCCAAGTGCTTTACTTTTGGTTTGTATAAATAGTAATGTATGGAAATCAACGTTACAGTAAGGAAATAACGTTTAAGTATGTACCTTTTACTGACTCTATTCAAACATTAATTCATAAAAGCATTTACTGATATAGTGAATGCACCAAGACTTGGAACCAATAGACCAGCCTAACATTTCTGGGGGGGATTTTCTGCTGGGTCCAGTCCTACAGAACACAGATTAAGAAAAGGTTTAGAGCTCACCATTTTATTTTAAAGGGTAACTGTGGTCTCCAATTCTTCCAAACTAGTAAGAATGATATAAAAATCCTTCCATCACACCTTCACAGTAAAACCTAAATCACATCTCAAGATAATATTTGTGAGAAGTTATTGCTGGAAAGGTTCAGTAATATTACTTCCTGTTTTCAGCCATGTGACCAGCTTGTAGTCATGTGACCAGCCTGTCTGCATTAATAGGCTCCCCTTCTCAACTGTCAATTTTCCCCCCAGGCACTTCCTGATTTCCCCAGCATTAAGTCTTTACTGAGCATGCTTCTCCCCCGGGGCGGATGGGCAGGCAGAGATAAGGTGATGTCACTCAACCTACTGGAAGCAGGAAGTTTGAACATTCACCTCTATATCATTTCTCACAGGGTGAAGCCAGAGAAAATACTGCAGGCTTTCATTTAACCCTAACTTGTTTTAAGACCACAGTTGCCCTTTAATAACGGGAAAAGTCACATATGTGTGGGCAGCTTTATAGACTGTAAATTGCTCATCACTCCCAATTCTAATTTGAGAGATTGACTTTTTAGGTCACTGACTTGGGCATGCTCAGTTGTCCAATGAGTTGGTTAATTTGCAGTACATGGGGATTCCTAGTTGTTTATAAATAAGTAATCTAGTACTTTTTGTCCCTTGAGACAATATCTTGCTAAATGCAGCACTATGTTTTGATGGCTGCTATTTTTCTTTGTTAAGCAAACAAATCGCTAGGATTCCGTATTAACAGGGATCACTGTAGGGCAGAGATGGGTCTCATGTAAAGTGTATAGTGTACAAAACGGCCTTAGAGGGTCCAGGAAAGACTTGGCACAAAATGTTATAGTTTGATTACCCATAATCCTTGCTATGCCTTTTGCTCTCTTTCTTGCCTCTCCAGCAACGTGAGCTCCCAAGCTGTGTCCAATCAAGTGAATGTTGGCTGGGGAATATCCAAATAATCCCTTTCTTTAGTGGAAAATGGCAACTACACTATATCTGTTGTATTCAGTTAGATCAACTGGACTTGAAATGTAGTTCTTGAAGACATTTCGCTAGTCATCCGACTGGATCTCTCAATTCAGAATGACTTGTACAAGAATCTGTGGCAATTATGTACCCTGGAAAGTCCCAATTAGCATATCACAGCCAGGCGTTAAGGACCTTCTGATGCAAGGTGTTGATTGCATTGTGGCTAAGTGTTGTTATCGAAACTGCTCAGGGTAAGGTGTAAAAACAGCATTGTACATGGCAGACAGTTGGCGTCTAAACCACCATCCCCCCCACCTCTATTTAGGCTTGGTTTCTTTCTTTTCACATAAATGGCCTCCTTGACACCTCTCTTGAAACAATCCTGTTCCTTTGCCAAGATTTTGACATTACAAACATATGTTCTTTTTCCTTAAGATGCAGGTACACGGCTGAGTCCTGACCCGAGGAATTGGTTCTTCTGTGCAGGGCCATACGTGATGCAGTTGCTGTTTGGTCTCCCCCACATACAAATTAACTGCACTGCACTGCGTATATGATGTCGCTTTTCTTGTGTTTCGTTATTGGGTATTTCAGATGTACCAATTGCTGCCTCAGTGTGTTGTTCGGTTTAAAGCAGACAGGGATACGGTGTTTTTTGAAAATTCTTTCAGAATTTCTCAGAGACCCCCACTACATATGAGATGACCTCTTAGCCACAATGCAATCCCACCTTGTATTCAGAAGGTCCCTAACACCTGGCTGTGATATGCTAATTGGGATTTTCCAGGGTACATAAGTGCCACAGATTCTTGTACAAGTCATTCTGAATTGAGAAAGCCAGTCGGATGACTAGCGAAATGTCTTCAAGAACTAAACTTTAAGTCCAGTTGATCTTACTGAACACAATAGATATGTCATGACCTGGATCAGGGGTAGTAAGTAAGTAGTAGCTTCCCCCTTGCTGATAGACAGCCAGAGCCTGTTCCTGGTGTTGAAGAAGGGAGGGGGACTGGGATTTCTCCACTTCTGCAAGGGAAAACTAAGACTGGCCCTTTGAGTGTTCTACTTGCAATCCTCACAAGACCTCCCTCTCGGTTCCCAGTCTGCCTGGCCCAAACCTGCCACTTTCCTTTGCACTGCTTCAGGTAAGACCAGAAAAAAACCTATGGGTGGTGGAAGTGCTGTGCTTTCCCTTCCTGTCCTGGACCCTGTCAATCCTCTGCAGTCTATGTGAACGTTTGTGTGTTTGCCTGTCTGTCTGTGAGTTTCTGTCTGCGAGTGAGTGTCTGTGAGTGAGTGTCTGTGTGTGTTTGTGTTTGCCTGTCTGTCTGAGCGCCTGTATGTTTGTGTGTAAGTGTCTGTGTGTGTGTCTGTCTTTTTGCCTGTCTGTGTGATTGCCTGTTTGTGTGAGTGCCTGTCTGTGTGATTGCCTGTTTGTGTGAGTGCCTGTCTGTTTGCAGGTCCATGTGGGTGCCTGCCTGTCAATGTGTGCGTGAGGAGTATGCGTCCCTCAAAGATCGTCAGGGGCTGCACATGAGGCCCTTGAGGTCAAATGGGCCGGGCACCCCTGACCTGGATGAATGAGAACCTTCACAAACATGACAATGGCAACTGTTTGACTGCACCTTCAATGGCAACTCAAGAAGAAATGTGAATAAATGAAAAAGCAGCAGAGCCAGAATCCATGGGGAACAATCCCAGTCCAACTAGACAATGTTATAGCCACTCATTGGGATCTATCCTTCCAATTCTCACTCAATATTAAATATCCACTAAATACCCCAAGCTACAGTAAATCAGACAGTATGGCAGAGAATTTCCAAACAGAACAAAAAAAAGTAGACACCTTTAGTTTTAAAGCCAGTAAGCTAAAGTTCTTTTTTCAGTGTACATATCCTTTAAGATGAAAAGGCTTCTTAGAGTGGGAACGTGGGGGTGGCAGTGCCCCCTGTATGTAGCACAGAGCAATAACATCCAAAGGTTTGTCCTTTTTCCTTAAGATGCCCCAAGGACTCACATTGTCCCATTATCAGTAATGTGTGTACCCAGCTTAAAAATGGAGATTACAGCGTACCTAGAGAGAAATTAAAAACATGCAAATTTATTTCCTAGTATTTGCATCAGAGAAATGAAAGCCTGACCAGCATTCAAATGGAAGATTAAATCTGTGTTGGTCATGTTTACCTAGGATAGGTTGTCTTTTGGGATCAACCACCAGACAGCTGTTTGTAGATACTGTGTGATGATATTTCATTTTGCGGAGAGATTTAATTAACTAGCAGAAGGTTGAAATATAATGCTCCCTTAAGAGTAATCAAAATGGCTTCCTAACATATCAGCAACAAGTAATAGTTTCAGGCCCCAGAAAACCACAATATTCTCAATGGAAAGAAAGAGTAAGGATGTCGTTTTGAAACTCGTAATAGGTCTGCAAAATGTTTATCCTTGACGAGGGGCTGATAAGCTACTGTCAATCAACTTCTACCAAAATATTTATCGTTTTTATCCGTTTATTAAGGAAACAAGATTCTAGAAAGAAGAAGCTGGACTTTGGGAGATAAAATTTAGAAATGAACTGACATTGTAACTAAATGAAAGTTTGTGTAAACTTGTAGGAGCTTCCATGCTACGAAATGAAGCCTAAAGCAACAATGTTTTTTCTGATAAACGAACAGATACTGTACATGGCAAAAAATAGTAGACCGACGACATCCTAAACAAATGCAATGTTACCCCATAAAGCACTATTTTATGTTATAAATTCAGTGTTAAATTACGGAACTTTCTTTAAAAAATTTATTTTTTATAGAATGTATTTTATGAGACACGATTGCACATTCATAAGGTCTCATCAGTAGAAATGGACGAACTATATAAGGTTTGGTCCCTTTTCGAACTTCAGAGAAAGTTTGAAAGTTCAAAAACGGACCCATTCAAGGCAATGGAGAGTGATAGTTTGAAAAGTCCAGGTGTTTTACAGCTAAACTAACAATGGTCACTTGTGTAACACGGCAATTGTCTAGTTTTGCGCAAGCTACATTAGAGGGTTACGGCCAATTTGAGGGTTACTGAACGAAACTTTCGAGGGTTAGCGGAATCAGCCGATACTTTGGAGACTTAGTGAATGATACATATGAGGGTTAGCAAAAATTATCCTTGCATTCGAGGGTTACCGAAAACAAATGATACTTTCGAGGGTTAGCGAACGGCCCATATAATTACCGAAAATATACAGAATTATTCGAACAAACTAGTTTGAATAATTCGAGTATGTCCGAACTCATAAAGTTCGTCTCGAACTCGGGTTCTAGTCCATCACTACACATCAGTGCTACTGTATATACTTGAGTATGTTAGGTAAGTATGCAAGGTTACAAATTCTCTCAAATACAGTACAATATGACTTTTTCTGGAATTAGTTTTGTAGTGCAGTTTATATTAATATGTCTGAAACGCACCAACACAATGTTAAAAGTGAAAAACTTCCCAATGATTTAAAATTTCAAAACAAAATTGGTGAATATTGACTTTGCAAGTTCATTAAGAACGTAGAAAATGTAAAAATCCCACTTGAAAGACGAAAATCAGAGTAAAAAATCTAAAAGCAAACATTGCAGTCGAAAAAAAACAGAATATGATGTTGGATCTATGAATGAGTGGCCACCCGTCCGTCACACGGCCATTGGGCATTTTGAAACTTTAGATATTGTACATACAATCGCATTCAGGGTGTCGTTTTCGAACGATTTTTCTCAATTGACTTTAATGGGTCCGTTTTTGAACTATGGAACTATAGAACTTTTACTGAAGTTCTATAGTTCTAGAACGAACCGAACTTTGGACATGTATAAAATTAAACAAACAGGTCTTCGTCCCTGCCGTACACGTAACAGTTAGCGACCACATGTCTAAAGCCGTCCCAGCACAACACGGTATGGCTACATTCAAAAATAAGATACTGTGTTGGCAGTTACTGTATACTCATTCTTTATGGTCAAAAAAAAAGTATATCTGCCCAACCTAAAGCTTTACACAATTTACATTTAACTGTAACTGTTATAATAACCCTAGGAAAATATTATTTTCTATTGGTCATCGTGCCTCCATATCCAATGGACGTATGGGGGGGTGGAAGGACTTATTCAATGACGGAGAAGACACTAAACTCCGGACTATTTGCATAGTTTTACGTCTATACAACTTGTTGATATTTTAGCTTTCTCTAAAGCCTCCAAACATTATTTAAAAAAAAAATTGGCAAAGAAGCAAAACAATTTGTCTAATTACTTCAGTCTGTGTTATGATACATTGACTTTGACTTACTATGCATAGATTCTCCCCCCCAAGATCAAAGTACCATGCGGCAAATTGTAATGGAAACACATCAATTAAATAGAAACATTGAAACTACTTTAGTAATTGGTTCAGGACTCTAACAATTGTTGACAAATAACTGGCAGATCCACAGAGAGAGTTGGTTCTATTTTATCATTCAAGGGAAGGAATCAGAAATGAGCAATTAGTGAGAGTCTTGTACTGTGTCAGTCCTAATAAATAATTATGCATTTTTTATTGGCAGACCTTGTGTTTGATCAAACTCAGGTTGATGGGTTTTACATTTTTTTCTTGATTTTTTTTCCACAATGATTAATGACTTAAAGGAGAACTAAATCTTAATTCAATCGTTGCCCATTGACTGTACCTAGGATCTAAATTGTTATATCTTCACCCTTATACTGGTCTGGTCCCATCCCTACGCAAAGCAGGCAAGCCAACCCATGGGAAAATGTAACTGCAAGAAATGGGTCTTGCCTAAGGCAGGTCTGGTTCACCGGACAAAGAAAGATGTCAGGTCAGAGCAACACTTTGCAAATGAAATGTATCAATATGTGCTGTATTCCCATGGAGGAGGATATAGCATTGTAGGTCCTTACACTGGGTACTGAAAATGCAAATGGAATTAACCCTTTAATTCCCCTTTAATGGCAAGCATAGTGAAAACTACCCACATCTTGGTTCTGTGCCTGGTGGCTGCCATGGATTTTTCAGGTATTCTAAGTTAATTAAAGGGGTAAAACTTTATTATGTAAATAATATGGATCTCTGTGCATTACAAACAAGCGTATCTTAGTAGCCATTGATTTCAGGTTGGAATTACAAACAGGCTAAAATCTCTGTGATTAAAAACCAAAAAGAAATCAAGCAGACATAAATAAAATTAAACTGGATATTGTTATTAGGTATCGTACGTGGTAGGAATAATGTTAAAATACTGTAGAACATCTAATTGAAAAGATGAGCAAAATACAGGAGGGCAATTGCTTTAACAGGGACGAGGACCTAGGGGGTTACTCACTGAAGCTAATTATCATAAAACTTCTGGCAAACGCTTTGCTGCATTTTCACACCTGTTTACTCTAGTTTAGCCACAAAATTGCACCAAATCACCAATAGCAACAAATTGCCATCTTTACAAATAAGTTGCCAAAATAATTTCACTTCTGCTAGGTACCTGGCCTTATTGCTCATTGTCACAGTGGCACAAAAACAAAACCCTATTCAATATCCCTGCAAAGCCTTTGGTGAATACAGTTTTCATAGCTTAGCAATCTTATTATTAAAGGGCATCTATAGTAGGAAAATGTATTTTTTTTTTCTATGTGTTCTGTAATTCCCCCAACCGATAGAGTACCTTTATTTTCTTCAGTTTCCTCCTCTGTCCTGAGATATATACGTTAAAAGAGGTCAAGATTTCAATACACGACTTCTGCTTAAGCTGTCAATCAATTCCCCTAATAGCATGCCAGTGTAGTGTGTAGGCTTATAAAAGTTTTACAGCAAATAGTGTAGTGGACCTTAACCCACCCACAACTGTCATATTTGTTTGTAAAAAAAAAAAAAAAAGAATCAGAAAGGTACTGAGCTTTGTTCACCTGGCGTTCAGCCCAGCCCAGGGGGTTGGACCAGCAGCCGTGTCCGTGATTGGTTGAGAGGCAGCCAATCACAGAGACGCGTCTGCCGGCAGAAGTGCACTTCACACCCACCAAATGTCTTGTAGGTAGCTAGTCTATACAGTATTTAATTGTAGAGCACCTCACACCCACCCAATGTCTTGTCAGTAGCTACTGTAGTCTACTGTAGTCTATCGTTAATTGTACATTGTTCATTCACCCTCCTGTTAGTAACTACTACATGTGGCTGTAGGATTTTATACTCAAAATATATACACACATTTTACATGTGTATAAAATATATATATATACATATTTTGATAGACATTTTCCATTTTGCCAAGGGAACCTAAAAGATAATTTACAAATGACAACATAAAAGTGTTTTAAACAACTTTACCAAATATTTCGCCTTGTTCAAAATATTTTGCCTTATTGTATATTTACTTAAGAAGCAAAATCTATTTAAAGAATGAATAAAAACCATGCAGAGCCCAACAACAGTTTGTTAGATGGTGTAAATAGCATCAATAAGGCAGGATCACCATGACAGAGAAATAAAAGGAACTCGATTTCTTCATTTATTTTCTATAAGGTTAGTAGCCAATATTATACCATCAGTTGCTGGTTCAAGACCACTTTCTAAGTGGAAGTAATTCAGAACAATTTTCTGGTTTTGCCTTTAAAATTTTTTAAAGCAATGCTCTCCTCGTGCAGTAGCTGACTGCTCACTGGCTCCTCCCACAGTCATTGTCACTGACACTACTTCTATCTCTGAAAAACTTGATTTCTGTATATGTTTGTCATTTCAAAGGCAAAAACAAACTTCAGAATCAAGTGGCTAAAGGGCATGTCCACCTGCAAAACTATAATTTTACCCACTACTGGCCCCACTCTGTAGTGTTAAAAAAAATCCTTACCTTACATTTCTGCTCCTTATGGTTGTCCTGCAGTGTGTAGTCAAATCCAGGAAACTGAAGAGTAGGAGCTGTCTTCCTGTCTAAATGTCTCTGCCTCCTGTCTTGCCTCTGGGAGGTAGTGTGAAATGTGCAAGTACGGTTGGGAAACTTTTATTACAGATCTAAGATGGCGGTTGGGGTGGCCAGGGCAGAGGAACAATATGCCAAAAGTTTAAATTTAGGGTAGACATGCCCTTTAAATATACTTGTGACATGAAAACAGACACAATTTTGTAGTCTTGACATAAAGCAGGTAATCTATCTTCTTATGAGTCATAGGCTTGTAAACTGGAATTAACTTTATTTATTGTGAATTCTTGAGCTTTCAACCTTCAGGGATTCCATTCTAGGAACCCATCTGGATGATTTATTTATCATTTACTTTGCACTCTACTTGTTCCATAGGAAAGACAATAACTCTTGTGGATAGAAGGAATCAGGATAACATCAATATTAACTTGTGAATTATTACGGCCTTTCTACATTGCTAAATCTTTCATTTTCCCTGCAGTGTGAGAGGGGTTATAAATAGATCGCACTATGATTTACTAACAAAACGAAGGAGGGTTCTTAAAGATATATTGGGGGTTATTCACCTTCAGTTCATTTGGAACATTGTATCCAAGTAGAGGGAGCTGTGTTCAGGCTCTGTACTAGGTACAATGTTACAAAGTACAGCAGCAGAACAAGAAGAGCAGATCTAACACAGCAAGTAACAGCTGACAGGGAGATTCTAGGGAGAACCTAGCAATGTAGGTTATGGGCCAAGGCACACTCCTTGTGGCTATTAGCCAGTGAGTCGCAAGGTGCCCCCCCACCTCTACCAAGGACTCACTGCTATAGGGGCACACTTGAATTCCAATCAAAGGTTGTTTATTTCAATCACATAGACAACGTTTCAGGGATCACTTTGTCCCTTTCATCAGGGAGAACACCGGGTGCCTAGTTCTTTGCCTAGGTGGCCTATGCCTAAAATGGCCCTGTGTATAATATGAACACCTCTTTTTAAGAGACTCAGAGACAGATTCTAGAAATATCGACTTTTCGAAAATTAGAAAACTCTCGAATTTCTGGAATGCAGAATGCTCAAAGACCAGACCATTTCCCAGAGCCACGTATAGTAAGTTATCATTGTTATTTTAATTCAGAGGCAGATTCAAGACAGATTCTAAAAATATTGAAAATTCTCGAAAGATCGAAAAGTTTGAAAAGTTTGGGTTTGTTTGAACTACTAAAGTTCTATTGGAACTCGGGTTCTAGTTTGAGTTCTAGTCCATCTCTAGTGGCAGACCTATTTTCAATCTTTCTCCACATTTGCTGAGTATTATTTTCGGCTTGTTCCCTAATGTTCTCTTTATTGCTGTGTCCAGTGATCAGGCGCACATGTCAATGAGAAATGCTTGTGAAGGTTCTCATTCATCCAGGTCATGGTATATATGTTGTATTCAATTAGATCAACTGGACTTGAAGTTTAGTTCTTGAAGACGTTTCGCTAGTCATCCGACTGGCTTTCTCAATTCAGAATGACTTGTACAAGAATCTGTGACAATTATGTACCCTGGAAAATCCCAATTAGCATATCACAGCCAGGTGTTAAGGGCGTGATTGGATAGTGGCTAAGAGGTGTTATAGGAACGCCCAGAGTAAGGTGTAAAAACAGCATTGTACATGGCAGACAGATGGTGCACCCAGCCACTGGTTCAGATATGTGGATGACACCTGGGTTAAAATCCACCAGAAGGAAGTACAAGCTTTCACAGAACACATTAATGCGGTAGACCAGAACATCAAATTTACAAGGGAAGAGGTACAAAACAACAAACTGGCTTTCTTGGAATGCTTGGTAGAAGTCAGGGAGAATGGTAAATTGGAAGTAGAGGTTTACAGAAAACCAACACACACAGATCAGTATTTGGTGTTTGACTCCCACCACCCTTTAGATCACAAGCTGGGGGTCATCAGAACCCTGCAACACAGAGCTGAGAACATCCCCACTAGCACAGAGGTGAAGGCTAAAGAAATGAAACATCTCAGAGGAGCCCTTAAAACTTGTGGATATCCAGACTGGGCCTTTGTCAAAAGAAGTAGAAGGAAAGAAAAGAACACGAATACCAACAGTGAAGGGGAAAAGCAAGACAGGAGAAAGAACATGGTCATCCCATATGTAGCAGGGGTCTCTGAGAAACTAAGAAGAGTTTTCAAAAAACACCGTATCCCTGTCTGCTTCAAACCGAGCAACACGCTGAGGCAGCAATTGGTACATCCGAAAGACCCAATACCGAAACACAAGAAAAGCGACATCATATACGCAGTGCAGTGCAGTAAAGAATGCGCTGATTTGTATGTGGGGGAGACCAAACAGCAACTGCATCAACGTATGGCCCAGCACAGAAGAGCCAATTCCTCGGGTCAGGACTCAGCCGTGTACCTGCATCTTATGGATAAAGGACATACCTTTTTACTCTGGGCGTTCCTATAACACCTCTTAGCCACTATCTAATCACGCCCTTAACACTTGGCTGTGATATGCTAATTGACGAAAAGGCTTCAAGAACTTATACTTCAAGTCCAGTTGATCTAATTGAATACAACAGATATGTCAATGAGAATATTATTTGTCACACATCCGGCGAACTCCAGCCTTAAAGGGGAAGTTCAGTGCCAATATATAGACTTTTAAGAAAAAAGAGCAGTATTTTTCCATGCCAGTGACCTTAAACTGCCCATTTAGCATTTTGTCAATGTATAAATACATGTTTTCAAAATACTGCCTTCCTGTTTGCAGGACCCCTAATAAATACTGCCTTCCTGTTTGCAGAACCCCTAATAAATACTGCCTTCCTGTTTGCAGGACCCCTAATAGTGACCAATCAGTAGAAATTACTGTTGGGACATTCCAAGGTAGTGTTGTATTCTGGGAAGAAGGACCGTTACAGAACCTGAAATGTCAGCTCAACAGCAGGGAATAAGGGGTATAAATTCAACTGCTTTTTCAAAATAGAACAGAATAATATATAGAATAATTAGATATGCACAATATAAACTAAGAATTTTAAAAATAATTATATTTTCCACTGAACTTTCCCTTTAACAGTAAGGGTTAAGACTTCGTTCTGGACATTGGATGCTCAGTGATTATAATGTGATAATAATTTACCATTTAATAATGAATTGCAGGAGATATTCTAATAATGAATGCTTAGGATCTGAGACCTCTGAATCTGGTGAGTCCAACCAAATGTGCCATTGCCACAGCCATAGAATATTTATATATGGATATAAAGTTATTAAAGATGATCCATTTTCTGTTATTTTTATACATAGCAAAGGGGAAACCCCCTCAAAAGTATTTCAAAATAATTAAAGGGCAACATGATTGCCCTAATAGTACCAGGATGGGGGCCTAAACTGCAAGGTCCTCACCCCAATGTTTGCTTTAGTTTCCCCAAACAAAGCTGTCGAAGACAATCTTGTAGCTCTGCCCCTTTGGAGAGTCCAGGACTCCTCCTAGACTGTCCAATGGGAAGAGCGTATCTTCCCATTGATAACATGCAAGGGTGGAGCCAGACAGGCACTACTAACTGGTCTTTCATGATTTATTATAAGGAAACTTAAACAAGTAAAGCCACAATGCAATATTGTAATATTACCCCAAAATTAGCAATCATTTAGACCATTTGTGTTACTCTCATACTCATTGTAGTACCCGCAAGTGTTAAGATGAAATACAGATTTTTATGAATCTTTATTCAGGGCTGTTTAACAAGTAGATCATTCTAAATATTCATGGAGCGAGCTACTTAATCTCTGATGGATTCCCTGATCCCAAACCACTTGTCTTGTGCATTGAAATAAAATATTTAGAAATGGAAAAAATGAATATGACTTATTGGCACACGGTAATCAGAATTAATATGAATTTACGGTATAAGTGGAGATTGAAAGTAACGGAACAATGAAAACGCTTCAAATCTTAATTTGCTGTTGAGGGATTTCTCTCTTACTTGGAAAACAAGATGTTACCTTACAACTAAGATTTACAGATGAAGCCAGAAGTATCCCAAAGAGATAACCCAGGGTGAATTAAAGAGATAGGACTACGGATAAACAGAATTTATTTAACATAATGGCGTGAGACTGGCTGAATGGAAGATCTACAAAATAACCATATGAGTAATATGGCCCCTCCCTCCATGCTGAATTGCTGAAATCACAACCAATGATTGACTGCTGTTTCACCTGCTGCCTTCCTCTGCTTGTGCTGAAGCTTATAAAAAGCTCATTGAGCAGAGGGAGAAGGCAAATACCCTTAACTCTATGTTAATAGAGTTTTACACTGGAAATCTCCAACTATTTCAAAAATTGCTTAGTGTGGCCAATATAATTAACATGTGTCAATCCCTGCAGCGTGTCCGCTTCACGCCGAACCATCCAGAAGGAACCAAAGCAAAAGCAGGGAGACACAGGCAAAACACAGTTCTGCAATCCAAAGTGATTCTTTATAACAGTGACCCTGTTCAAGCAGCAATAAAGAATCACATTGGATTGCAGAACTGTGTTTTGCCTGTGTCTCCCTGCTTTTGCTTTGGTTCCGGGATTGTGGCAAGTGTCGGGCACTGACCATGAAAAACCCACATTATACGTGTGAAACTCCAGTTCATCCCTAGAACTTAAAGCCTAAAATGTGATTCCTGAACCAGGAGGATCCCTGAACAAAGCATCATTTTATGGTACTGATCTGCATTAAATAGGCCTAACATTTGCTTGGTGCATACAATAAAAGACACACTTGCAGGAAATTAACGTTTATTTCCTGATAGAATCCCCTAGAAAACTATTAGACATACACCAAATAAACTTGCTAGGGGCATTTTTAGTCTTCAACATTCAAATATTTATGTAAAATACTCCCCCTGCCTGTATTCCACAATTGTAGAGAGTGGTAAGGATCTTACCTTATAAAACTTTAAAGGGTATCTCCACTGGGGAAAAGTAGTTTGGGGATTTCATTTTTGATGAAGAATGGGAGGTAAAGGAGCTGTGTCTTACCTCCCGTTCTTTAATAAAACCTGTAGGAGCCATCAACGAAGGTAAGTAACTTACCCGGCCTCTTATTTCTCTGCTGTTCTTCTGTCAGGTCCCGATGGAGTTTGTTCGTACTGTATGCGCAGAGTTAAAACTCTGTCGTGCCCTGCAAAGTGAAGGTTTTAAAAAATCCAATTCGAGCCCAATTGAATAGAATTTTTTGTCTTTTCGATCACTCATTTCAAATATTCTACAGCATTTTTAGAATTTCCAATAGGAATATCGATTTTTTTTCAATGGTATTTTTGAATTTTCTAAATTTCTGCTGAAAAGTTGAGTTTCGAAATTCAGGCAAATCCTTAGAATCTTTGGAGTTTTTAAACCGCCTGTTCCAAATGAAGACCAAGTTTGTTTCGAAAACCAACTCTATTTCTGATCCCTGGCTGACCCAAATGGCTCTAAAATCTGCCATTGAGCTACGATCAAGCTGAGAACACAGCCAATTGCTGGAAGAATTTATAGTTTTACAAAAAAAATTTTTTTTAAATGCTCAAATTTTGAAGGTGGGAGTATTTTTATACAGTCATTTAACAGACATATTCAAAGAAGGAACAGAGAATCACATTGTATCTCCAAATTGCTTGCATCTGTGTAATGAATTTTTCCAACTCCACGATCCCCATTTTGAATTATTATACATCTTTCCTTTCTAATGTAGCAGCTTCCCTGCTGATATCATTTTCATGTCTTGACACAATGGATAGTTTTATGTTGCTTTCTTTACAGCAGAATTTGGATATTCAAAACCTTAATAACCAATCTGCTGAGCTAACAGTCATGCATCTTGTGTTGAATTTCCCAAAATGTACTGCTGAGAAATGTTAGGATATACAGTATGTATGATATACTGTATGATGTGTGGAAAGGTTTTCCCATTTAAATTGCATTGACAATTTTTTAAGCTATGGAGAGAATGAATGACATAATTGTATAAGGTCAGAAATCAGTCAACTGGAGGCTGATGGTACAAATGATTGACTTGTAGTTGTCTGACATCTGATCTGGAGAGTTATTGGCGTCCTATCCTTCAATAATTACCTGTTTGGAAAGTGTTCAAGGCGAACTGATCAATGCACAAACCGTTTAGAGTTTTAGTATTCAATATAGTACATAGGTGATCAGGAGTAGAGATGGACGAACTTCATAAAGTTCAGTTTGTTTCCAAACTATAAAACTTCAGTAAAAGTTCTAAAGTTCTATAGATCGAAAACGAACACATTAAAGTCAATGGTGAATAAATAGTTTGAAAAGTTCTAATAAGATACAGTTAAAATGTCCATATCATCGATTGGGCAATTGTTGTTTTTTTTGTATTGAGTTTTCGATACATTCGAGCGTTATGGAACGCGCTACATTTGACGGTTATCACCAAAACGCTACATTCTAAGATCATGGACGAAATCGAGGGTTAGTGAATGGTACATTCAAGGGTTATTGATTCGATAATTATCGAAAATATGTCAATGAGTTCGGAAAACCCGAAAGTTCGTCGTCAGAGTTTGTCGGATCTATTAAAGTTCAGATCGAACTCGAGTTCTAGCCCATCTCTAATCAGAAGTTTCAATTGACAAGGTAAAAAAGGAGTCAAGTTTTAACATAACGGATCAATGGGATTGAACTGTTGGTTACATACGGGTTACATTTGCTCAGGTACGGGCACACGGTGACACCCCAGAGGGTGGTATTTATTTTATGTATATATCGTTATTTTACATGGCAGTTGTTAATATACACATCGGACATTATTTTACACAGCGAAGTAAAAGAACAATGTACTTTGTGCTGTTACAATTTGAAATATGTATGCTGGTTTCTTTTAAATATGTGTGTTTGGCGCAACCAAATCTCAGGCACTCCTTCAGTTGCTGATCTTAACCGCCAGCTTCACCAGGCAATTAGCACCTAGACAAAAATCTGCTCTGAGGCCGGAAAACCTGGAAAGTGTGGCGCAACAGGAGCTAATCAGGCACAAGAACAGACCAAGAACAGACTAGCAGGCAGATGAGAATGAGAACAGATGAATAAAGATAGGGAGACTGAATGAGAGTCGGACAGCCACGTAACAAGGTGGGTCAAGCATGTAGTCACACTAACCAGGTCAAGACCAGAGGTCCAGGCAGCAAACTGAGAATGGTCAAGAATAATAATCGTGTAAAGACAGAGCAAACAGACAGAAGAACACCATGAGCAGAGTAGCAAGCTAAACGCTATCACGGGCAACAAGGAGAAAAGCTGGAAGAGCATAAAAAGGGTAAACCAACCAATGAGGAGAGAGTAAGAGAGATGATAGGCTAGTTTAAACTAGATGACTAATTTCGCCCAAGTGGCTGCAGCTGCCAGCAAAGAGGATAAGAAAATCTGGTGACATGCCTACGTGTCGCCGAACGCAAGATCGAGACACGGTGAACAAAGCCGAGGAGAATCGCCAGAAAGAGCTGAATGACGCAGAGACCCACAACATGTCTCTTTTTCTCCCAGTGATCATACAGTAACCCTTTACATGAGTAACTCACCAAAGATAAAAGGACAAGGAATTTCTGCTTAGATACGAGTCTATCTCTGATCTCAATCAAAGCATCAAGTTGCTTTTGATATCACAAGCCAGATAAGGATAAGCAGCTAATGGAAGTAAAGGAAGCAAGGTACCACAAGAGCTTGAATAAAAGCTGGAGTGGGATTCAGTAAAACACAATAGAACAAGCCGAGACATTAATCTCTAGTCCTTGTCATTCATCCTCAACACAAACATATGTTCAGCGCAAGTTTAAAATTCAATTTGTACATTTCTGTTCATTTTATATTTTATTTTATACAGTGGGAAAATCCATTCATTTGTGTGTGCGGGGGGATTAAATAACTTTACCTGTATACATAAGGTGCAATTAAAGGGACAGGGTCGCCTCTAATATAAAATAAAGTGCGCATAGATTATTATTAGTGGTAGTTTAAAGGGTATGTCCACTAACTTTTTAACTATGTTTTGTTTAGTTTAACTGAAGAACGGGAGGTAGATGAGCTGTGTCTTACCTCCTTATCTTTAGTTCGGAGAGAAGTAAACAAACTCACTCCAATGCTGGCTTCTTACTGACAGTCCCTTACACATCCAAAGTCCTTTGCATTGCACACATGTAGTCCACCCCATAATGGATCCCTATTATAATAATACACCCCCTAATAATAATACACCCCTAATGGACCCCACTGTCCAATAATATCCTTATAATCAGCTACGGCCTCATGCTTTTATATGGTCTTGGAACTCTTTGTTAACATCTAATATCTTTATAATATACCCCTTAATAGCTCTCTGAGACCCAACTGTAAGAAAGTATTGTAATAATCGGCCCGATACTGCATAGTAGCTTGCTAATTATAACATTTTGGAATTGTCCGTTTTTTCGCAAACTACATTTGAGGGATACGGCCAATTCGAGGGTTACCAAATGATACTTTCAAGGGTTAGCAAAAATAGTACCATAAATTTGAGGGTTACCGAAACTGAACGATTCTTTCGACGATTATCGAAAACGAATGATATTTTCGAGGGTTACCGAAAATCGAAGGCTACATTCGAGAGTTAGCGGACGGTACATTCTATGGTTAGCGAAAACGATCCGTAAATTTAAGGGTTACCAAAAATACTTTTGAGGGTTAGCGAACGATACATTCCACTGTATGGGACCTGTACTGTCAGTTCTCACTGTATGGGACCTGTACTGTCAGTTCTCACTGTATGGGACCTTTTCTGTCTGTTCTCACTGTATGGGACCTTTTCTGTCTGTTCTCACTGTATGGGACCTTTTCTGTCTGTTCTCACTGCATGGGGCCTTTTCTGTCGGTTCTCACTGTATGGGACCTTTTCTGTCTGTTCTCACTGCATGGGGCCTTTACTGTCAGTTCTCACTGTATGGGACCTTTTCTGTCTGTTCTCACTGTATGGGACCTTTTCTGTCTGTTCTCACTGTATGGGACCTTTACTGTCTGTTCTCACTGTATGGGACCTTTTCTGTCTGTTCTCACTGTATGGGACCTTTTCTGTCTGTTCTCACTGTATGGGACCTTTATGTTGTTCTCACGTTATGGGACCTTTTCTGTCTGTTCTCACTGTATGGGGCCTTTCTGTCTGTCCTCACTGTATGGGACCTTTCTGTCTGTCCTCACTGTATGGGGCCTTTCTGTCTGTCCTCACTGTATGGGACCTTTTCTGTCTGTCTACTGTATGGGACCTTTCTGTCTGTTCTCACTGTATGGGACCTTTTCTGTCTGTTCTCACTGTATGGGACCTTTTTCTGTCTGTTCTCACTGCATGGGACCTTTTCTGTCTGTTCTCATGTATGGGACCTTTACTGTCTGTCCTCACTGTATGGGACCTTTCTGTCTGTTCCACTGTATGGGACCTTTTCTGTCTGTTCTCACTGTATGGGACCTTTTCTGTCGGTCTCACTGTATGGGACCTTTTCTGTCTGTTCTCACTGTATGGGACCTTTTCTGTCTGTTCTCACTGTATGGGACCTTTATACTGTCTGTTTCTCACTGTATGGGACCTTTCTGTCTGTTTCCTCACTGTATGGGACCTTTTCTGTCTGTTCTCACTGTATGGACCTTTACTGTCGTTCTCACTTGATGGGACCTTTTCTGTCTGTTCTCATCACTGTATGGGACCTTTTCTGTCTGTTTCTCACTGTATGGGACCTTTACTGTCTGTTCTCACTGTATGGACCTTCTGTCTGTCCTCACTGTTTGGACCTTTTCTTGTCGTTCCTACTGTATGGGACCTTTTCTGTCTGTTCTCACTGTAGGGACCTTTTCTGTCTGTCTGTTCTCACTGTATGGGACCTTTTTGTCTGTTCTCACTGATGGGACCTTTTCTGTCTGTTCTCACTGTATGGGACCTTTACTGTCTGTCTCACTGTATGGGACCTTTTCTGTCTGTTCTTCACTGTTTGGACCTTTTCTGTCTGTTCTCACTGTATGGGACCTTTTCTGTCTGTTCTCACTGTATGGGACCTTTTCTGTCTGTTCTCACTGTATGGGACCTTTTCTTCTCTGTTCTCACTGTATGGGACCTTTTCTGTCGTTCTCACTGTATGGGACCTTACTGTCTGTCCTCACTGTATGGGACCTTTTCTGTCTGTTCTTACTGTATGGGACCTTTTCTGTCTGTTCTCACTGTATGGGACCTTTACTGTCTGTTCTCACTGTATGGGACCTTTTCTGTCTGTTCTCACTGTATGGGACCTTTTCTGTCTGTTCTCACTGTATGGGACCTTTACTGTCTGTTCTCACTGTATGGGACCTTTTCTGTCTGTTCTCACTGTATGGGACTGTTACTGTCTGCTCTCACTGTATGGGACCTTTACTGTCTGCTCTCACTCTGTTATTGGGACCTTTACTGTCTGTCTCCACTGTAGGGACCTTTTCTGTTCTTCTACTGTATGGGACCTTTCTGTCTGTTCTCACTGTATGGGACCTTTCTGTCTGTTCTCACTGTATGGACCTTTTTCGTCTGTTCTCACTGATGGGGCCTTTCTGTCTGTCCTCAATGTATGGGACCTTTCTGTCTGTCCTCACTGTATGGGACCTTTCTGTCTGTTCCACTGTATGGGGCCTTTCTGTCTGTCCTCACTGTATGGAACCATTACTGTCTGTCTCACTGTATGGGGCCTTTCTGTCTGTCCTCACTGTATGGGACCTTTCTGTCTGTTCTCAACTGTATGGGACCTTTTCTGTCTGTTCTCACTGTATGGGACCTTTACTGTCTGTCCTCACTGTATGGGACCTTTTCTGTCTGTTCTTACTGTATGGGACCTTTTCTGTCTGTTCTCACTGTATGGGACCTTTTCTGTCTGTCCTCACTGTATGGGACCTTTTCTGTCTGTTCTCACTGTATGGGACCTTTTCTGTCTGTTCTCACTGTATGGGACCTTTACTGTCTGTCCTCACTGTAGGGACCTTTTCTGTCTGTTCTCACTGTATGGGACCTTTACTGTCTGTTCTCACTGTATGGGACCTTTACTGTCTGTTCTCACTGTATGGGACCTTTACTGTCTGTTCTCACTGTTTGAGGTTAGGCTAAGTTAGACTAGCTAGGTAAGTTAGGGTCCTGTTTAAAGAGTCTACCTTGATGTGGTGGCAGGCTCTTTGGGGCAAATTTTTTTATTCTTTTGTTATTATGGTGTGAATAAATGTCTATTTAAAGATACTGTGCAAATAAATAATGCCAAAATGGCTAGCTGCACTCGCACCCACAAAGCCATGTAAGGATAGATGGTTCACATATTAAAGGGGAAGTTCAGTGCAAAAACATATACTTTTCAGAAAAAAGAGCAGTAATTTTCAATCCCAATGACCTTAACCTGCCCATTCAGCATTTTGTCTATGTATAAATAAATGCAACTGAAATACTGACTTCCTGTTTGCAGGACCCCTAGTAGAGACCGTTATGGTCTTGCCCTTGACCCAGCGCCTGGGTTGATTCAGTTGCTCAGTAGAGATCTGAGCATGTTTGACCCATCCAACAGCCAATCAGTAGAAATGACTGTTAGGAACATTCCAAGGATGTGGTGCATTCTGGGAAAAGGAAGGACCGTTAGAACCTAAAATGTCAGCTCACTAATGTCAACAGCAGGGAACAGCAAAGGGTATGAAATCAACTGATTTTTCATAATGGAAGAGAACATGTAGAATAACTAAGAAGGCATTACACAAACTAACAATTTAACAAATATTGATCATTTCCACTGAATTGTCCCTTAAAGGAATATATGAGGAAATCTCCATCCTAAAATAGTTTTCATGACTTACATTGCAGAAACTGATTCATGTATAAAGAGGAATAATCATTTTAAACTATGTCCAGTTCATAAAACAATATTTTACTCCAGCCCAGACCAAACCTTTGCTTACCTTCCCAAGTTTAAGGCTTTTCTGCAGACACACTAGTGACACTCCAGGCAGCTAACGGGCAACTTATTTAAATGGGTCTTTTGTCTTCTACCAGCCCAAATATGTCTATTGATTAAACCCAGTGAGGACCTGATGGATTTTGCCAAAGTGCATAGAACCGTCATAAGGTCAGAATCATTCTAAAAATACCTTTACCGTACATGTTATTTCCCTCCGGTCAAATCCAGTTCTTCATTTATTAAAAGGATAAACATTTGTCACATTAAAGAAGTCAGAAGGGGCTTAAATTGAATATTAAGTTTGAAGTGAACAAGATGATCCCCAAGGACTTTATGGCTCGATATCTAAGTAATAGGAGACGACAGCAGAACTCAAATGAAATCAATATATACAGTAGGCGAATTTCTGCAGCCAAACTTAAGATAATGTTTTAACAAAAGGCGACAGTTCTGCTACTCGTGCTTCCTATCTGAACTGGCGTTAGACACATCTTGTCTTCGGGGGATTAGCAGACCCCTCCATTCTCACAATTATTGGATACATGGCAATGTTTTCTGGCCAATGAGAATATATAATTAAGTTGGACAAATAAATCAAACCGCTCTCTGCAATTCAATTTTCAAACATTCAAAAAAAAAAAAAACCTGGACTTGTTTTGTAACTGAAGATGTTTCACTTATCTTAGCGGCTTCCTCGGTTTAAATAAGTTAGCAGGGATCTAAATCTAAAATTTGCCCCAGTGCTGGCCCCTCTGTATAGTTTTAAAAAATCCTTACCTTACATCCCTGCTCCTTATGGTTCTCCTGCAGTCCATGTCCAATGTCCAGGAAACTGAAGAGTAGTGGCTGTCTTCCTGTCCAAAGGTCCCCGCCTCCTGTCTTGCCCCCGGGAGGGATGCTGACATGCGCAGGGGAGCCCTCCTCCCCTCCGGATTCCATCTGGCTGCCCTTCTACCTAGCATAAAACCCATTTAATATCATTTTCCCCTGGCTTGCCCACCCCCAACCGCCTTGTTAATACAAAAAAAAAGTTTCTGATTCATACTTACAGCCCTTCGTTCCCTGCGCCTATCTTCACAGCCGGCAGTTGCATCTGTAATTGGCTGACCAATTAGTAGAGAAGGGAGAAGATGCGAAAGTGAAGGGATTTTATGAATCTGATTTTTTTTAGTATTAACATGGCGGTTGGGGGTGGGCAACATTATATTAAAAGTTATATTTTTGGGTGTACATGCCCTTTAAATGTTTAAGTCACATGTTAATGAACTATCTAGCAAAGTATCTAAATACGCTTTCACTTTCACTTCTTTTATAAGTTTCCCTCATTGAAAAGCTACTGGGTTTTACTGATTATGATTTCCACCTGATTCATATAAACCTCAACACACCATTTATATCAACAAATTAATTGGATGGGATCCGGATCCGACATGGAACCCCTAGGTTCTGAAGCCCGAACATTCCATCCAAAATCGTGCGGATCATTTGGATTTTGGACCGTATTTTCAAGGATTACCAAACATTCAAGGTTATTTTTGGTATAACCTTGAATAACCTTGAAACGTTAGGTAACCTTCAAAAACTCAAAAGTAAGTTCCCTTTTTGGATTTTCCCTTTGGGTTTTTTCCCTTATGAGTTTCGGCCATCTGTATATATATTTTTACCAATGATAGACTTATTTTACAAATAATATTTCTACTGATATTGGGAGATTTTTCTATCCTACAGGGTGTGTCTGATGCTATAAGTATCTATTATCTTTGAGTTTTTGTCTCGGGCTTCTGATTGGCTATTTATACAGACATCCTACTGGCTGAATTATAATTGGTTAAAGCTGAAAAGTTAGTTATTACCTGATTGTATAATTGTTTACCTCACTAAGATTTGAGTTAAATTAAGAGGCTGTGAAATGAAACTGTGTCGTTTATTT
This sequence comes from Hymenochirus boettgeri, assembly GCA_019447015.1. Lineage (NCBI taxonomy): Eukaryota > Metazoa > Chordata > Amphibia > Anura > Pipidae > Hymenochirus > Hymenochirus boettgeri. The sequence continues at coordinate 18,866,643 of CM033474.1, read as the reverse complement.
TTTAAAAACAAAAAGCTAAAAAGTCAAAATGTAAATTTTTAACAATTTTATGAAATGAAATTTGTATGCAAGTTTTAACAAAAAAATCATATCCAAGGCATCAATAATTTTAAGTTTCTGGCAACAAAAAAATTTGGGGGCAAAAATGGTGCTTGAAAGAACTACTTTAAAGGGAAACTGTTGACTCCCTGTTAAAAATTGCAAAGTCTAGGATCATGCTTTTAGCTGCAATCTTTTAAAACTAGTAGAAAAAAGCTTCCTGCTTCCTGTGACATCACTAGCACCATGGTTTCAACCCTTGGCCACTTGTATGCTACTGCTGGGACAGAGCATTATCAGTTGCATTATAAGCCCTGCCCTCAAAACTCTTAATAGTTTTTAGTTAACAACAAGCATCAAAGGTGTCCATAGGCAGAGGAGAACACTTACAGGGAGATTCAATAAAAGTTCTTGCAGTTAAAAATGGTGCTAATTTTGCCCCGACCAATCAGGTCTTTGCTTTTAAATGTTAAATAAGATCTGATTAGTTGGGGCAAAATTAGCACCATTTAAAACCATAAAAACGTTTATTGAATACCCCTGAGAGTATAAATCATTTTTTTGGGGGGGGGGGGGGGGGGGGGGGCTTACACAGCTCAAGCTGTTTCTGTCACAGCAGAAAAGCAAACAAGGAAGTATAACATAACATGCCGATAACTTTACTATACATAGTTATAACTTTTGATTCACAGCAGCTAGACCCATTATCCAATGGCCCTTAAATTGAGGGCACTTGTATGAAGACCACAGTTTCCCTAATTCAGTAGTGGAAATAGTAAATGGTTCTTAGTATAACATTGCATTTGGGTAAGCATAATTTTTATACTTGTTTAACTTGTTGCCCTATATAGAAATCTTTGCAGCAGTGATAAGATGTAGCATGCATCTATTCTTTACTTTTTACATCAAAGGAAAACAACAAAGACATTTCTGTATTTCTAATGTGTTTTTCCCATTATACATTATATATATTTTCTTTGTAACGATTTACAGAAGAAAAGGTTGAACATTGCTCACAGCTGTTGAGGAAATAAAATCTTTCTTGTGCAAAATACATTATGCAATAAAACCGAGTTCTGGCTTCATTTTCTTTGGAACCTATTGAAGTTACCGTATTACTTAAATGCAGGATACCACCTTGCCAATGTAAAAATACCAGCATCAGTAGGTGCAGTGTGGGCTTCGGATGGGACCTTATGGCCATTAAACTTAAAGGAAACCTTGGTTTTTTTTTTAATATATCTTTATTACCATCAGTGCTACAGATTTAGTCATACCAGCCAGTACAACATTTACTGTATATGCACTTTCACTGTGCTGGAATAATACGACTGGAGGAGTAAAAATACTTTATCACTATTCTCCACCAATCATTTCTCTCCTGTATAAAGGTCTCCATACAGTATCTGTGCATTTATCATTTTCCTGTTCTTGATTGGATTGGTGAATTTTGATACTGAGTGTTGCACTAATGTAGAATATTTATACAAAGTCATTAAGTGTACTCTGTGCCATTTGTTTCTTTATATAGTATAGTATTTGAGGTTGAATAAAGACATACGTCCACCAGTTCAACCCACTCGGCAATACCCACACGTCCTGCCTAACTGCTGATGCAGAGGAACCTTCTTTTATAGAGATGTGTCTTTGGCAATATCTCCTCATAGAATTTTACGGAAGAGCCATCAGGTCATCTCTTGGTCAAGTTGAAGAAGACACAAAGAAGTCCTTTAAGGTTCCATTGGCAGTTCAGGTTGTCTAAGGCGAGAAATTCTGTTCTTAAGATGCCTTTTTAACACTGTCATTTTTTCGCTGCTGGTTTCTTTGCAGCAGGTTTGACATCTGCTCCTCCTTTCCCACCAGCTTTTGAGCCACCAGATGTCTTCTCCTCTTTTCCACCCTTCTTTCCCTCTTGCTTACTTGAAGTCCCTTTATCTCCCTCCTTTTGTTTACCTCCAGCTTTGCCATCTTTACCATCACCTTTAGTTTTACCGTCTTTACCATCACTTTTAGTTTTACTCTCTTTACTGTCCCCTTTATTTTTGCCATCTTTTCCGTCACCTTTTCCACCTCCTTTCCCCTCTTTTCCATCTTTGTCCCTATCTCCTTCCTTTTTCTTTCCACCCTTTGTTCCATCTTCCTTGGAGTCTTTACCATCCACCTTCCCTGACACCGTCGGCACTTCTTTCTTGGCTGTCTTGGGAGCTGTATTTAAAACAAAACCATAAAAAAAAAATTCAGTTTGTTAAAATTTCTTGATTCAAAACTCTTCATTCTAGGAGTAAACCTAAACTATGGACATTCTAACCCATTTGCTGGCATTTTACAAAGTATTAGTTCATCTATATATTAAATATACCTAATTTATTTTAGTTCTCCATTCTTCTCTTCCAAGAAACTGTTCACAAAATGTAGTTGTCCTTTAAAACAGACTTAAAGCACTGTAGATTACAGACCCGTTTAATGCAGCTTATTTGCAAGATACTGCTACATGGACATGTTTCCATGTTTTATTTACTGTTAAAAAAAAAGAGACAAAATGGTTAAAGGGCAAGTCCACCCTTAATTTAACTGGTGAATTGTCAGTTATCTGCCCACAACCCCAACTGCTATTTTTACCAGTTTATTACATACATTTGTAACCAGACATTTAATGATAAGTTATTTTCCATTGTTGCAAAGGTATCAGCCTCCTTTTTCTGCTCAAAGAGTTTTTTTTTTACAAGCTTGAGCATGTGCAGTGGAGGCAGCAGGAGATATAGCAGTTAATCATTGGTTGTGATGTCAGTTGTCGCAGCCTTGATTGACTGCATGGAGGGAGGCGCCAGCTTACTCTGCCAGAATGGGGACAATAGACAAGGCAGCTATACAGCTTAAGAATGGGGACATTAATTATCTTAAAATATCTGGTTAGTAATACTAATAAAGTTGCTAAATATATCAGTTAGGGTTGGGAGCAGGTAAACAACATGTGACCATTTTTTTTTATTGTTTTTTTTAAGGGTGGACATTGCCCTTTAAGCAGAAATACAGTCAAAGCTTGAGCACGTCTACTAGTAAGTGCAAGAATAATAAACAACCAATTTAATGTTTCCTCTCATGGATTTATTTACACATGAAAAAAAAAATCTAATTGGTGATTGGTTATAATGTTTCAGCATCACAGTAAATGGGTGTGGTTAATAATAAGTTGTGGTTTCTTTAAGTACTAATAACTCAGCATGGGTGTGTCCGGTGAAGGAAAGAATAAGATGAAAGTGGGGTTTTCGGAGGCAATCCTTCTAAATACAGTATGTAAAGTTATTTTGAGGGTGGAGTTACCCTTAAAGGAATAGTTCACACAAAAAGTGAACTATTCCTTTAAAGCAGTGATTGAAGACCGGGAGGTAAAGGACCTATTCCTTACTAGAGATGGTCGAACTATAGAAAGTTCGGTCCGTTTTCGAACTTTCGAACTATTGTAAAAGTTCGAAAGTTCGAAAACGGACCCATTAAAGTCTATGGGAGGCAAATTGTTTGAAAAGTTAGAGTCAAATACAACTAAAATATTAATGGTAACTTAATGTAAATGGCTGTGGGACCTGGGAAATGGTCTGGGGAGCATGTTCCAATATCCAGGACTTAAGTAAAATCGATTTTACTCTCACGCGCGCTACTTTCAAACTTTCGCGTTCGAACGTTCGAGGTAACATGGACATTTTACTCGCAGATTCGATACTCGTATAGGCTGTAATGGAGACTTTACTCGCAGATTTGATGTTTGCGCCTAGATACCATGTACATTTTACTCGCGGATTCGATACTCGAACGTTCGAACATTCGATAAATCATCGAAAGTCCGGGAAATATCGAAAGTCCCCGTCCGAGATAGTTCGAGAAGTCCGGGTCCGTTCGAACTCGAACAGTTCGGCTCGAACTCGGGTTCGAGTTCTATGCCATCCCTATTCCTTACCTTCCGTTCTTCAATTACTTCACCAGGATCTAGGACCGAAGGTAAGTTTAATTACCTTGCACACGGTCCACCGCGGCTCCACTGACAACTGCCGACTGCTTCCTGGTTTAGTTGCACTATAGCGCGCATGCGCGATATTGCGCGCTATAGTAAACTAAACCAGGAAGCAGTCGGCAGTTATCAATGGAGCTGCGGTGGATTGTGCGTGAGGTAATTAAACTAACCTTCGGTCCTTCGGTGATTGAAGAACGGAAGGTAAGGAATAGGTCCTTTACCTCCCGGTCTTCAATCACTGCTTTAAAGGAATAGTTCACTTTTTGTGTCAACTATTCCTTTAAATGTAGTATTTATTCATTGTTATTAGCTAAATCTAAAAATCAAGTTCTTAAGGTAGGTACATATGATGGGACTTTTTGTCCCACAGAGCGTTCTCTACTAGCAAGCACTTTGCCGGGATTAATGAATGTCAGTCGCGGAAATAGTGGCGGTGGCAGAAAATTTACACAGTCCAATAGGGAACCGCACAATCAGCCGTGATTTACCAGTAGTTTCGTCCACCCGTTCGTCCAGACAGAGCCCGGTTGCGGCCACCCACACCATGCGACTGGCGTCATTTTTGTATGGGCGGCACGGTGGCTCAGTGGTTAGCACTGATGCCTTGCAGCGCTGAAATCCCGTGTTCTGGTTCCCCCACAATCATAAAGACATACTGATAGGTTGTGTCAAATAAATGTGTTTAGATTGTAAGCTCTTTGGGGCAGGGCCTGATGTGAATGTATACATGTAATTGTAAAGCGCTACGGAAGATGTTGGCGCTATATAAATCCATAATAATAATAATAAAATGGTGTGTCCCAGCCTTATACCTACAGAAGTATTTCTGTATTCTCTAACACAGACCAATGTACAATGTAAATAAATACATACTATCTCATACAATCAAGAGAATAGGTAAAGTTAAATATATGTCAGTTCATCTTACTATTCTTTTTTCAAACTATACAGGGAGATTCACTAAAAGTTCTTATCGTTAAAACTGGTGCTAATTTTGCCGCAACCAATCAGAATTCATTTAACATCTGAAAGCTAACATCTGATTAGCGCCAGCTTTAACGATAATAACTTTTATTGAATCACCCTGATACTACTACTTTAATAAAAAAAAAATAATTCTGAAATGTTATTTCTACATAAGAAGTTCCACAGTCTAAATAAAACTTTTCTTTTGAATCATGAGATTCCAGTGTGTGTATTTTTTTGAAGTAAGCTTCTGCAGAACGTTTTCTTGAATGTGTGAACTTTTAAAGCACAAATACCAAATTTTCTGCTAGAATGTTCCCTTGAGATCCATTCATTTAAAATGCAGACAGAGCCTCCTTTAACCACGAATAATTATTTTTAGAATGGCATTTATTCTCACTTTTTTTTTTAAATAAATGAATTTAACTTGGCAAAATCACGTATTTATATGTTCACTGCTAAGTAAGAAAGAGAGAGAAAAAATTAGCAGTGTTTAGAATCCAAGTTTTATCCTTGGACAAAGAGCTTGGAATGTCATTCGGAATATTTACAAAGTCACATTGATCTCAGTAACAGACAAGTAGAAAATGTTGTTATTGAGTAGAACATTTAAAGGACCACTTAAAGGGGAAGTTCAGTGCAAATACATATGCTTTTCAGAAAAAAAAGCAGTATTTTTTCATCCCAATGACCTTAATCGGCCAATTCAGCATTTTGTCTGTGTATAAATAACTTCAACTGAAATACTGACTTCCTGTTTGCAGGACCCCTAGTAGAGACAGTTATGGCCTTGCTCATGACCCAGTGTCTGGGTTGATTCAGTTGCTCAGTAGAGATCTGAGCATGTTTGACCCATCCAACAGCCAATCAGTAGAAATTACTGTTAGGAACATTCCAAGGATGTGGTGCATTCTGGGGAAGAAGAAGGACCGTTAGAACTTGAAATGTCAGCTCACTAATGTCAACAGCAGGGAACAGCAAAGGGTATGAAATCAACTGATTTCTGAAAATGGGAGATAATATGTAGAATAACTAAGAAGGCATTACACAAACTAACTATTTAACAAATATTGATAATTTCTATAGAACTGTCCCTTTAACTGAACATTTTCCCTTTCCATACAATATCCTATAATTATATGTAAGTCCAACTCTACCTTCAAACAAATATATTGTTACAGGTTGGGGAAGTCAGGCAGGGAACTGATTTATTTTTATGTAAATACATATGTATGCAGCTGGAATCTTGGCTATGACATCAACTACAGTGCAGGGTTGTACAGAATGAAGGATATTTGTTTTGGACTTACGTATGGAATTGCGTCATCTCCGTGGGTTTAGTAAAAGTCCCCCGCACAGCCACCATTTGATATTAAGCTGCATCATTTTCGCTAAATAGCTGGTGCTTAAATCGAGGGAAAGACCACATTGAAATATACCCTTAGCCACAAGCACAATTTTAAATCCCTGTGAATGGATCTCTTGATAAATTCTCCCAAAATATTTTAGGTTCTTCCACTATAGTAACATACATGCAGGCAAAGGGGCATATGTATAAAGGGCCATTATTATGCGCCAAAAATTACAGCCGCACATCTCTGCGGCAAAATTTTTACTTTCGCCATATTTCCTTGCTGCCCTGAAAAGGGCCCTTTGGGGCTTAGGGGGCCCCCCAGTCTGATCCAGGGCCCTACCTGGCCCTTGCGATACTCAGAAGTACCTTTTTGTGGGGTCCCGCAGCTCGAAACAGGACCCGTCAGCTTTTAAAAGAGCCCTTGGGCGTGTATTCTTTCTTCCATCTAGCGATACCAACTCCACTGAAGTCGCTAACACTAGAGCAATAGAGTCCTGCGCAGGTCTAATTTTCCAGACCCGCACCCGACCCGAAAAACTCGTACCCACACCCGACCAACTTCATACCCGCGACATGACCCGACCCGACCTGCTTTTAGTCTTTCTTCCTAACATTTGTACAGGGAAGTTAAACAAAGTCTAAAGTTAAAATAAATGTTTTATTCATAACCAAAAATGTTCATAGAAACCATATCACTTAAATATGTCAGGGTCAACTTGCAGGCATCCTAATTTGTGAAAACTACATCTCCCAGCATTCCCTGAAAGCATTATGATATTGTGAGAGCTGTAGTGGAATTCTGGGAGTTATATTTTTCAAACAAATGTATACCCATACAGATAGGAGATTCCTGGTATATGTACAATGTACACTTTATATAATATATCCCTACTGTCCCCAACTACCTAATCATGGGCCTCTGCTGTCACCAATTACCTACCGAATCTGGTAAATGTGACGTAATTTACGTCACAGAAGAGGCATGGTTAGGGGGAACGTGACCTAAATTACGTCACAGAAGAGGCATGGCGAGGGAAAGAAGGCGTTCCGGAGGCGGAGCTGACAGGTAAGTTCAGGTCATGGGAGTTTGGGGTGGTCTCGCAGGTGTGCGGGAGGCCACCCCAAAATCCGGTAGACTCCCGCAACTACTGGGATGGGTAGGATGCCTGTGGGTAGGGAGCAAGTGGAGCTGCAGTGAAATATCTACACCTTTATATGGATGTAGATATTCATGCTCTGTTTTGAAAACTACAACTCCCAGCATTCCCTGTCTGCACTCGCAGACGCTGTTGTACAATGATTGGGAGTTTAAAATGTCAATCATCTGGAGGTCCACATACCTGCTGTAGTTATAGCTGAACCTCATCAAGTGGTAGATTGTAATTATCACTAGAATCATCCACATCCCATAGATCATTATGGCAAGAAGGATTTACAAAGACCACCTGGTCTCATGCATAGGTGCAGGTGCAGATAGAAGTTTGTTACTTTGTTCTATGGGAGATTGTTACTTTGCTGGCTCTTACCTCTGCCTGAACCCGACCTGCAACCAATTCAAACTCAATACGGGTTACCCGACCTGCAAATCGGGTAACCTGCGGGTACCCGAACTGATGCAGGACTCTACCAGGTAATGCCCCTGCAGCCGCCAGGGGCACGTCCGGAGCTAGCGGCTTCAACTAAGCGGATGTTGCTAGCGTCTTGAGACGAGGTCTTCCTTTTTCACAGCCAGCGACACCAACACAGCTAAAGTCGCCAATGCCAGGCAAGGTCACTGGCGGCCGCAGTGACCCCACTGGCACCGACGGCTTCAACGGAGCCAAAGTTGGTGGCCTCTTCTTTTATCTGCCATCTACTGAGATGACTTCTAAGCTCCGTGGAGGTTTGCAGCTCTTTACATAGGTTTGCTGAAGGACCTAATCCAATTCTGATTGGTTGAATTTTCAATGCTTGTGATCACATGGTTATACAGTACCCAATCATATTTCTGAAATATGATTGGGGTGCTGCCCTCGCCACGGGGGGGCAATTGCGGGGTGGGCATACTCCCCACTCGCCCCCTGTACCGGCAGATGCGACCACCTTTCCTAGCGCGATCCTTTCCTAGCAGCCACTGCCAGACCCCTGCTCTGTACGTCAGGATTTCAGCTCTCTTCCCTGTAATACTGTACTTAGCGGAAAGAGGGTTCAAATTACCGCCGCACATCTCTGCGGTAATGCTTTTCCCCCAATGTGTGCCGCCTTTATAAATATGGTGAAAGTAACGATTTTGCCGCAGCGAGGTGCCGCAGTAATTTTTTGCCTGGTAATAATGGCCCTTTATAAATATGCCCCTTAATTACAGAATGGCATCCACTGTTTTACTGTATTACCGATCCTACGATAAACAACCCCAATTCGTCTCTCATAGAAAAATGATTTTCTAAATAAAGGGAAGTTTAACGCAATCTATTGGTAAATAGTCCAAAGGAGAGTTTATTATAGGGCCCATTGATGTGCAGTGTATGTAAACTCTTCTTCTGTATGGTCCACAACTACCCTGCATATTGTCGGGGGGATTTCCAGTGCTTTGTAAAGAGGAAAATTAATTTTTGTCTCCCCCTGAATGAATATTTTTCTTTACATAGCAGGTATCCCACTACTCCTGGTTCTTCCAGGAGTCTTCCGCAAATCAGGGTGGTCTCCCGCGAGACCAACACGATCTCCCGCAACGGAGAGGGGTCCTGAATCTCCTCCCCGTTACGCCCCTTTATGTGTGTCATGCCCCCGCACTGCCCATGCCACGCCCCTAACCCCATCTCCCCCACCCCCTAGCACGTAAGCCCCGCCCCCTCACCCACCCTGCCCGGAAGGACGAAGAGGCATCCTTCTATGTCAGACATAGAAGGATGTCTGACATAGAGCAAGATTACACTGTATAAGTACATTGTTCAGCACAATAGGCTGCCTATACTAACATATTTTGGCCACAAAATGTTACCATAAGTAACATACACCAGCTACAGGCACATTTAGGAACAAATTTGATTATGTAAATTAAAATATTTTTTATTCTGCTTGAGCTACAGTATAATTCCTTTACATAAGTAAAGTACATGTAAGAATAAACATTAATGTACATTAGGCAGAGAATCCTTCCTACGGATGAACAAGGTAAAGACAACCACTTCTCTATTTCCACTCTCAGTTTTACTAAATCTTCTTGCATATCATTACTCCAGTAACTGACTCAGTCCTAATTCTTATTTCTACTCTTCTATCTTTGCATACATACCCCCTCGTCTATATACATTAAGTTGTATATGTCAGATTTCGAAAAATAAAAGGACGCCTGTACTCAGCAATCAAATACGAAAGATAATAAAGGCAAGACCAGATCACACAAAAAAAAAGGTACAACGCCGCAACTTGTTTTGTGTTTCTTTCTCAAGACCCTGGTAAAACACGTAAACCTTTACAATATCTATTCAGCCAGATGGAGCCTGAACTGGATTACCAGCAAGACAGCCTTGGCAGCTGCCTATGGCCCATCTAAAAAGGAGAATGTGAATTTAGACAAAGATCAGCAGTGGTTGTAAAGTAGACAGCAAATACAAACACCCCAATGAATGCAGATTGCGAGGGAATGAACATTGCTTTGCCAGTCAATGCTTTGAAAAACAGACAGGAAGATACAATAAAAGTTCTTATCTTTTCAAATGGTGCTAATTTTGCCCCATCCAATCAGATCTTATTTAACATTTGAAAGCTAACATCTGATTAGTTGGGGCTAAATTAGCACCATTTTAAACGATAAGAACTTTTATTGAATAACCCTGATAGTATGGGTGAAAGGAGAAAGAAAACAAGAGGCTGGCAGTGCCCCTCCTCCTTGACATGCCCTAAATGACCACACCGGTTGCCCTACCATAAAATAAAAGGATTTCTAAAATGGCGTGCCTTCACAGTGTTCATTTATTTTATGCAATGATAACTTCATTATCAATTGAACAATCAATATTTAATCATAAACTTTGTGTTAAAAGATTATTAGGAACATTCCCTTTCATTTCTAAAATCGTTTTTACACCAGCTGCATTAAGGTTTTAAATCTAAATTAATTTGAATCTTAATTCAATAAATACAGTATTTTAGTAGCCAACCCGATATGGATAATGCATAATTACCGTATTGTTAGCAATCACATACAATTATTACACATACACTATCCCTTCTCCAACGATGCAAATTAACATCAACTCTTCAGATCCTTTTAGATTTCCCTTTATATATCATGACAATGCCTGGAAACTCAAATGAAAGATGATATCTATATAATCCTCCCCTCCAGCTGATTAATGTTACCCATCTGTAATTAGTAGCGTGCTGATTATAATATACAGAAGATGCGGCACTTGTGTCTTGACATCGGTGGGTAGGACTCGGAAGACAGGATATACACACACACGAGAGCGCTGGGATTTCTGTCACAGGGAGGTTGGGTGATTGTGTCACTCTGGTGCAGGGCTGGTTTGGTGGGGGTATATGTGTGACAGTAACAGTCTGTGTGGCAGGATGTTTGTGCGGTAGTTGTTTTACAGTCATAGATCAGGTGCAGATTTTGCATGTACAGAGCTGTTGGTGAGGGTGGATTATAACAGATAATTTAATACCATAATTTAATTTGGATATTAGTAGTCACCTTAGAGTATCATGCTTATATATGATCATGGAACACCTCTGTGACCTTCTAATATCCTTATAATTTATTGTACATTATTCCCTATACGCTGTATACATTCCATGACATTCCACTATTTTCTTTCGGATCTCAAGAATTAACTGTACACGATAACGGTCGTCTGTGCCAGTTATTTCCAATGCAAACAGAAAGATATTTATTATCTTGCATGTTGTATGGTCCTACAGTAGATGACTTCTTCAGGATCACACTTGCCTGATACGACAATGCATCCTGCTGGTTTCCCACCGGGAATTATGACCTCATCTTGTAACAAGTCTAAAGCTATATCCAATCTTATTAAGCATCACGCTACGGATCAGAACCTTGATGGTTTTGTTCAATGGCATGTGTGTGTGTGAATAAGTGCAGAAAAAATACATTGAACAGCACAGACAATTCCTAGACACAAATGATTTCGCTTTATTGGTCCATCAACAATAATTACAGAAGAAGTAAGGCTGCCAATGCAATTTCCTGCTGGGTAATCAAACTTGTATACACAGTAATGTAGGAATAAAAGTCTCTATTCTGAATGTTGTCAGCATTTTCCTGCTGAATTGAAACTTTTGCCAAGAATTCTCTGATTAAAAATGTATCTTATAGTTAATCTGCAAAAAAACAGGGGGAACTTTTACAGCCTTCACAGTAAGAAAGAAATAAAACCCTTCCAACTCTGTAGAAAGCAATTAAAGGAAAGCTAAGGCTAAAAAGAATTCCTTGGTCCAGATGCTGGCAATTAAATTGGTGTGCTACTTGCCTTTCTAAAGGAACGATGTTCTTCCAACATGAGTGAGGCAGGAACATTGTGGGAACATTGGTGGTAAGAACCCCCGGTCTAGAAAAGCATTTTAATCACATTATATAGATTTGACTATGGAAAGTTGAAACAATCTAATGTGTGGGTTGCAATACCTTGTTTTGTGGATCATGTATGTGACTCTCAAGGGTAAAGGGGCCTGGTGAAGTCAAACCCCCACCCCAAGACTGCACCAGTATTCTACCATTTTCTTATCTGTAAAACATGTTAATGTGCCCCCTTACTAACTGGGAGAAACAATGTAGCTCATTAGCCAGCTTCTCTCTTCCTGGGTGAGGCAAACTGAGCATGTGGTGAAAATAAATTTTACAAGCAGTTTTTCATATTTGGTTAGGGAGAATGTGATTGTGTAAACGTATTCTTATCTTAACTTATCCTTTAACATACCCACACGAACCCTGTAAAGTTTGCTAGCAATCAGTATTAGGACTTTGGCTGGTGAAATATGAAAATTACTTTTGGGTTTGTAGCCGAATGGCTTCCAGAAAGAGCCATGGCCAAGATCCGCCCTACAATAACCGAAAGTGAAAATTTTAAGATTAGCGCCAATCAAAAAAAACAAACAAATGAACGTACAATACCAGTCGGTAGTACACTACCACTATGGTATTGCCTTACAATTACGAATGCGATCATAAACGTATGACCGCAATCATAATTATACAAACACAGTCATAAAAAAGCAATACCGCGCCTTTAAAAATACTGGCCATAATTCAGTACATTCAGGATTCTAATCAGCTGTTTTCTCTTTTTTCTGACGGTGGATGAAGGTTCCATTTGTATGTTCAGATCACGAAAGAACGAAATCTATTTTTTCTTTCAAACTCTAATACATTTCCTATATCGTGACAGAAAATGTGAACCATGAAAGGATATTCTCTTTCAAATCAAAATCATTATCGTATTTCTCAACATTTACTTTGGATAAACAAGTCTGTAGATATTTCTACAATTCATTTAGCAAACAGGTCTGGGCCAAAAGAAATGGAATGGATGTTCGAGGCGGAATTATTTTTATCCGGCACTTGGAACAGAGGTGAAATAGGTGAGCGCCACACGACTGAAAGTTACTTGATTACCTTCCAGAGTGCACTTTCAGTCTGATTAACCAGCCAAATGACTTAATATTTATGCATAAATCTATTGGGAACGACAGTATTAAGTCATTTTTTTTTACACAATAATTATCGTTAATTTCTCTATTGTGACAAATTATTCACTGAAATCTCTATTATACTATTTATTCCCAGAAGGCACTTGTCATTTGGTCTTTTATTCCGTAATGATAATAATATCAGTGAAATACTGTGTAATGTGTAATACGTGTAAAGCACGTTTAAATATCGGTTGGTTTTGTTAATCCTTGAAATAAAGTTGGTGGCCCCTCTGGCATTTTTAACAGCTGCTAAATAAGAGTTTTCTGGGATACACAGTATATGCCACAGTCATTAAGAATAGGCACTTGTATGCAAAGATAAAACTCTAGATAGATTCTACTAGAAGTAGATAATAGGAACAATAATGCGCTGTATAAAAGCACAGCAAGCCAGAAACCTCATATGAGTATTAGGGATGGATTTTATGAGTTTGTAAACTCTGACTTTTTCGGACTCTTCGAACTACAAATTTTAAGACTTTTTGAAGTCACTGTTTTTTTTTTAATTATCGAACATTCAAGGATTTAAACATTTTTGAATCAATAACATTCGACTTTAGCTCACTATAATCCTAGAATACGGTTTTCACTAACCCTTGAATTCGGCGATAACCCTCAACTTTAACTCTCCATAACCCTAGAATGTGGCATTCCCTAACCCTCGTATTCGACGATAACCCTGCCATGCGGTGTACGGTAACCCTCAAACTGGGCAATCGAAAATTCAACACGGAAGCTCGAAAATAGCTCAAACGTGAGGAAATTATTTAAACAAGTTTTGGTGATATGTCCGTGTTCCCCAGACCATTTCCCAGGTCCCAGAACAATGCACAGTAAGTTAAATTGCTATTTTAACTGTATTTTGTCAGAACTTTTCAAACTATTTCTCCCCATTGAATATAATGGGTCCGTTTTCAAACTTCCGAACTTTTACTTTTTTTTTTTAAAGTTCAAAAACGAATTGAACTTTAGAAAGTTCGGCCATCTCTAATGAGTAGAGATGTCCACTTGAAAAACTAACTTTTAATATAATGATCCTTAGGGTTATCCACCCCTAACCATAATAATACTAAAAAAAAAAAAAAAATACTTTCCGATATTTACTTACAGTCCCTTCGCTCCCCGCGACTAACTTCTTCCCTCTCTGATAACCAAAAACAGTAGACGGGCTGGACCGGAAAGTTTTTTTAATAAAAACGGCAGTCGGGGTGGGCAACCCTAAGGAACATTACATTAAAAAGGATTCACACTAGGAGAAGTGGCATCCAGATGGGATCCTGAGGGAGGGAGGGAAGGGTTCCCCTGCGCATATCAGCATCCCTCCCGGAGGCAACACAGGGGGCAGAGACCTTAGGACAGCTCCTACTCTTCAGTTTCCTGGACATTGGACACGGACTGCAGGAGAACCATCAGGAGCAGGATTGTAAGGTGAGGATTTTTAAAACTATTGAATGGGCCTGCATTAGGGCAAATTTTAGATTTGGGGGTGGACTTCCCCTTTAATGTTTCTCTGCAACCATTAAAGGGTATGTCCACCCCATGACAAACTTTTTACCCTAATCCAGGACCCCCCTGAAAATCTACATTTACAATGCTCCCTGGCATTTCTTAAAGAAAATATTTACCTTAAAGTGCGCTGGTCCCTCACCACAGCTTTTCATGAGCTCACTTAGCCGTGTAGCCATCGTACATGATTGGCTGTCGCATCACGCCAGCCACTGTGACTAAGAATAGGGACCGCAGACCTAAAGGTAAATATCTTCTTCAGGAACACTGGGGAGCCAGGTAATTATTGTGAAAGTAGGGTTCTGGCGATACTGTTTGTGGGATAGAAAGTTTGTCAAGGTGTTGGACATTTTTAACTAAAAAGTAGATAGCCCTCACTGACTTGAAATTGTTAAAGGGTATGTCCACCCCTTAGAAGAAAATTTTATATTTCAAGCTGGACCCCCAAAACCTAAGTTCCGTTTTGGTTAAAGTTGTTAAATATGCTCCCAGCAAGAGAAATTATACTTACAAGTTCACGATCCACCGCCACTTCCTCCCTCCACTGCTGCTGCTACATGCCTTTTCTGTTCACAAGCAGCAGCAGAGGAGGCTCATCTGGGAAGAGATTGTGTCGAACTTTATGGGAGTTTCTCCCCTTTGACTGGTTTCATTTTCGAAACTTTTACTAAAGTTTGGAAGTTCGAAGATGAACCAAAGTTCATGAAGTTCGACCATCTCTAGTGACAGTGACAGCTTCCTGCTAGTTGATAGAATTAAGCTTGTTCACATGTTCAAGGTGCATGTGATATCCTATAAAGAAGCTACTTTACACAATCATGCCATAAAATAACATTGCCTGTCTGTCATAAGAGAGGAAGACACAGAAAAGCTTCTTTATTGTGTATTATGTCCCTATGGCTTACCATGGATCTGGCTTTATAAAATGTATACAAATTTAGCAAAGCTTTATAAAAACATAAGACTTACAAAACATTTGTATATATCACTGCAGAATCTAGCACTATGTCTTAAAGGGATGGTCCTTGGGTAGACTTCTTTTTTTGGTCTTCTCCCCAGCTACCTTCAATTTATTCTAAAGCAAGAGAATCTTTGTTCTCGACTCTTTCAAAGTGAAATATTGTTACTACTGCTTAGCCTTTACGTTTTGGTTTGAGTGAACATCTAAAGCGGGGATGTAATATATAGCCGTGATAAACCTTGTTTCATGAAAAGAGAGTACATGGCTTATTGCGGATCCTTCTTTTAAGGCCCTTCCACTTTTGTTGGGAGCTAAGAAAATGATGAGGAAAGAAAACATTATTATAGATCTAATCTCTATGATGACATGGATTTCATTTTCTGGAAAACTCTTCTTACAGAAAGTAATAGGGATAGAGCTTGAAAGATTTCAAGGATTCTATTTTCTCTTTTAACACACAATGTTCTCTCTTATTATATCGCCAAATCATTTATTCTTAGCAAAGAGGGGGGTGGTTACAGGCAGTGCCCTTTGATAATGGAGATTAGAAATGTTGATTCAATGTGAAAATAAATAGAATTTTTCAGACAGGAACACTGTATTTTTTTTAGTTGTTCATAGGTGAGCGTTCCCTAAAGGCTCGCACACACGTACGATTTCACACCTGACAAACGATCCCCTGAGCGCAAGGCACACGGTGAAAAACAGCCATTTGGGACGATATCCGCATGTGTTCATGCATTTGGATGAGCATCTTCCATGGCACATCAACAAACGACGCCCAACCGATTGCACGTTACTCGCGGATTCGATGCTCGCGTATAGGCTTTAATGGACACGTTACTCGCGGATTCGATGTTCGCGTATAGGCTTTAATGGACACTTTACTCGCGGATTCGATGTTCGCGCCTAGATACCATGGACATTTTACTCGCGGATTCGATGCTCGCGTATAGGCTTTAATGGACACTTTACTCGTAGATTCGATGTTCGCGCCTAGATACCATGGACATTTTACTCGCGGATTCGATGCTCGCCTATAGGCTTTAATGGACACTTTACTCGTAGATTCGATGTTCGCGCCTAGGTACCATGTACATTTTACTCGCGGATTCGATGCTCACGTATAGGTTTTTATGGACACTTTACTCGTAGATTCGATGTTCGTGCCTAGATACCATGGACATTTTACTCACGGATTCGATGCTCACGTATAGGCTTTAATGGGCACTTTACCCGTAGATTCGATGTTCGCGCCTAGATACCATGGACATTTTACTCGCGGATTCGATGCTCACGTATAGGCTTTAATGGACACTTTACTCGTAGATTCGATGTTCGCGCCTAGATACCATGGACATTTTACTCGCGGATTCGATGCTCACCTATAGGCTTTAATGGACACTTTACTCGTAGATTCGATGTTCGCGCCTAGGTACCATATACATTTTACTCGCGGATTCGATGCTCACGTATAGGTTTTAATGGACACTTTACTCGTAGATTCGATGTTCGTGCCTAGATACCATGGACATTTTACTCACGGATTCGATGCTCACGTATAGGTTTTAATGGGCACTTTACGTGTAGATTCGATGTTCGCGCCTAGATACCATGGACATTTTACTCGCAGATTCGATGCTCGCGTATAGGTTTTAATAGGCACTTTATTATAAAAACATTCGATATTTATCGAAAGTCCGAAAATATCGAAAATCCGGGTCCGGGATAGTTCGAGAAGTCCGAATTCGTTCGAATTCGAATAGTTCGGCTCGAACTCGGGTTCAAGTTCTAGTCCATGTCTAATAGTAGAAGGATTTTAGCCTTTTCTTATAAGGGGTAAAGAAAATACAATAAATACAGTTAACATAGTTATCAAATATGTTACAAGTCTGTCATTACAATAATCTGTTCAATATTTCCAATTAAAAAAAAATGTATAAAAACAAGTTTTGCTGGAATACATACAGGGGGTTTAAAAAAACCCTGAGACGCTTTAAACTTCTTTGCAGGACTTACTGCATCTCGGGATCCCATTCAGGTCAGACGTCAGCCCGTACGGCTCCAATGAAAAAGTGTCAAGAGTCACACAAAATGTTGTGCAAATCTTAACTTAACTTTTACCACACACAGGGAGATTCAATAAAAGTTCTTATCGTTTAAAATGGTTCTAATTTTCCTCCAACCAATCAGATCTTATTTAACATTTGGAAGCATCTGATTGGTTGGGGTAAAATTAGCACCATTTTAAACGATAAGAACTTAAGAACTTGAATAACCCTGTATAGTCTACACAGTACGATTTCTGAAAAGTTTTGGAAATGGAGCTGTCAACACTAAATGACTGAAAATCCATGCTAACCCCGATAATACATAGCGTGGGTTTTGAACGAATTAGGCCCATAAATGTCCGGTATAGTATCGCCCCCATAATGTATTTCATAATCAGATATAATACCTGCATGAACAAGTTACATTTTTCCTTATTATGTCATAGGAAATTATTATGCCATTTAAAACACAACAATTCAACTATCCACGGTATCTGCTAATCAGACGTATCTCTTCTCCAGTCGGCAGATTGACACCTTTCCAGTCTGTGGACATTTGTTAAATGACCCTTTTTAAATAACTGACGCCTGTTATCAAATGAACAGCAAAACCAATGTATGGTAACAAGATGTTAGTATAATGTTAGGCTGGGTATACACGTAAACGACCGAGCGTTGGACAAATGACCAATCGTTTCGGTCCCATAGGAATTTACCAGCATGTCCGATTTGGATGAACGGGCGACATCAGTTGTAGCCAAGCGAGATAGAGTTTCAATGATATTTGCTGTGTGTATTGCAATCAATAGATGGAGACGATGCCCAAAATATAGGGTTTGGGCATAAAACCTTCTCACCAGCAGATGCCACACTGTCCTGATCGCACACCCAAATGACAAGGAACAAGAGCGCAATAATAATATGACGGAGAATAACAATGAACAAGAATGGCTACTTAACTAGAAGCACAAGTGGACCAGAAGCTAGGCAAACCAAAAATCGCTGAAACAGGCTTAAGTAGAGCAGAGGAACCAATGGGGAATGGAGGACAAGGGTCAAATGCAGTGATTGGCCAGTTTAAACTAAATTGGATCTCCTCCGTCCAATCAGAGATCTACAGGACCGGAGGAGATAAGCAGAAGTCCCTGCACGCATCCGTGCAGCACTAGAAGAAGACCGGCCGGGTGCAGGAACAGAAGAGGAAGCGCTCGTGCAGGAAGACCAAAGATGTCATCCACGATGGAGCCGACCGAAGATTCCCGAAGCTGGCCGACGGACTCGACGCGGGAGCGCGAGGCAGGTAAGTGCTTACCCCTGACACATATATTCCAAAGATGCCCCTGGAGTGTATAACCTGACCCGGTCCCTGCACACAGCATATCTACTGTCAAAACACTGTCTCCATTCCAGCCGTCACAGATGCAATACGGTGTAGAAAACTAAATAAAACAGCAATAAATGAGACAGCTTGCAAAATGTCAAATATTTTCCGATGAATTTGAAATGATGATTTTTACGTGAAACAATAATTATGAGTTGAAAGGGGAAACACCCCATCTCCTTAATTATGTAAGATCAAGTGTTTCCTTGATCTTCTGCTTTGCTTTAATTAAAAAGAAATTAGCTTCAGAAGTTTCGCCACAAGCTCTTGCAATATTCAATTGAATCCAATTAAAAGCAATGTTAATAATATTTTTATTTCCCTGTTTGACTTTCAACTTGTAACAGTGGGCGAAAGTCATAAAGGATCACTAGCGTTAAATACTTTACTGCACACCCGCGATCAGCTGTTTCAAAATCATTGTTTATATTAGTTACGCCATCGCTATTATTCTGCCAAACCAAAAAATGAATCATATAAACAATATTACTGGATCTCACTCCGATAAGCATTTCTGTAAACAAAATACATTAAATATTTCCCACTGAAGAAGCAGTTGACTATTTCTTCGGTTCCTGTGGCAAAGACATATAACTGTCGGCTTCTGATCTATACGCTCAATTGGACAATTTATGAAGTGTTCCGTGTAGTTCATAATTCATTTCAGACAAGTTGGAAGTAAAGAAAGGTCAGCTATAATACAGGATGGGGGCAGTGTGTTGTAAAAGGGCCATTTTGTTTTGGTTGAGTGGATATGACTGGATTATTGATGCTTCACAACCATTTTTGATTTGTGTTTGATGGGAAGCTACAAAATGGCTGTTTTATGGAACACCACAAAGATCTATGAGTCCCTTATTTGCTTGGACATTCTATGCATAATAATCGGCCAATCAAATAGCTTAATGCCTTACGTTATTTTCTCCTGCTATAACATTTTGCTCTGGAGGAGGCCTCACAATTTCCTTGAGTGGTTAACAATTAAACCGTTTACATGGATACCTCATCCGTAGCACACAAATGGGAGAATAACGAGGTACAAGAATTTGTAGTAAAGCAATGGTTTAGTCACGCACGCAATTCATTGTGAGTCAGTAGACTGTAATGTTAATCTATACCAAGGAAATCACTTCTAACAATAAAGTCACGTAGGCTATTTTAAAGGAAAGGGTCAAATATTTCAGTTTGGCTGTGTGAAACATTGGATAAAGTCATCTAACTTTTCACACACTACTGTCCTTGTACACTACTAAGGTACACTACTGTCCTTGTTTTTGAAATAAAAATTATGTCCATTAAAATACCATCAACCACATCACGTTTTAGCCAATCACTGACAGCGCTTATGGTCTGGCCCCTTCTGCTGCTTCCGGGCACAGAAAAGGCATGGAAAAGACAGTCGAGGGAACAAGGGCTGGTAAGTATAGTTAACACATGGGAGGTTTAGGTTTATGGGGGAGGGGGGTGATAAGGCTATTTACAAATTTTAGTTTGGGGGGGTGGACTTTAATTTTACCAACAGCGTAAGCCCCCCCAACACAATTTTAGTTGTACTTACAAAAATACTTCCAAGATTACTTACGTAGCCTCATCCCTTCACTGCAGCTCTTCTCTTGCCTATGCAGTTACTGGGTCTGGCAGCCTGTCAAAGCCCCAATGCCTCCTCTTCTGCTGTACAGCATATTGATTACACGTACAGCAGAGGAGGCTTTTTACCATTCTACCAGCCGGGAAGGGATTGCACTGTATAATTAAAGTTAGAAGCATTTTTGGTGAAGGTAAGTTGGAGGGGATTTTCAAGCTGCCAGACATGAACTATAATAAAATACTCAACAAGTCTAACGTTTTGAAATTGTGCACTGTGTGTTCTGGCCTTAAAGTAGGGGAAACCAGTTGTCGATCTATCGTCCTATAGTACACCAGGCATATAAGATTCTTGCCTACAATGAGTAAGTCTGCCTTGGATTTAAATAAATTCCTGGCCTGGCCCAAAAGTTCCCCCTGGGCTTGACCTAAACCCTTCAGATTCACGCAGGATAAATGGATAGGCCAGTTGGGAACATTGTGGAAAAGGGTGGGAACATCATAAGGAAAGATCCGCTAGGCTGAAAATGTTCTGAAAAGACATTAGATATCTAAAGTCTAAACAATGTATCCAGCAGAAAAATGGACTGATGCTTTTTCTATGGCAGTGGGTAAACTTCTGTTAAAGGGAATGTCCACCCCCCAAACAAACCTTTAAATCTAGCCTAATTGCCCCCAAAACCTTGACCTCGCAAGGTTCTTAATGCTCAAATGTGCTACTAAATCTACTTACCAGCCCTTATTCACGGAAGCTGCAGAAGAGGCCAGACTGGCAGTGGCACCTGTAGTTGGCTGAGCTGTGATTGGCCTGAGAACTCGCACCTCAGTCAATCACAAATGCCGCTGCCGGTCTGGCCCCGTCTGCAGCTTCCATGAATGAGGGCTGGTTAGTAGATATAGGAGCATATTTGAGCATTAAGAGACTTATGAGGTTGAGGTTTTGGGGGGCATTTTTTTGGAGGGGTGGACATTCTCTTTAAATTAACAGTATTCATATTAATGTTTTTACAGTTTTATTAACTACAGTGACTTTCCTTATAATCGGTATTTAAAGGTAAAGCAAATGATACCTCATGTACTACATATAATAAAACATATCAGGGAGATTTATTATAAGTATTTATTGTTAAAAATGGTGCCAACCAATCCGATGTTGTTTACCATTTGACAACCTCTGATTGGTTGGCTAAATTAGCACCACCTTTAACGATAAGAACTTTTATTACATTGCCCTGAATATTTGAAGCATTAGTTTAAAGATGATGGTGTCCCAACTTAAGGACACAGGTTTCTGGATTGGCAACATATAAATTGTACCCTACCTGTTAATACCACCTCACTCAGTCATTGTAAGGCTGGCCATGCATGGTGGAACTGATTAATACATCCCCTTAAATATTCAGACAGGTAGCAATGGATGCCCCACCTTGCACAATCGATCTTGAGCAGATTTCATTGTAAAATCTGCTCAAGATGCTGCAGTGACAGGTTGGATTGACGGGATGTTTCCCCCCCCCTTATGATCAATGATAAGGGATGAAGTCCCACCCCCTTATGATCAATGAAAAAAAAAAACAATGACCAGCAGCCCAATGATCAGATTGCTGAAGGTTGTTAAAGTTTTTACTGTAGAATAAAAGAGGAACCAGAACGCTTTCCAGATAAACAGGTGATATAAGGGAATTAATCCCTATAATGTATTCAGACATAAAGCAATCCAACGTTTTGGGATTGCTTCCTCATAAGGAAGGGTGGATACATCCCCATGAAATGCTGGATTGTCTGAATAAACTATAGGGATTAATTCCCCTAACACCTGTTCAGTTGATCCAGGGGAAGGCACAAAAAAATGAGGGAAAAAATTCCTTTCCTGGCAATCGGAAAGTATCCCTGGATGAACCAAAAAAAAGTATATAGAAAGCTTCCTTGTTGTTGCAAAAGATACACAGGGAGATGCAATATCCCGCACTAACGAAAAAATAAGCGCTAAACTCACTCACTAGTAACCAATGTACTAATGTGTTAGTGAGGGTTTTGCGCTGCCTACACAGAAGGTGCGATAGAGAAAGTATCTGTTTTGTTTGTTTCCATCAGGTTTCTAGAAAAATATACATTTTTTACATGTGTACAAACTTTATTTATAGCAGCTCTGTTTTTTTTATTTAACAACCAGCATGAATTTCTGTCAGCCTTCCAGGAACTGGAACTGGTTTTACTCACAATTACTGAAATGTACTTGATTTCTCTGCATTAGAGATGGACTAGAACTCGAACCCGAGTTCGAGCCAAACTATTCGAGTTCGAACGGACTCGGACTTCTCAAACTATCCCGGACCCGGATTTTCGATATTTTCTGGACTTTCGATAATTATCGAATGTTCGACCGTTCGAGGAATCGAATATGCGAGTAAAATGTCTATTATACCTATACGCGAGCATCGAATCTGCGAGTAAAAGCTCTATTATACCTATTTGTGAGTAAATATCGAATCCGCGAGTAAAATGTCCATTATACCTAGACGCGAGCATCGAATATGCGAGTAAAATGTCTATTATACCTAGGCGCGAGCATTGAAAAAGTTCGGCCATCTCTACTCTGCATGTGCAGTGGTGATGCACAGCTACTGCAAGTGCTGGGTTTGGAAACAAACAGACCATTGGGACACACAGGTTTAATTTCCCAGTCTTCCTTTTTATTGTTTCTTTTATAGTCCTAGTAAAAGACACAAATTCAAAGTGTACTTAGGTCCCACCTAGTGGGATAGAGGTAGAAAACTTTCTTTTTAGCAAGACACAGTATAGAACGTTGCCGATTTGATTCCCCAGACTTACTTTTATTATTTACTGAAATGTTAAAGGGGAACTGTGGTCTCCAAACAAGTTACATTTAAATGAAAGGCCAGTTTCATACCTTTAAAACGAGCTATCAACCACCTCTCTATGTGCTCCACAGCCCAAGATATAAAGAAATGACTGACCAGAAAGTTAATGGGCGGGAGGCTGACTTTTGACATTCCTGAGGCTTCTCCTGCACAGTGCCGCCGGTGAGCACAGCCTCAGACTCCCTCAGTGTGTGAGGGAGACAGGAAGTCCCTCCTCCTCTCTGCTGTGTGAAGTCCTGATAGAGAAGGTAAGGGAATCTACAGCCCTTCTCTTTCACTGTGTGAAAACAGTCTTTTCAGAGTTCTCACTCTGCCTGAAAAGGCTAATTCCACAGAATTTTTTGTAGGGGGGGGGGGGTCTGAGTCACCCACTGCACCCACAAGTGGGCAGGGCTTAGGCACCCATGGGTGGGTGGGGCTTAGGCACCCATGGGTGGGTGGGGCCACATGGGGCTGTAAGATAATGGGCCATGGGGGGCCTGCAACTGGAGGGACCATGAGGTCCATAAGTGGGAGGGACCAGGGGGGCTGCAAAGGGGAGGAGGATACACAGGACAGATTGACTGACAGTTTCAGAGCAGGAAGCAGGAAGTGCAGGGGACCTGGTGATGCTGCTGCTATATCACACACAAAAATGTAAATATCTTCAAAACTATGTAAAATAAACAATGGAAATAAAAAATCTCAGGGGAGCAATTCCTATTATTTTACCCCAATTTACCTAAAGTCATTTTTGGACCACAGTTCCCCTTTAATATTCTGTTTGTTATATCCATGCTAGCAGAGAAATAAACTGTAAATATTACTGAAAACCAAAGGAATTTACCATTGTTAGGGACTGGAGCATTTGTAATGTGTTCACACAAAGACAACAGTGAAATCTGTGTTCTGTCAGAGGGAGGGATGATCTCTGGGCCGTAGCATGATTGGCTGTCAGCTTCCAGGAAACAAGGGTGTGGGTTCCTGTGAAGTGTACACTTAGCTGGGTGTTCCAAGCTTAGGTGAATTATGGGAGCTGACCCCTAGTACCCACAGGTTTATTTTATAAATCACCCAGCATCCACAGTAAAGGGAGAGGTGAGACACAGCTTTTTGTATCTTTGTAAATGTGCTATTTCTAGAGGGGCAGTGTTGCCTGGAGACTTTAGTTCGCCTTTAAAGTTTTTAGCAATATCAACAGTTCTATCAACAGTTTGTCCCCCCCCCCCCCCCAAAAAAAGGCTTTTGATACTTTATTTAAAAAATATATAATAATGAATAATATATATTAAAACATACAAGAAAAATAGACAAAAGCAGGAAACTTGTTTTCCTTGTTTTGATGGTTGACAAATTGGACCCTATAAATTAAAGGGGAAGTTCAGTGCAAGTACATAGACTTTAAGACAAAAGAGCAGTATTTTTTCATCCTAATGATTAATCTGCCCATTCAGCATTTTGTCTGTGTATAAATAAATGTTTCTGAAATACTGACTTCCTGTTTGCAGGACCCCTAATAGAGACAGCTATGGTATTGCCCTTGACCCAGCGCCTGGGTTAATTCAGTTGCTCAGTAGAGATCTGAGCATGTTTGACCCATCCAACAGCCAATCAGTAGAAATAACTGTTAGGAACATTCCAAGGAATTGGTGCATTCTGGGAAGAAGAAGGACCGTTATAACTTGAAATGGCAGATCACTAATGTCAATAGCAGGGAATAGCAAGGGGTATAAATTCAGATTTTTCAAAATGGAACAGAATATGTAGAATAATGTATAATATAAACTAAGATTTTTAAAAATAATGATATTTTACACTGAACTTTCCCTTTAAGCACCCAATGTGTATTTATTTGTTAGAACAAGGAAAAGGTGCCACTGACATATCCCACAAACAACTTTTCTAGATGTTTTTTCTCATTTAATCATGATAAAATGGAAACATTGATTTGACCATCAATGACATGTACAACATTGGGAAAAAAAACTGTCTCTAAAGGTAAAGAAGAAATCCAATTATCTAATTATATGGTAAACTGTAGGCTACACTCTTGAGTTAAACCCTATCAACCAATATATACAGTAAATATCCGAAAGAAAAGAAGAGTCTTCTAAAGAGTTGGAAAGGAAGAGAAGGTGCGATAGAGCAAGTATCTAGTTGGCTTGGAGAGTCACTTCATCTTCTTCTTTCAAGACAGGTAAAGACCTGTGTGGTCTAGTCTGGACTTGGTCAGAAAGAGTTTGGAGATTGTCAGAAGATCCTACAGACAGAAAGCATGAAAAGGAAACCAAAGGAAGTTAAAAGAAGACAGAGAGTCGGAGAAAAAAAGCAGGAAAAAGACAGATTCGTATTTGGAGAACAGAGTCTTACACTTACATGATGTCACATTTAATTGTGCGTATTATTGGTTTCCAAATCTCGTACATAATCTAGATATAAACTCTTCTCCTCCCAAGCAGACATCACCTACCTACCTAGCCTGCAGGAACCTTTTTTTTGGATGAGTAATGGACTATATTATGCATGTTAGGATTGTAGAGTGAACAGCTTCCCAATATAAACCACAGCTCTTATCTTCTGACTAG
Organism: Hymenochirus boettgeri; assembly: GCA_019447015.1. Taxonomy (NCBI): domain Eukaryota; kingdom Metazoa; phylum Chordata; class Amphibia; order Anura; family Pipidae; genus Hymenochirus; species Hymenochirus boettgeri. The sequence continues at coordinate 18,840,650 of CM033474.1, read as the reverse complement.
TCAGATATACTGTATTTCTTATGGCCTCTATCAGTGACCTAAAGCTGATAATTACCTACATCACCCAACAATTCTCTGGTCCAGTATAAGGTCTTGAATTCTTTGAACACAGTCTATATGTTTTTGTCTATATATTAGAGTAATATTGCAGAAATATAGTAATATGTATACTTGTTTTGCTCAGGCTCCATATCCCTCCTCCATGACAAATCTGACTAACCGTGAGTGAAAGCATGCTAATGGTGCAGGGCCCCCCTTCCGGGCTCCCCTTCCGTAACTAAACCAGTTGTTCGGGTCCAGTCCTTTAAACAGCTGATCATGCGTATGTTTCATTCATACATACAATCAGCTGTATAAAACTGCTGATTGTATAAGGGTTCTTGGGCTTGTGGCGGACCCTACTACCGTCCAGCCCAGCTATATAGTCAGCTATATGATCAGCCAATACGGGGTATCGGATGATTTTCGCTCCGTGTACGGCGCCCTCTGCTGAAATCTTTTGGAAATGTTGCCCATTGTGAAGGGCAAAGGGCGATCTGCCAATAATATCGATCCATCGATGACCACCATTAGTAATGCATAGTAATTACCATGAGGCAGCACTAGGAGAAGGAATTTCCCATCATGCAATTCACACCAATTGTCACCATTCCAGTTACAGCAGAACTGCTCACATAAGTGTTTATTATAATAAGGCACTTGATTGACAGCTGAAATGTAAGATGTTCCAAATTGGATTAAAAAATGACTGACTAGCAAATCCAATCAAGTCTGTAACCAGGGTCAGTGTTTCATTAGAATCTATCGATAAAGCGGTTTACCTCCTCACCTGCCCGTTCATAATCCTCGATAGAGAATGCAAATAACGTATCGTTTTATGTTAAAAGAAAATAGCTTATACTTCCTAATTAAAACTGGAAATAAACTCAATATAAGCCCGAAATAAAATAACCCCCCACCCCGTTAGTTAAAGTTGGTTTTGCATATTTGCTGACATTTACAATTTAATTTTCATTTCACCTTTGGCACAAACTTTCCGCCGCAATCCCAGGAAACCTTGCGTTTTGCACAATCGGCGCACATTATTTGCTGAATTTGAATGAAAAAGGCCACAAGGATGTTTAGAGTTTAAAGCCATTACCTCCAGGAATATCTGTCAGCTCGTTGAGTGGTGGAACTGTCTCTAGTTTGTCTGCGTAATCCTTGCCAGCCTGGCGCTGTGCATATCTCGCCTCTATTTCCTTCTTTGTCCGCGGGATGCGACATTTAAAAATGCAGCATAACATGATGACTTTAGTGGGAAACCAAAGGAGATAAAAAGAAAACAAGCCATGATTCAATTGGCAATTTGTCTGTTCAGGAAAATTGCATTAAAACCAATTAAAAAAAATGATGCAAACCAATGAAAAGCTAAATCATGTGACCAATCAATAACATTGATCTGACTGCTTGTTTTTATAGTAAGCACAGAAAATATTACCTGAATATGATGATAATGATATAAAAGGCTGATGTTTAAATTGTAATTCCTAGCACGAGATGGAATCCAAGACTGAATCGGAACTTCCGGATCCAAAGTTCCGTTCAGATCCGTTCGGAACCAACCAGAACTTTTGGATCACGGAATTTTCTGTATTTTCGTTAACCCTCGAAAGTATACCTAAAGTTACCTAAAATACAAAGCTACTTTCGAGGTTTACCGAATAGAGATGGGATCTGTGTCCGATTCAGACCCGTATCCGGCACGGAACCCCTCGGTTCTGAAATCTGAATGACGTATCATCCGGATTTTGAAACTTCGGAGCCTATTTTTTATAATTATCAAACGTTCGAAGATTATCTAAAATAGTCTCAAACATTCAATAATCCTCGAAAATACGATTGGAAACTCGAAAATGGTCTCCGATCTTATTTTCGAGGATTATCGAACGTTCAAAGCTACTTTCGATAATCCTTGTAAATAGCCTTGAATATTCGATAATAATTGAAAATTTGTTACGATTTTCCCGAGATCCGGGAATCCGAAAACGGAATGAAACTGGTGAGTTTTGGCCATCTCTATTACAAGGCAACTTTCAAGGGTTACCGAAAGTAGCCTCCAATATACACGCAGAAGCTCAAAAATAGCTTATGTGAAGAAAATTTGACTTTATTCAAGTTCTGGCTAATTTTTCAGGATTCCAAAAATTTGAAAATGGAATAAAACTCACCAGTTTCCAACATTTCTATTCCTAACTAAAGATACTGTACATACCTCATGAAATTCAATAAAAATTAATAAACAAATAAAATTCATTATAGAAATTCTTTTTTCCCAGTTTTACACACTACCCTCTCTTTAGCACAGGGAGATTAAAAAAGAAAAAAAGAAACTGGAGAATCTTTCTTCCTGGGTGATTATGCACATGTCTGAGCTCACTGAGATAAGGGAGGGGCAATAACGAAATAACTACAGATATTTACATACAAAAATGGCTTCACTCTGTATCTTTGGAATCTTAGGGATTACATAGTTCGGGTAGACTATTTCTTGATATTGATCTATAGGTAAAGTGTATATTACCAAAGTAATAGTTTGTTATAAAGTCACAACTTGTTCCTGGATTTTAAGGAAAAAAGACTTACGCTTTAAGACTAATGACTTGGACAAAGAAAAAGACTTGTTTAATAGAAGTGTCAAGGAGGCCATTCATGTCAAAATAAAGAAACCAAGTCTAAATAGAAGGAAGGGGGTGTATGGGGGGATTTCGACACCAACTGTCTGCCATATACAGATAATTTAGTGCCAACAGACTCTTGTACAAGTCATTCTGAATTGAGGGAGACGCATTAGGATGTCTTCAAGACTAAAGTCCAGTTGATCTAACTGAATACCACAGCTTATCAGCAATTAATGCTCAGTAGATGTTTCTTAATGTGGCATGTGGATACATCATTACAGTGTCAAACTTTCCGCTCTCTGCATCCACTTGATATAATTGCAATGTCTGTGATGGGTCTTCTGATTTGGTTTCCTGAATACAAATCTCATTGTCAAGGGCAATTTACCACTCTGCTTTTCTGAACAAAAAGCGTTAATGTTTAAAGGATAAAATGATTGTGTTCGTATGCAAAAACAATGGTGGAGTTTGATCAGTTCTTTGTGACATAGCTGTGTCTTTTTAATTATTTTAATCAACGTGGATTATGGGAATGTTTATTCTTTAACTGGCACAATAAATTATATATGCTTTGCACAGTTACAGTTTTAGCTTAAATTCATTTTGTGCTTGTTTCAGGTGAAATATTGGATGGTTTCCTGCAATGGCCACGACGAAATGTGATTCATCCAAATCGGCCGAACGGATATGTATGAAAACCACGGGCGATTGTGTAGCCCTCCATGGCCGATGGTTCCTCCCGGTTAGTTTTGCTGACAGTCCTTCGTCCTGCTAGAATGGTCAGAAGTACCCAGCCTAACCCAATGTTCTGTTACCCCTCTTTCTGCTTCCTGGTACTTCCAGTTAGCAGCTGTCAGTCATAGATGTAATATATGACATCACAGCCAATGACTGAATGTTATTCCCCTAGCTGTCTTATCTGAGATTGTGCAAGCTTGTAAAAAATCTTGGGGAACTTGATGAGGAGGAAGAAACCAGGTTTCTAGACTTTATGGAACCTGAAAAAAATTCCAAATGCTGCCTCTTCACTGTGCCGCCGGAAGAGGTGTGTTTTTATAATTAATAATTAAAGGTGGGTGGGGTTTTGTTCGGAAGTGGGAAGCTTTATACATATGACTGGTAAATAATGCCCACAATGACTGGTAAATAATGCCCACAGTGACTGGTAAATAATGCCCACAGTATTACTGTAGATGACAAACATTGATTTTTGATCTGCAGAGCTGACACTGTGACATATAACAGTTTGAGGGATTAAAACTAAGGCACATCTAAAAATCTGAATTTTTTAAAAAAAATATTTGTGGCATCAAAATAGCTGCCCCCCTACAGGGTGCTGCTCTGTAATGTGCTTCACCCTGCCTCTTTAAGGAGGCGGCCCAGGAAGAAACTTTAGAGAGCCATGGGGAAGGGGAAGAGCATAATTTCCCACTTAACAGATTAGCCCTATATCTACTGTCCCTAACTTCAACCTACCCATGGGCCTTTACTGTCCCCAACTTCTACCTACCCGTGGTCCTCTACTGTCCCCAACTTTTACCTACCCATGGGCCTCTACTGTCCCCGACTACTTACCCATGGGCCTCTACGGTCCCCAACTTCTACCTACCCATGGGCCTCTACTGTCCCCAACTTCTACCTACATTGTGGTGTGGGGAGGGAAAGACAAGACAAGCTATGTTCAACTTAACCTTGTAGTGCCTCGGGTAGATTACAGAGATCACTGGTAATGTAGTTAGAATGTTATACAGGATGGCATTGTGTATAGGAATACAGACAGCTATGTTCAACTTTTAACACTGTAGTGCCGGGTAGGTATTACGAGATCACTGGGTAATGTAGTTAGAATGTTATACAGGATGGCATTGTGGGTGGAATACAGACAGCTATGTTCAACTTTAACTCTTGTAGTGCCTGGGTAGGTTTTGCAGAGATCACTGGGTAAAAAAACAGTTAATGCTGGAGGACTGGAAAGGCAGGGGTTAAGTTCTGACCTTGGTTTTACTAGCAGAGTCAGAGCCAGTAAAGTAACAATCTCCATAGAAAAAAGTAACAAATTCTATCTGCACCTGCACCTATGCATGAGACCAGAGCAAGTGGTCTGCATGGGAACAGATGACGTGATTTCATTGTGGTCTGGCCCATAATGATCTATGGGATGGGGATGGAGTGATGATAATAAGTCTACCACTGATGAGGTTCAGTTAGAAAACTACAGCAGGTATGTGGAACTCAGATGATTGACATTAAACTCCCAAGCATTGTACAACAGCAGAGTGCAGACAGGGAGGGAATGCTGGGAGTTGTAGTTTTCAAAACATGCAAAATATCAACATCCATATAAAGGTGTAGATATTTCACTGCAATCCACCTGCTCCCTACCATAACCCTCTGTTATGGTTACCTGTCATGTAAACTTCACTGTCTCCCATAATGCAGTTTACACAGTGGGTGGAGATTGAAAGTATATATCTGCAGGAACATAGTTATAAAATCATAGATAGGTAACCAGTAATCTCAGATGTTTGAAAACTATAACTCCCAGTATTCCTTGGCTCATATTGTAGTGTTTAAACCATCGGATAGCTACTGGTTACCTATCCCTGTCACAGATCAACAAAACATATTTGCAGGTATAGATTTAAAATGAGTTGAGGCCCATGGGTAGGTTAGAAGTTGGGTACAGTAGAGGCCCATGGGTAGGTAGAAGTTGGGGGACAGTAGAGCCCTGAGTAGGTAGAAGTTGGGACAGTAGCAGCCATGGGTAGGTAGGAAGTTCAGGACAGTAGGGCCCAGGGCGTATAGGCTTTAATGGACACTTTACTCGCGGATTCGATGTTCGCGCCTAGATACCATGGACATTTTACTCGCGGATTCGATGCTCGCCTATAGGCTTTAATGGACACTTTACTCGTAGATTCGATGTTCGCGCCTAGGTACCATGTACATTTTACTCGCGGATTCGATGCTCACGTATAGGTTTTTATGGACACTTTACTCGTAGATTCGATGTTCGTGCCTAGATACCATGGTGTGGAGGATACAGACAGCTATGTTCAACTTAACTCTTGTAGTGCCTGGGTAGGTATACAGAGATCACTGGGTAATGTAGTTAGAATTTATACAGGATGGCATTGGGTATAGGAATACAGACAGCTATGTTCAACTTTAACTCTTGTAGTGCCGGTAGGTATTACAGAGATCACTGGGTAATGTAGTAGATGTTATACAGGATGGCATTGTGTGTAGGAATACAGACAGCTATGTTCAACTTTAACTCTTGTAGTGCCTGGGTAGGTTTTGCAGAGATCACTGGGTAAAAAACAGTTAATGCTGGAGTGACTGGAAAGGCAGGGGTTAAATGTCTGACCTTGGTTTTACTAGCAGAGGTCAGAGCCAGTAAAGTACACTCTCCCATAGAAAAAAGTAACAAACTTCTATCTGCACCTGCACCTATGCATGAGACCAGAGCAAGTGGTCTGCATGGGAACAGATGACGTGATTTCATTGTGGTCTGGCCATAATGATCTATGGGATGTGGATGATGATGATAATAATCTACCACTTGATGAGGTTCAGCTAGAACTACACAGGTATGTGGAACTCCAGATGATTGACATTTAAACTCCCAGCATTGTACAACAGCAGAGTGCAGACAGGGAATGCTGGGAGTTGTAGTTTTCAAAACATCGCATAAATATCAACATCCATATAAAGGTGTAGATATTTCACTGCAGATCCACCTGCCCCTACCCATAACCCTCTGTTATGGTACCTGCTCATTGTAACCTTCACTGTCTCCCATAGCAAGTTTACACAGTGGGTGGAGATTGAATGTATATCTGCAGACATAGTTATAAATCATAGATAGGTACCCAGTAAATCTCCAGATGTTTGAAAACTATAACTCCCAGTATTCCTTGGCTATATTGTAGTGTTTAACACCATCTGGATAGCTACTGGTTACCTATCCCTGTCACAGATCAACAAAAACATATTTGCAGGTATAGATTTAAATGAGTTGAGGCCCTTGGTAGTAGAAGTTGGGTACAGTAGGCCCATGGGTAGGTAGAAGTTGGGGGACAGTAGAGGCCCCTGAGTAGGTAGAAGTTGGGGACAGTAGAGGCCCATGGGTAGGTAGAAGTTCATGACAGTAGTGGCCCATGGGTAGGTCGAACTTCTACCTACTCAGGGGCCTCTACTGTCCCCCAACTTCTACCTACCCATGGGCCTCTACTGTACCCAACTTCTACCTACCCATGGGCCTCAACTCATTTTAAATCTATACCTGCAAATATGTTTTTGTTGATCTGTGACAGGGATAGGTAACCAGTAGCTATCCAGATGGTTTAAACACTACAATATAGCCAAGGAATACTGGGAGTTATAGTTTTCAAACATCTGGAGATTTACTGGTTACCTATCTATGATTTTATAACTATGTCCTGCAGAATATACATTTCAATCTCCACCCACTGTGTAAACTTGCATTATGGGAGACAGTGAAGTTACAATGAGCAGGTACCATAACAGAGGGTTATGGGTAGGGAGCAGGTGGATCTGCAGTGAAATATCTACACCTTTATATGGATGTTGATATTTATGCGATGTTTTGAAAACTACAACTCCCAGCATTCCCTGTCTGCACTCTGCTGTTGTACAATGCTTGGGAGTTTAAATGTCAATCATCTGGAGTTCCACATACCTGCTGTAGTTCTAGCTGAACCTCATCAAGTGGTAGATTATTATCATCACTCATCCACATCCCATAGATCATTATGGCCAGACCACAATGAAATCACGTCATCTGTTCCCATGCAGACACTTGCTCTGGTCTCATGCATAGGTGCAGGTGCAGATAGAAGTTTGTTACTTTTTTCTATGGGAGATTGTTACTTTACTGGCTCTGACCTCTGCTAGTAAAACCAAGGTCAGAACTTTAACCCCTGCCTTTCCAGTCACTCCAGCATTAACTGTATAACATTCTAACTACATTACCCAGTGATCTCTGTAATACCTACCCGGGCACTACAAGAGTTAAAGTTGAACATAGCTGTCTGTATTCCTATACGGGGTCCAGTCCTTTAAAAGCTGATCATGGTATGTTTCATTCATACTACAATCAGCTGTATAAAACTGCTGATTGTATAAGGGTTTTGGGCTGTGGCGGACCCTACTACCGTCCAGCCCAGCTATATAGTCAGCTATATGATCAGCCAATACGGGGTATCGGATGATTTTCGCTCCGTGTACGGCGCCCTCTGCTGAAATCTTTTGGAAATGTTGCCCATTGTGAAGGGCAAGGGCGATTGCCAATAATATCGATCCATCGATGACCACCATTAGTAATGCATAGTAATTACCATGAGGCAGCACTAGGAGAAGGAATTTTCTCATGCATTCACACATTGTCACCATTCCAGTTACAGCAGAACTGCTCACATAAGTGTTTATTATAATAAGGCACTTGATTGACAGCTGAAATGTAAGATGTTCCAAATTGGATTAAAAAATGACTGACTAGCAAATCCAATCAAGGTCTGTAACCAGGGTCAGTGTTTCATTAGAATCTTCGATAAAGCGGGTTACCTCCTCACCTGCCCGTTATAATCCTCGATAGAGAATGCAAATAACGTATGTTTTATGTTAAAAGAAAATAGCTATACTTCCTAATTAAAACTGGAAATAAACTCAATATAAGCCCGAAATAAATAACCCCCCACCCGTTAGTTAAAGTTGGTTTTGCATATTTGCTGACATTTACAATTAATTTTCATTTCACCTTTGGCACAAACTTTCCGCCGCAATCCCAGGAAACCTTGCGTTTGCACAATCGGCGCACATTATTTGCTGAATTGAATGAAAAAAGGCCACAAGGATGTTTAGAGTTTAAAGCCATTACCTCCAGGAATATCTGTCCTCGTTGAGTGGTGGAACTGTCTCTGTTTGTCTGCGTAATCCTTGCCAGCCTGGCGCTGTGCATATCTCGCCTCTATTTCCTTCTTTGTCCGCGGGATGCGACATTTAAAAATGCAGCATAACATGATGACTTTAGTGGGAAACCAAAGGAGATAAAAAGAAAACAAGCCATGATTCAATTGGCAATTTGTCTGTTCAGGAAAAGGATAAAACCAATTAAAAAAAATGATGCAAACCAATGAAAGCTAAATCATGTGACCAATCAATAACATTGATCTGACTGCTTGTTTTTATAGTAAGCACAGAAAATATTACCTGAATATGATGATAATGATATAAAAGGCTGATGTTTAAATTGTAATTCCTACACACGAGATGAATCCAAGACTGAATCGGAACTTCCGGATCCAAAGTTCCGTTCAGTCCGTTCGGAACCAAACCAGAACTTTTGGATCACGGAATTTTCTGTATTTCGTGTAACCCTCGAAAGATACCTAAAGTTACCTAAATACAAAGCTACTTTCGAGGTTTACCGAATAGAGATGGGATCTGTGTCCGATTCAGACCGTATCGGCACGGAACCCCTCGGTTCTGAAATCTGAATGACGTATCATCCGGATTTTGAAACTTCGGAGCCTATTTTTATATTATCAAACGTTCGAAGATATCTAAATAGTCTCAAACATTCAATAATCCTCGAAAATACGATTGGAAACCGAAAATGGTCTCCGATTTATTTTCGAGGATTATCGAACGTTCAAAGCTACTTTCGATAATCCTTGTAAATAGCTTGAATATTCGTAAAATTGAAAAATTTGTTACGATTTTCCGAGATCCGGGAATCCGAAAACGGAATGAAACTGGTGAGTTTTGGCCATCTCTATTACAAGGCAACTTTCAAGGTTACCGAAAGTAGCCTCCAATATACACGCAGAAGCTCAAAAATAGCTTATGTGAAGAAAATTTGACTTTATTCAAGTTCTGGCTATTTTTCAGGATTCCAAAATTGAAAATGGAATAAAACTCACCAGTTTCCAACATTTCTATTCCTAACTAAAGATACTGTACATACTCATGAAATTCAATAAAAATTAATAAACAAATAAAATTCATTATAGAAATTCTTTTTTCCAGTTTTACACACTACCTCTCTTTAGCACAGGGAGATTAAAAAAGAAAAAAGAAACTGGAGAATCTTTCTTCCTGGGTGATTATGCACATGTCTGAGCTCACTGAGATAAGGGAGGGGCAATAACGAAATAACTACAGATATTACATACAAAAATGGCTTCACTCTGTATCTTTGGAATCTTAGGGATTACATAGTTCGGGTAGACTATTTCTTGATATTGATCTATAGGTAAAGTGTATATTACCAAAGTAATAGTTTTTATAAAGTCACAACTTGTTCCTGGATTTTAAGGAAAAAAGACTTACGCTTTAAGACTAATGAATTGGAAAGAAAAAGACTTGTTTAGAAGTGTCAAGGAGGCCATTCATGTCAAAATAAAGAAACCAAGTCTAAATAGAGAGGAGGGGGTGTATGGGGGGATTTCGACACAACTGTCTGCCAATACAGATAATTTAGTCAACAGACTCTTGTACAAGTCATTTGAATTGAGGAGACGCATTAGGATGTCTTCAAGACTAAAGTCCAGTTGATCTAACTGAATACCACCGCTTATCAGCAATTAATGCTCAGTAGATGTTTCTTATGTGGCATGTGGATACATCATTACAGTGTCAAACTTTCCGCTCTCTGCATCCACTTGATATAATTGCAATGTCTGTGATGGGTCTTCTGATTGGTTTCCTGAATACAATCTCATTGTCAAGGGCAATTTACCACTTTGCTTTTCTGAACAAAAAGCGTTAATGTTTAAAGGATAAAATGATTGTGTTCGTATGAAAAACATGGTGGAGTTGATCAGTTCTTTGTGACATAGCTGTGTCTTTTAATTATTTAATCAACGTGGATTATGGGAATGTTTATTCTTTTAACTGGCACAATAAATTATATTGCTTTGCACAGTTACAGTTTTAGCTTAAATTCATTTTGTGGTGTTCAGGGGAAATATTGGATGGTCCTGCAATGGCCACGACGAAATGTGATTCATCACAAATCGGCCGAACGGATATGTATGAAAACCACGGGCGATTGTGTAGCCCCATGGCGATGGTTCCTCCCGGTTAGTTTTGCTGACAGTCCTTCGTCCTGCTAGAATGGTCAGAAGTACCCAGCCTAACCCAATGTTCGTTACCCCTTTCTGCTTCTGGTACTTCCAGTTAGCAGCTGTCAGTCATAGATGTAATTATGACATCACAGCCAATGACTGAATGTTATTCCCCTAGCTGTCTTATCTGAGATTGTGCAGCTTGTAAAAAATCTTGGGGAACTTGATGAGGAGGAAGAAACCAGGTTTCTAGACTTTATGGAACCTGAAAAAAAATTCCCAATGCTGCTCTTCACGTTGCCGCCGGAAGAGGTGTGTTTTATAATTAATAATTAAAGGTGGGTGGGGTTTTGTTCGGAAGTGGGAAGCTTTTACAATGACTGGTAAATAATGCCACAATGATGGTAAATAATGCCCACAGTGACTGGTAAATAATGCCCACAGATATATGTAGATGACAAACATTGATTTTTGATCTGCAGAGCTGACACTGTGACATATAACAGTTTGAGGGATTAAAACTAAGGCACATCTAAAAATCTGAATTTTTTAAAAAAATATTTGTGGCATCAAAATAGCTGCCCCCCTACAGGGTGCTGCTCTGGAATGTGCTTCACCCTGCCTCTTAAGGAGGCGGCCCAGGAAGAAACTTTAGAGAGCCATGGGGAAGGGGAAGAGCATAATTTCCCACTTAAAACAGATTAGCCCTATATCTACTGTCCCTAACTTCAACCTACCCATGGGCCTTTACTGTCCCCAACTTCTACCTACCCGTGGTCCTCTACGTCCCCACTTTTACCTACCCATGGGCCTCTACTGTCCCCGACTACTTACCCATGGGCCTCTACGGTCCCAACTTCTACCTACCCATGGGCTCTACTGTCCCCAACTTCACCTACCCATGGGCCACTACTGTCATGAACTTCTACCTACCCATGGGCCTTACTGTCCCAACTTCTACCTACTCAGGGCCTCTACTGTCCCCCAACTTCTACCTACCCATGGGCCTACTGTACCCAACTTCTACTACCAGGGCCTCAACTCATTTAAATCTATACCTGCAAATATGTTTTTGTTGATCTGTGACAGGGATAGGTAACCAGTAGCTATCCAGATGGTTAAACACTACAATATAGCCAAGGAATACTGGGAGTTATAGTTTTCAAACATCTGGAGATTTACTGGGTACCTATCTATGATTATAACTATGTCCGCAGAATATACATTCAATCTCCACCCACTGTGTAAACTTGCTATGGGAGACAGTGAAGTGTACAATGAGCAGGTACCATAACAGAGGGTTATGGGTAGGGGCAGGTGGATCTGCAGTGAAATATCTACACCTTTATATGGATGTTGATATTTATGCGATGTTTTGAAAACTACAAACTCCCAGCATTCCCTGTCTGCACTCTGCTGTTGTACAATGCTGGGAGTTTAAATGTCAATCATCTGGAGTTCCACATACCTGTGTAGTTCTAGCTGAACCTCATCAAGTGGTAGATTATTATCATCATCATCCACATCCCATAGATCATTATGGCCAGACCACAATGAAATCACGTCATCTGTTCCCATGCAGACACACTGCTCTGGTCTCATGCATAGGTGCAGGTGCAGTAGAAGTTTGTTACTTTTTTCTATGGGAGAGTTACTTTACTGGCTCTGACCTCTGCTAGTAAAACCAAGGTCAGACATTTAACCCCTGCCTTTCCAGTCACTCCAGCATTAACTGTTTTTTTTACCCAGTGATCTCTGCAAAACCTACCAGGCACTACAAGAGTTAAAGTTGAACATAGCTGTCTGTATTCCTACCACAATGCATCCTGTATAACATTCTAACTACATTACCCAGTGATCTCTGTAATACCTACCCGGGCACT